>JAJOZX010002854.1:60000-132500 GCA_023014485.1 Bathynomus jamesi
TCCTGACGGCAGGGGCGCGGCGACCCCTTGGAGAAGCCACCACTGGCATTGGGTCCTGCTCCGCCGTCATACGGATCGTGGAGGGACTCACGAAACTCACCGAGCACCTCAGGACAACACTCACCCCCCCCCCCCCCAGCGCTGCAGTCAGTCCCAAATTCGTTTCAAACGGCGCATTCTTTCGTCACCACCTCGTCCAAAAATATTCAACGGTCCCGTCTCGGCCGTTGTACGTAAATCATTTGGCGAAATCTGGTGACGCGCCTCATTGCATCAGCGAATTGTTTGTCCGCAAGCACGACGGGTTTTCCCTTCCCCATTCCCTACGGGAAGGCCTAAAAAGAAAGCATTCTTTTAGTCAACGAGCAGAGTGCACACATGCCTCCACGCAACAAGCAAACTGCAAAACAAACACTTCAGGCACAGGGTTGGCGATCCCCTGCCTTCATCAACTGTCTCTTTGCATCATTCCGTGGATTAATTCCTGCTGCTCGTGGACTTGAACGACGTTTCTTTTTCTCCCTTCGGCAGGAGCGACCTCGACGACAACATCCACACGACGAGTTACGGGCACAGCATTCGAACTCAACACAGTCCCCCTCGCCCCTCTCGTTTCCTTCGTCCACTCTTCATTGCTCCACATTCCTGCCGAAGCCCAACTCCTGCGGCAGGAGCGACCTCAACGAGAACAACTACGCGACGAGTTACGGGCACAGCATTCGACCTCCAACACAGTCCCCCTGCCCCTCTCGTTTCCTCCGTTCGCTCCTCACTGTCCCCCATTCCTGCCGTACCCCAACCCCACCCCCCTGCGGAACCCCCACCCCATACACCAGCGCTTCCTCTTCCGAGCATCCGACGACCCTTCATTCCTTCCTGCGTCAGGATTTCCACGACACCAGGCCAAGCGTCAAATCTCGGAGTGGCCTCATCAGGTCTCCCAACAGAAATGGTATTCTTCTCAGTATCGTTCCTTCGTCTCTGAGAGGGAACTACTTGTAGCGGATCGACAAGAAATAGACCAACAAATCGACAGAAATACTTTACTTCCACGCTTCATCAAAGAACTTGGAAAACACACGTGGGCAAGAGTCAAACAATGGAGCGTCTATTTTTCCCCAATGGGAGCGAAAGTGAAAACCGTTAACAACTAAAAGACGCGTGGACAAAGCGTCTTAAGAATGAAGTCTACGTCACAGGCCTACGGTATAAAAGGAGCTTCCATTTATACTCACCTTACACTCACTCTCACTCACCCGCGCTCACCATCGAACGTCCACCAACCGCTTTCCGGCCCCCTGGCCGAGGGGCCACGGCCGCTACTTTCTTCAGGGCCTACAATTTGTCTTCACGTAAGATCTAAAGACCACCTGCAGAAGCAATCCAACGAGGCCCAACCGGAACACTTCGGGCCTGCGGTTTGCCAGGTCGGCCTTCAAGTTTCTCTACATTCCTCGAGATATTCAGCATCCCAGGCCGACAGCCTGCACCTCGAGAAGTAACATCACCTCAGGCCTCCACGAAGCCTACATCCATCATCTCAAGAGGCTTAACGACAACGACAGCTCGAATCTGCGTAATAGGTTCTGTCTTCAGCCCGTCTTCAAGTTTTTACATCGCCCTAAGCTAAGTACATCATATTCGTAAGTACTCTTGAAACCTACATTAGCCTACCGCCGAACGGTAGGCTATACTCCCAAAGTGTGTAATCACGCGTCCATTGACTCCCGTTAATAACGCAGTAGGCCTATCATCCAATTCAAGTGTCAATTCAATACCGTTTATTCCGCGTACCATCCGTCATTATGTTCAAGTCATATAAATGTGTGTTTAAATAAATGTTCTCTTGACGTAATCACTTAACATCACATAATGTCCTTTATATAAATGATAGTGCAAGCATTTCAATCCATTATTATTAGGCCACATCAATTATTCTATGTGCATCCATGCAATCATTTAGCCTACTTAATCAGTGTCATGTTTTCCATTCAATGTACCAAACGCACGTGCATTCTTTATATCATTAACTAGGCTATTCAATGTTCTATGTTGCATGCCATTTACATACCATCGATGAGTATTACATTATTTATTACGTGTCAATTAAGCTATTAACATTTCATCTTATTAGCTAAGCCTATGCCATAAGCATAACGTAAAACTACCAATTAATTACTGTCAATTCTTTGTTATATCACAGTGAATAAAATAACGGATTTATTTTCATAATAAACTACAAAAGTAAGGTGTCTTTCATAACCTTAATATTAATTTGCTTGAGCGTAAATCAAGCTGGTGACCTCGCTGCCATTTCGGTCACTTCCAATAGTATGGTGGATCTAATCAAATAACCATTCATTCCAATCGGTGATACTGTATTACATATAAATTATTAACCCAGCCTATCATTATAAAGCAATCAGTCATTGCCTAAATCAATCGTTGCATACAATTAAATCATTATCACCTTAAACGGCTAAAACTAGCTCCACTATATATATATATATATATATATATACACACACACACACACGTATATATATATATATATATACATATAGTATATGCCCGGTTAGTTTTAACGAAAATATCACAACTTAACCTAACCAATCGTCAAAGGCATACAGTTGACATAACCGGGCATTCAATTAACCTAACCGGGCATTATATCCCATAGAATGAATTGTTTGTTTTATTTGTCAAAACTGGGGAGAGTATCTCCAGGTGGAGCGGACTGGAGTGAAGTATCTTCAGGGGGATCAGTCTTGGGCGGGGGGGAGATCTTCAGGTGGAGACTCTGGTGGGGAGAAGAGCTTCAGGTGATCCATAATTTTTCCCACCTGAAGATCAGGGCCCCCAGATGAGGCTGGGGGCCCTGATCTTCAGGTGATCCTAAATTTTTTTTATTAGGGGGCAGATAACGGAAAAGTACCAAAATTTTAAATTTTAAACCAATATTTATGATTTTTAATTAATCGAAAAGTAAATCGCAATTGTCCCAACATCGCCTCCCGTTGACCAGCGAAGTTAAACGACATTGGGTCTGGAAGGTAGTTGGACGGGGTACCATCTTCTCCGTCTAGGTTATGTAGCAACTAATGCTTCGTTCGGATCTCGTGTAACGCTGTAGATCCCCTCCGTTATATGACCTTTACTGTCACGATGGGGTCTAAAGAATACCCCCGCAAAACACACACACACACACACCCTTGTACAACATTTTTCATAATCTAGTTTTCCAGTTCCAAACGTTCACAAATACAAATTGTGTTCGACTTTGTGGAGGAAAATGATCGATTTTTAAAGAAAAGAAAATTGCTATTAATAAAGGGATACTTCATCTCAGAGACTATCACCATTATTTCATTTGTTTTGGCCATAATAATCAATGAAGAGAGTCAGAAACCGGTACAGCTCTCAGGCCAATGAATGTGGCCCATTCTTTTAACGCTTCTATTATTATTATTATTATTATTATTATTATTATTATTATTATTACTAGCATTATCGGGGTTGGAACCCCCTGACCAATATTACATAGTGAGCTTTGGACGTTAGCTATTAGGCCAAATGTTTCGAAACTAACATAATTTAACTTCAGTGATGTGGGAGATATATTTTTGAAAGACTGAAAGTTATAAAATTAAACCTACACTTAGAAAAATTCTTGGTTGCTACAAAGAAATACAAAAGTATCTATAAGCCAATCAGTCCAAAATTGCGCGTTAATCTAACCATGTTACAACTGAACTGGCCACTTAAATTTGTTCCTAAAACACTAACCATGATTAAGTGATCTTCGAATGGTTTAATTAACCATTTGGACTGATTGTGAAATAGTGAACCATGTATTTGTATTTAACCATGTATTTTTTTGTATTATATATGGTTAAATTATTTAATTGTTATTATTGAGATACTAAAATACAACACAAAACCAAAGAAATTTATAGATAATTGAGATATCCTACTTATGATAACCAAATGAAATCGAAATGACTAAACAAATTACTTTGCTAGTAGAAAAATGCCAAGCAAGGTCGTTTTGAAGTAGAAGCCAAACAAATACATCTCCAAAAGTAAATATTTATCATTTCCTTCTATCTCAAACTCTGACGGACTATCTTTTGCTTTAATTCTACGATGTTCCTCATTCAAAGTCTCTCAAGTCAAGTGTGGATCAGGAAGGTATTATCTTTTAAGTGAATTTAAATGAAAAATACCGATATAAAAAATATTGTGGATGTAAATTCGTTTAAAACCAAGTTGAAATTCCTATTAATAATGGCATACAAATAAAAATCTAGGATTAATGTACAGGGTGCTCGAAAAGTCCCGCCACCACCTACAAAATGTACATATTGTAATACCAATTTTATTTTTGTGTTATTAATTGAATTTATATGTGATTCATTGACATTTTTTCTTTCCAGCTATTAGAGTTGTTTGAACAATGGCAGACCAGTCCACTTACACTCTGGAGGAAAGGATAGTGATGAGCACATGAGCTCATGAAAGGTCACATACTGGCAAAATGATGTATGATATCCAAAATGATTTCAACACAAGATTCAATAAGGCTGCACCACCAAACAAGACGGTATTACGCTGGGAGAAAAAGCTGTTTGAAACTGGCTCCATCAAGGACAGACCACGGTCGGGAAGACCAACAATGCGAACAGAACAATGTGAAGGTGTGACTGCATCGGTGGCTCGTTCACCGAAAAAAATCACTTCGGAAACGACCACAAGAACTTGCAGTCCCTATGTCCACAATGAGAGATCACATGACAAAAGATCTCGGCATGATTCTCACACAGCACATGGAGGCGCATAATTCTTTGTTAAGAAAATGATGGTGCACACACAGATATTCTTGATTAGTAACTGTAATTAGTAACTGTATTTACTGTAATTAAAGTAATTATTGCTAGTGACTTGTTTCTTAAATTACACCTACCACATATAAATACAGTTAATCACAAAAATAAAATTGGTATTACAATATGTACATTTTGTAGGGGGTGATGGGACTTTTCGAACACCCTGTACATTACTATTGCTTATTTATTTCTCGTGTGTAATCTAGGATTAAAGACATTACTTGTGATTGTCCAATTCTTTTCTATCGTGTATAATATTGATTTCTTTGTATGGTATTGGTATAATACCTTCAATAATGACCTTGTATTTGTCATATCGACAATGATAATTTAAGATTAATACATACTTTAACTATTAATAATACTTATTCATGTATTTATTTATGTATTTATTATTAATTAATAATAACTATCTGTTTTATTTTTAATAAGAGCCCAGTAAAGCCTAAATCGGTGCTGGTTAAGTATGCGGTCTACCTACGATTCGGCGGTCTACCTTTTAATTATAGCTTCCTATCTTGTTTACTAATTGTTTGTTTACATCCCATTGTCAATCGCCCTTGACGATTGGTTAGGTTTAGTCATGATATTTTCGTTAGTTTTAACGAAAATATCATGATTAAACCTAACCAATCGTAGGTAGACCGCACACTTAACCAGCACCCCTAAATCTTAAGGGCCAAATAAAATAAAATAAATAGTCCAATTTCACAATTATTTAGGCGCAGTTCAAAAATTACGTAACGCTATTTTTGCTAAAACCTGACACCCCCAACCCCCCCTGTAACGTTCCGTAACGTGTGGAGTGTTGGGTAGGGGAAGTGTTGCATAACATCTTAGGGGGTGTCTGGTCTAGCGTTACAGAACGACGATCCTGAGGGATCTGGCGTGTCAAGTTTTAGCAAAAATAGCGTTACGTAATTTTTGAACGGCTCTTTATGTCATTGTAAAACCAATCTATTTATTTTAATATTAATAAAGGTTATTCAATATTCAATCCAATTCAATTCTGAACTCTCTAACTGCATGCCTCCTCCTTTAAGGAGAGCACGCAGTACCAGACTTTCTACACTTTCTCATTCCTTTTCTGTCCAACTTTCTAAAGCAGTGGTCGGCGAACAGGGGTAAATTACCCCAAATGGGGTACATTTAAAGATTTTGGGGGTAATGCGTGCGGTATGAGAGACACCATATGCAACAATTTTAGGAGCAATTGGCTTGTTTTTGTTTACTTTGAAGTCTGGGGGTAATTTCATTTTACTCAAATAGATTTTTGGGTAATACCCAAAAAAGTTCCCCAACCCATGCTCTAATGCAAGGGTTAATCGGTATTTTCAGTCTTTCATCTAATCAACCGGTCAACTTTGGAACAATCTTCCTTAATTCATCTTTCCTCTTGTCTATGATCTCCCATCTTTCAAATACAGAGTGTCCAGGCATCTCGAAAACCCTGAACCTTGATTTTGGATAATATATATATATGAGGCGTCGCCTAAACATATTAACATATTTATTATTTATTATCCGACGTGACATTTAATATAAAAAAAGAAATTACAATTATCTAAAATTCGGTCATTTGGCGGTCTTTAGGCGACGCCTCATTTATCGTCAAATACAAACTAAGCTTTCGATAGAAACTGGCATTTAATTCATTATCTTTTCCAATTACATTGTTTAAATATATAATTAGCCTACAGTAACCTAATATATAATTTACCTTGCCTTTTACACCAACTTAATTCGGACACCGAGTCATTTACTATTCATACTGCTCTTCTTCCCCATTTATCTCTCTCTCTCTCTCTCTCTCTTCCTTCAATTTTCAAAGCAGTTACAATAGATAATTAATGACAGTAATAATGACAGTTGTTTCTGGTGAACAAAGGACCTTATTTTGTAATATAATGATGTTCATCCAAATATATGCAATTGGGGAAGGGGAGTTTAAGGGACATTTTTATTTAATAATACGCAAACACATACAGGGTGTTCCATCATTCAGTGTACAATTAAATGTAACGATTAAATGAAACTTAACATTGACTCATGCGCAACCCTGTACTATTGCCGCAACATCGCTTCCTGTAAGATCAGTGAAGTTAAACGACGTTATGTCTGTTCAGTAGTTGGGAGAGTGGCTGTGCCATGCGTTCAGATGATGTAGCGACCTGTGGTTTGGGTTCCGCATGAAGCTGTAGGTTCCTTCCGTCACATGATTTTTGTCGTTACGAAGGATTTAAGTAACCCCAAACATTGCTGTTACCAAAACATGTTCAGAAGTTAATAAAAAATCAAAACATGAGTAGCCTTGAACGTGTTTAAAATGGGAACAAAATACATATTTAGAATTAAAAAATTAAAATCCTATTTTTACAATGTATAAAAGGCTCGAGGACGTCTTGCGCCTCAGGACTAATTTAAATTAGGGCAGAGTTTCCTTTGGGGTTGTTTAACCCCCTTTAACGGTAAAGTCATCTAATGGAAAGGGGACTTACAACTTTACGTGGAATCGGAACCACGCGTCATTGCATTATTTGAACGCGGAGGACGATCACTCATGCAATTACTACCGACATGGCCAAGACATAGCTGGGAAGATTGGGTTATGCTGAAATAGAATGAGAGGGATTGGCTCTTCGTTAAGGCCTAGGTCTAGACATCGATGAGATCGTGGCCGGACAGTTTGCCTGCGGACAGTTTGCCTACTGGACAGTTTGCCTACTGGACAGTTTGCCTACTGGACAGTTTGCCTATGGACACCATGCCTATGTGGTATATTTATCCTTACCTTATTTAACTTATTTAACTTCAGATTCATGCAAAAGAATTAATTCAAAATTAAAATGTGTTGTTGCCCTTAATAGCATAAATGTCTGAAAATATATCAAGTAAGAAAGGGAAACAGAAGTTTTCACATAATGGATATTTGTATGTGTTTGATAAATGTAGCAAGCGCGACCCTTCGTTACTTTTTTGGCGGTGCGAGCAAAAGAGTCAGTGTATTATAAGGTGTATATATAATATGGGTACTTTTCCGTTATCTGCCCCATTGACGATTGGTTAGGTTCAGTCATGATATTTTCATTAAAACTATCAAAAATATCACAACTTAACCTAACCAATCGTCAAGGCCCGGTTAGGTCAACTGTACGCCCTTGACGATTGGTTAGGTTAAGTCGTGATATTTTCGTTAGTTTTAACGAAAATATCACGACTTAACCTAACCAATCGTCAAGGGGGCAGATAACGGAAAAGTACCCATATTATATATATACACCTTATAATACACTGACTCTTTTGCTCGCACCGCCAAAAAAGTAACGAAGGGTCGCGCTTGCTACATTTATCAAACACATACAAATATCCATTATGTGAAAACTTCTGTTTCCCTTTCTTACTTGATATATTTTCAGACATTTATGCTATTAAGGGCAACAACACATTTTAATTTTGAATTAATTCTTTTGCATGAATCTGAAGTTAAATAAGTTAAATAAGGTAAGGATAAATATACCACATAGGCATGATGTCCATAGGCATAATGTCCAGTAGGCAAACTGTCCAGTAGGCAAACTGTCCGTAGGCAAACTGTCCGTAGGCAAACTGTCCGTAGGCAAATTGTCCGCAGGCAAACTGTCCTAGCGCCGATGAGATAAAGGTAGTTAAGTTGTACTGTATATATATATATATATATATATATATATAAAACGTAAAGAACGACGCTTGTATAGGAGAATATTCCGCGCAAGATGAGGAGGGAGAACGAAACAAATGAAAAAATGAGGTAACCACCCGGAAGATCCCGGGTTCGATTCCCGGGTGGTTACCTCATTTTTTCATTTGTTTCGTTCTTCCTCCTCATCTTGCGTGGAATATTCTCCTATACAAGCGTCGTTCTTTACGTTAATTATACTGCGTGTTTGCAGTTAAAATGTATATAATGTACGGCATGCGGGAGGTGCCCCCTTGGGGCATTGGTTTATGCGCGTATGTAGGAGAATTACGGCATTTGACGGAGTGAGGCCCATGGTGTAATGGTTATCATATCTGACCGGCAATCGGAAGATCCCGAGTTCGATTCCCGGGTGGTTACCTCACTTTTTCATTTGTTTCGTTCTCCCTCCTCATCTTGCGCGGAATATTCTCCTATACAAGCGTCGTTCTTTACGTTAATTATACTGCGTGTTTGCAGTTAAAATGTATATATATATATATATATATATATATATATATATATATATATATATATATGTTACAAGGAATCTGTGTAACATATATATATATGTTACAGGGAATCTGTGTAACTAGGGATTTCATGAAATCCCTAAAATGTTCAGGTATTTCATGTAAGGTTAAGTCGTGATATTTTCGTTAAACCTACGGGAAAATTATTGAGTGCCCGGTTAACTGAATGCCAGGTTAGGTTAATTGAATGCCCATTTAGGTCAGCTGTACGCCATTGACGATTGGTTAGGTTAAGTCGTGATATTTTCGTTAAAACCAACGAAAATATCACGACTCAACCTTACATGAAATCCCTAAACATTTTAGGAATTTCATGAAATCCCTAAAATCCCTGAACACTTTAGGAATTTCATGAAATCCCTAGTTACACAGATTCCCTGTAACATATACAGACCCTATAATTTCCTTTAGTTTTAATATTTTTAACTTTAATTATTATTTATATTTATTTGTATTGCTTTTGTATAACCTGTTTAATCAATATATTTCTTATTTACCAATTTATGTTCAATATTTCTTTAGAAAATATTGTTTATTTTAAGAACGTGTTTGCTACGAAAAAGTTATACACGCAAAAGTTTCATGAAAATTAAAAATCTTTAGTTACGTCACAGTTTCTAAAAAATATTAAATTAATTGTAACAATATATACAGTATGTATATATATATATATATATATATATATATTATATATGTGTGTGTGTGTGTGTGTGTGTGTGTGTGTGTGTAACATGCTTAAATTTTACCAGTATGTTTCTCGAGACAGAATTTATAATTCTTTGCGCAATTGCGGGAAATAAATTCGACGAAACTTAAAAACTAATAATAGTAATTGGTAGCTTGTTTTTTTTAAACTTTATTCGCCAAAAGAAATAAACTTTTTAAAATCTAATTTAGAATTTATAAAGTTCTTTAGAAATCAGATTTTTCGTCGAATTTATTTCCGAAACTGAGCACGGAAAAGGAACGTAATTCCTCAGAACTCACCGAGAACACGGAATAAACGTTATAAAACCGTTTGCACTGCCACTGGAATTTTGAGAAAACACTTATTCTGGAATAGAAATTCAAAGAAAAATTCACAATGTAAACATAGTATGATATTTCTCAATTAACAAACTCTAGTTTTCGTTCCTTCATTAACCCTTTAAGGACTGAAGGTACAAATTGGTAACGTTTCAAATACAAGCATTCATAACTTAACCCTACAAAAAATTCGGGGCTTAAAGGGTTAAACAAAAATGTTCATGACATATTTTCATTACATATTTGTTCATTCCAAAAATTTAAAAAAAATTCGTGATATACATTTTGATATTAACTATTTTATAAAACCCAAAAATTAACTAAATTCATATTAAATTCCATTTTCCATTTCAGTTTATTTATTGACTAAGCTTTAGTAACATTTCTCCCAGAAATCTAACCTAACCTAATCTAACCTAACGTGGCATTCCTCTTATCTTCTGAATTATCATTCAAACCAACAAATTTCATTGCAATTCTTATACTTTTAATAAATCTTTTTCTATATTTACTTATTATTCAATAAACGTTCTTAACATTCATAATTATACAATAAACGTTCTTAATATTCATAATTATACAATAGAAGTTGTTAATATTCATAATTATACAATAAACGTTCTTAATATACATAATTTTGCAATAAACGTTGTTAATATTCATAATTATGCAATAAACGTTCTTAATATTCACAATTATGCAATAAACGTTCTTAATATTCATAATCTATCTGTAAAATTATCAACTTTTCTTTTGGTTTCGTATTGTTTTGTTATTGTTTTTTATTGGTATTAGTCTTATTCTAATCCTTTAAGTGGTTATCGGGTTTTCCCACTTCGCAGACCAAGATCAACATATGTAAACACAATATATATATATATATATATATATATATATATATATCGGGACGAGATTTCATTCGAAACGCTCGTAAGTAACACCTCTCTCCTCCATTTGTTTTTAAAGATTCTTGTCGGCAGATAATTAATTGTACAAAAAATCGTAATCCGCTCGCGATTATTTCCCATCACAAAAATTAGATTTCAAACGGTCACGAATTTTTTTTACGCATCACACATTATTCAGTCACTTTTCCTGAAAAACTGACAGTTTTCTGCTTAAGACTTTTAGAATATTACCATTGATATATACAGTATAATAGAATGCCCGCTGGGCCTTACACACACACACACACACACACACACACACACACACACATATATATCTCCGTTATAAAGTCCGTGCAGTATTTTTAGAATTAATTATTTTTACATATATTTGAGGCAGAACGAAACTTGACCTACCAAAGCTTTTGAACACATTATACTCACACTTTACATTTCAACATCTCTTCCATCTTGGGCGACACCACAACATTTGATCCTATTTGTTGCTGTGTGGTTTGATGGATTTTTTTTTTCCCCCCGATTCGTATCTTCATTTCTGCCAAAATGTTAAGGCTTTGTTGCGTAAAACGATGCTTCTTTATATGACCCCATAAAAAAATCAGAAATGTCGTTTTCTTTAGCCCTTTTTTTAGGTCAACTATCTTATTTTCGTGACCGGACAGCTCATACCAGGACAACACATACCCGGACAACTCAGACCCGGACAACTCAGACCCGGACAACTCATACCTAGGACAACTCATACCTAGGACAACTCATACTCTCTTCAACAATTACCACCCCAATGTTGATCTTTTCATCTATATCCACCCCGAAAGTTTAAACTCTGAAAATTAACCAAAATAAGATAAGAAAACAATAACAACAAATTTATTATTTATTGCAAACATATAATAAATAGAGAACCATTATTTACATAAGATAAAATTTGAATGCCCGGTTAGGTCAACTGTACGCCCTTGACGATTGGTTAGGTTTAGTCGTGATGTTTTCGTTAGTTTTAACGAAAAATATCACGACTAAACCTAACCAATCGTCAAGGGCGTACAGTTGACCTAACTGGGCATTCAATGAACCCAACCGGGTATTCAGTTGACCTAACCGGGCATTCAATGAACCTAACTGGGCATATATATATATATATATATATATATATATATATATATATATATATATATATATATATGGGAATGAACTCAGAATGGTTCCCTGAGTTTTTTATGATACACACAGACCGTGCATGGAACAAGGAACTCTTCTGGGATAATTAAATCCACTATAGTCCGAATAAGTAATGGTAAATGACAAATACCATAGTTATTCTTTTTCATGATGCAAGCCCGACGTGGGCAACGGGTCTCTCGCAAAGAGGTCCCATAAATATAGCTTCCCTCACCAGCTATCTGCAAAGCAGACAGGATCCAGCTTTGGGACATGGATCTAGGGTTTAAAGCAGCCTAGCCCCACTACATTTAGAACCTCAATATAAGTAAAAGACTCGTTGCCCCTTTTTCTTTGATTTATTCAATCCGACGTGAATGCAACGAGTCTTTTACTTATATTGAGGTTCTAAATGTAGTGGGGCTGGCTGCTTTAAACCCTAGATCCATGTCCCAAAGCTGGATCCTGTCTGCTTTGCAGATCCTGAGGATGTCATTAGACGAAAGCGCTTGAGCACCATTTTGTGTTTCCTTTCCTTCGTGGTTTTATTCATCATATATATATATATATATATATATATATATACTGTATATAACTTGCATGAATTTTAAATGTTTAAATTTAATTTTTAATTTTACAAAATAAATGTTTTCATTAATTTTAAAAATAAATGTTTTCATTTCAAAATGTTTTCATTAATAACTTGCATGAATTCTAAATGTTTAAATTTAATTTTTAATTTTACAAAATAAATGTTTTCATTAATTTTTCATTTTTTTTCTGGTCCTATGTATGAGTTGTCCTAGGTATGAGTTGTCCTAGGTATGAGTTGTCCTAGGTATGAGTTGTCCGGGTATGAGTTGTCTGGGTATGAGTTGTCCTGGTATGAGCTGTCCTGGTATGAACTGTCCTAGAACCCTTATTTTGGATTGAATTTTAATTTTCGTCCGCAGGAGGTTCAAATATTGTTTCCGCTTTCTTATCCAGCGAAGATCTGAGTTTATTTCATTTGCAGTAAATTTGGGAATCGTCCATAAAGAAAAAATCACCAGTTTAAAGAAATGACCTTTAACATTGTAGCTTACTTTAGTAATAATAATAATACTGATAATAATAATAATAATAATAATAATAATAGGAGTCATCAAACTTCATGTTGGCACTGTGATCTATTTCCTCTTTCACATATTCGACGTCATAAATAATACACTATATATAATATACTAGGGGCACTCGATATATTTTGCCCAAACCTCTTTTCTTAGCTAAACAATAGGCCATGGGGCTGAAATGTCTTTTGGGCCGTTAGTTTGAACTTTCTGGTTTCACATAACCGGATTTTTCCAGTTTGAACCTCCCCTCCTTGTATAAAACCGCTTTTAATCGCCCTTGTATAAAACCGATGATTAACGCAGTTTCGAAAATGGCATCTGACGGTGATGTGTGTCGTAAACAGAGAGCTGTTATCGAGTTCTTAACCGCAGAGAAGGAAACAGCTGGAAATATTCACAAACGTCTACAAAACGTTTACGGAGATGCTGTTGTTGATCGAAGCACAGTTGGACGCAAAATGCGAGATGGGGCAAAATATACTGAGTGGCCCCATTTGGAAGAAAAAATAAGTGCCGAAATGTGTACAAATATATATATATGTGTGTGTTTGCATGGGTGTGTGGCAATGAATATATGTGTGTGGGGTGGGGTATGTATGTATGTATGTAGGTGCGTGTTTTGCTTGGGGGAGAGGTGTCGATGTACAAGTCCCTATGTATACACGTATGTGTGTACGTGTGTGCGTAGGCAATTAAACATTGATTTACATGTATAGGGTATATATATATATATTATATATGGAATGTATATTTCATTAAAATGTGTAAAGTTTATATAGAAAACAGAAAACTGAATTACAAGAATAACGTCAAAGAATAATTTAAAATATATTATATATAAAATTCATGAATAATATATAGTGATTCTTTAGATATGAAAAATCTTTTTTTTCTCATATATATATATATAATATATATATATATATACACACACACACACACACACACTGTATATATACATATATACAGTATATATAGAGTATATGTATATATCAGTAGTCCCCAACCTTTTTGAAGCCACCGTCCCCTTTCATCAAACAGCATTTTTGAACGTCCTCATTCATGAATATAAAAGTGAGGAAACCCTACGATGCTTTAGTGAATTTGAAAAGTAATACAATGAACATATTGATATTTATTGCTCTAATAATCTAACTTGACATTACAATATTATTCAGTTCTTTCTTCTAGCCACTCTTACTCGCAACGCCCCCTAAACTTTATAAACACCCACTTTGGGCGGTACCGTTGGAAACCAGAGGTATATAGGAACTTTGTTGACACTCTTTAAAGAAACAAATGTTCTGGAGTTGGTTTTAAGTGGCTTTATAATATAACAACTGTATTTCAACCTTTTCATTGAATAAATGATATAAATGGAAGTAATAATAATGATAATAATAATAATAATAATAATTATTAATAATAACGTCAATACAAATAAATAAACAGTCAGTGTTACGACAAATACTGTTTAAATGGATATCAAATGTAACTTTTAAATTTTAATGTTTGCGTATATAGACAAAGTTTGTGACCTTCACACCCGAGACTGCGTCATATATTTACATATAAGAAATCAGTTGGCGTCAGATTCAAGCGATCCTGATGGCCATTTTTGAGATAAGTGTCCACTTGATGGCACTCTTGAATGCTTTCATAAATTCAATAACGAACTCATGATAGCATCCTTATCATGATAATAACGAACACATGATAGCATCATCGTCATAGCGCCCAAGGTTTTTAACAATTTGGTGCAGGAAATTACAAACTTTGAACATGAGTAAGAATCATTACTGAAGATGGCAGTTGCTTACTGACAGGAAGCGCAAGGTGGACATTTTGAAAGAGTAAAAGACCGAGTGTATGTGTCAAATATGAATAAATCTCCCTGTATGTTCTTAAGTCTAAAATTCTGCAGATTGAGTATGACATGTTTGAATTTATGATCCTGCTGAGTGTAACCTCCTCCATATGGAGGAGATTGGAGGTATCAATCGACCAGGGAAGTACTCCGGGGGTGGGGGGGAGAGGGGGACGTTAGGCAGGAGACAGGGAGTGCTGGAACTCCCCTTTCTCCTGCCACTATCCCCTTTAGCTGATCTTTTCTCAAACACACACTTCTTCCTTTATTCCTCACTACACATACAGGCATCTTACACATTATACAATCTTTAAAAAACAAGAAATGACATCGTGAGCCTTGGAGACCTTGATTTCGGTTCACTCCTTCTTATATAGGGCGGGGGAGGCATTTTGGCAGGAAGCTTGCCCTTGGCCCCTCCTCCCTGCATAATAACGATGTTCTTTCCACACACACACATATATATATATATATACACACACACACACACACACACATATATATATATATACACACACACACACACACACACACACACACTGTATATAAGTTAAAACTGCAATAACCACAGACAAACGCCTGAAAGGTAAAACCTACGAAGCATTTTTTTAGTTTGATAAAAATATGAAAACTTTATCTGGTACGGTTTTTTTTGTGTGCGTGTGGGAAGGTTAGGCCCTGCAAACTGCTGGAGCTACTTTAGAAACCTCTTCCGTACTCAATTTCCTAGAAGAGAAAACCCGTTTATCCATGTTCAGATGAGAATATTTTTGTATTTTTGTTGCTATTTCTTTCAAATAATGACCCAAAAACATAACAACCAGTGAAATGGTTATGTTTTGGGGTCATTTCCTAAATATTTAAATACCATCTTGTTAAATACATATTTCATCGTTAATTAACTTTTTTTTTATTGAAAATAGTCAGTCAAAGCTAATTTTTAGTTTAAAAAATTATATTTAACCCTTTCAGGACGACTGTTACAAATTGGTAGCGTTTCAAATATACACATTCATAATTTAACCCTGCAAAAATTCAGGCCTAAAAGGGTTAATAAAATAAGCGTAGCCAAATCGTGGACCACTTCATTTGACTAATATGAAAGATGTACAGTATATAACCAGTAACCAAATTATATGGTCGTCATACTTACTATGTAAAAGCAAGCCATCCACTTGTAGAAGAATTACAAATGTAATGCGAGTAAGTAGTAGCGACACATAGATTATTTTGACTCGTAAGCAAATAACTAAACGAATTATCTGTCCACGTTCTTGCATATGCGTGATGCTGCAGCATGAAAGAGCTAAATAAAACATTTGAGGAGCCTCATCTTCAACAATGTGTGTGTGTGTGTGGTCTTTTTTACAGTCGAAACGAAACTCTTTAAGCAAAATAAGAAATATCCAGCTTCAAAAACACACACACACACACACACACACACACACACACACACACACACACACACATATATATATATATATATATATATATATATATATATATATATATATATATATAAATATATATATATAATGGTGTATGTTTAAAAAGAAACGTATATTATTAATCATATTTATGACAATAATTTACTGTAGTATATTTAGTATCAGAAAACAATAATGGAACACTTTTAAGAAATTAAATGAAAGTTGTGAAAGCGTTAACGAAATTGTCGAAAGTTCTCTGCTTTCACCTTCAAACAGTGCTAAATGATTACTTCTTGCTTGACGCCATTTTCATTCCCATTAGTAGTCCGGAATTGGGAATACGCGAAGTGGGAATTTCAGATTTGACTAAAGAAGGTTGTTACGCAACTGCAGGTCCGAAGGTTTTCCTGTGAAAAAATCTAACTTGAAGTAGAAAATCCTACAATGGGAATGGCTCGATCTGAGAATTTCTTCCTTTGATATTCTTCCCACTTTCTGACTCCTCATTCTTAGACGACGATTGAAGTGCGAGAGTAGAGGTTGGGAGGCGACCGTACTGTACTCTCTAGCTGCTCTTATGCAACACTCGTTGCATCTGATGCGGTTCAATGTTATTGAGGACAATAACTATTCTAATTGAGTGGATTGGTCATGTACACGGCGGTTTTAAATTTGTACTAACATTCGTTGCCTTTTTGAGAAAATATACACGGAAATTATTGATAATTTGTTGCACAGTTCCTTTTGAACTCTCTCTCTCTCTCTCTCTCCTCTCTCTCTCTCTCTCTAAGGGTGCCACCTCGAGTCGGCTGTAAAGCTGCTGTGGCTGTCTCTTTTCTTTGTAAATCCCGTCAGAATAACTTGGCAGCCCTCTAAAATGACTTTTCCTAAACGCAGAGTGATAAAAGAAAGTAAATAGAATCTTTGGAATAAACATTTTATGTTAGCCTGGTCGGATCCCTTTTGGGAATTACGAGTGCCCGAACCCCAAACCTCCACAGAATTGACAAGGTTTTGTAGAACACCTTGAACCACATTATTTCATATGTTCGTTAATGTTTTCATCATTTGCATTATATTTCAAGGATGTCGACGGTGTACCCTCAGCGTCCGATCTAAATGGGTTTCCACGGGTTCTCTAGACTTAAGAACCCAACACACTCCAGTATCCAAAATCATTCTCTTGATTCGGGTTATCCAGTAACGACTGAAATTTGAGAATCTTCTGCAAAGCAAATAACGATCTCTACTCTAGAAACCATCCTTATATTTCACTTAAAACTAAAGCTAAACGATTATATTCACCCATAATATAATCTCAGTATTTTGAGACGAAATAAGACCTCTTCATTACTGAAATATATCTCCTCCATGTTATAATCCAAACTAAAAATGAAGTACTAATTGGCCTGAGCGCTGTGCCAGTTTCTGAACCTCCTGACTGATTATTATTATTATTATTATTATTAGAAAAAATTTCATAACTGGAGTGGTTTTACTATTTAATTTAAAACTAAGGTTTGCAAGTACTGGATCTTTAATATACACACACACACGAGATTGTATATATATATCAGGGTTGGGTCGATTAATTTCCAAAATTAACTAGTTAAGTCAATGCAAATCTAAAAAATTAACTAGTTAAGTTAATTTTGAAAGTTAATCAATTAAGTTAATCAATTAACTTTTTCTTTCTTGGAAGTAGTCTGTAGACTCATCATTATATATAACTAATGAAGGTAATGATAAATCTGTAATTATGTGGGATCACCTTGTATGTGTGGTTGTTAATGTCTGATAAAGGATCACCTGGAGATCAGGGCCACTAGCCTTCTTTAGTTAGCCTTATAAGGCTAACTAACTAAAATATCACGACCTAACCTAACCAATCATTAGGTCAACTGTACGCCCTTGACAATTGGTTAGGTTAAGTCGTGATATTTTCGTTAGTTAGCCTTATAAAACTAACTAAAGAAGACTGGGGGCCCTGATCTTCAGGTGATCCCTGATAAATTATATGTATTTTTTTGCATATTATACAGGGAAATACATAAGGATAATTTTTTCTATGAGCTTTTATTATTTTTTTGTTTTTTATAAACAAATTAAATTTGTTTACGGTCTTAACTCAACTTTTCTTAACAAGTCTCAACTTTTACGCATATAATAGTTTTCCATTGTAAAAATGAAGGCAAAATGAATTTAATAACAAACTGTTTTCTGAACTGTATGTTTTATATTGTATGCTATTGACACTGAACATAAGCCAGATCCCTTACCAACAATAGTCAAATTAGACACGTAAAATATATACTGTACTTCACTTACAAATTAAACATACTTGTTAACTTTACGGAAGATAAGGTTCTCAAACCTTTCATCTTTTAGCCTATTACATTTCATTCAGAAAGATAAAAACAGCATTTTTATACGAAAATTAATTGAAAATTAATTGAAATTAATCAGTTAATTTGGAGATATTTCAATTAAGTTAAGTTAAACCTTTTTAAAAATTTAACTAGTTAAGTTAAATTAATTAACGTAATTGGTTAATCGGCAAAAAAGTTTAGTTAATTAACTTAATTGACCCAACCCTGATAATATATATATATATATATATATATATATATATATATATATATATATATATAATATATATATAATATATGTTTAATTTTTACTCCAAGGCTATAAATTGGGAAGGTATTTGATCCAGCATCAAAGCAATAGACTGACTGGAAAACCATCTTTAAGGGTAAGACAACGAAAGAGATGCTAATAACCCTCGAAGAGAAGACGTCCCCAAAAAACAACAAAGAGGAAAGAGAAGCAGGTTTGAGAGACAAAAGAGGTCAATGTTCCGCAAGAGAAAGACAGTGACTGAAAAATTAAGAAACTAATAAATGACAAACTGGAGAACATAGATTGCGTCATCCAGGGTTTAACTGACAACCATACAGAGAAAGAAGCAGACGATAAAGAAGTGATAAAGGTTAACTCAAAATACTTTTCTTAGAGGAAAGATAGAATGTGTAGTGTTCCCAAACTAAAGGCCAGACAAAGGACATCCTCAACACTGAAAGAAAATAGATTTATTGTCAGAGGGCCAAGACTATTTAACCAGTTAGCCAAAGACATCAGAAACAACACCGATGTCAAGATTGAAGTCTTCAAAAGAAGACTAGAAGCCTAGCTCAAGACAGTACCAGATGAGCCGGGTGTGCCCGGTTATGTGAGATGGAAAGCTCCATTCAGCAACGTTCTCCCACATCAGGCTTTGTCTAGAGATGGGGCCACCAACTTGACTTCCGACGCACGGAAATAATTTTATGCAGGAAGAAAAAATTTATATATATATATATATATATATATATATATATATATATATATATATATATATATATATGGGAATGAACTCAGAATGGTCCCCTGAGTTTTTTATGATATACACAGACAGTGCATGGAATAAGGAACTCTTCTGGGATAATTAAATCCACTATAGTCCGAATAAGTATCCCAGAAGAGTTCCTTGTTCCATGCACTGTCTGTGTGTATCATACATATATATATATATATATATATATATATGCAGGGCCGGATTTACTTGCTTGTGGGCCCTAGGCCAAACCTTATCAGTGCCCCCCCAAAAAAAATATTATATATATATATCGTAATATTGTAATGTAAAAAAAAAAGAATTACAACATAATGTAACACATCAATAATTTTATTCAAATTAGTTTTATATCATGTACAAACTTATTCTTACACAAAGGAATAATGGAAAAAAATAAAGTCAAATTGAAGCATAATAAATTTTGCAATAAGAATTACAACATAATGTAATACCAGTGGTGGGCACCGTTAACCAAAAAGTTAACTTCGTTAACCGCTAATCCGTTAACCAAAAAGTTAACTTCGTTAACCGTTAATCCGTTAATTCGTTAAACATGTAACGGAAGTTACCGATAAACCGTTAACGTTAACTTTTATTATAAAAAAAAATGAAAAACACAATATATATATAATTTAATTTTCCCTCTTCTTCTCGTTCTCCATTTTGTCCATGAGATGCATGTTGCCCTTCATGAAAATTAGCATATCAAAGTTTTCATCAGACATGGATGATCTCTTGGCCCTCAGGATGTCCTTGCCCATAGAGAACAAACGTTCCACTGCAGCACTGGAGGGGATGGCTGTGTTGAACTTGATGAACAAGTCCACCAACACTTGCTCACCCAAGAAGGCAGCATCTGTCAGCAAGTCCTTGGAGTTGGTCTCCAGCCAGGTCTTGACCAAGTTCTGGGCCTTGCCCTTGAGTGACCTGTGGCTTCTGCTGCTCTCTTTTGTCTGGATGACAGCACTGAAGAAGAACAAGATAAAAAATAAAATAACCCTTACCTTTGTTATTTGGAACAGATATGGCACAGAATATTCGGGAAGTAATTGCACTGAAATTTCTTCGGTCTTCACAGCAGAGATACTAAGAGTAAACAGCCTCTGGCGCCACACGCTCACATTTACTTCTCAACGCCATCTATTATCTCATAAAGAAACTAATTCACATTGGGACTTGAAAGTACCGGCAGGATCAACCGGGTAGAAAAATAATTATGGAGATTTTAAAGATGTGGTACCTAGAAGTACCGCCAGGACATAAAGGGTTAAGGTGAAAACGCTCCCATTGTAAGACATCAATTGACTTAATTTATGTCATGAAAGTGACATGAGAATTGAAATCTTACCTGATCAGTTTTATGGTTCTTGAAATGTATCAAGGAGACTACTAATAAGGTACTCAGACATATTATAAATATACATGACTTACTTGACAACGATTATTTTTAAATATTCACTAGCACAAACATGTTGCGCAAGAGACAGACTGCAAATGAAACGAATGTAGTTATTTGTTGTAATTGTTACATATATTATTGAAAGTGCCTTAAAATGCTCGTGATATTTCTTGAAAGAAGTTGAAACATTCAACTCAAATGGCAAATCTTTCCGCCTGATTTTACAGTCGACTATGTTTTGCTCAAACCAATGCCATAAATAACTACCATATTTGGTAAGACACAAATTGTGGCGACGACGGAAACAAATATATCGCCTGATTTTGCACTGCGGAAATGGAAATTCGCTCATCACTATTAACAGTGGCGGATTAATTGCGCACCTGCTCAGCACTGAAAATAATAGAAACTTTTAAACGTTTATTTATGAATTTTTTGGGTTAACGGACTTGAGTTAACGGAAGTTAAATGTAACGGAAGTTAATTAGTCCGATAATGATTTTCAAAGTTAACTTAAAAGTTAAATCGTTAACGAAAAAGTTAACTTCGTTAATTAACGATTAACGGATTAACGGTTTGTGCCCAGCTTTGTGTAATACATTACACATTAATAATTTTTAATCAAATTAGTTCCATATCAAGTACATCAAAGTAAATCAAGTTACATATCATGTACATCTTACACATAGGAATAATGGAAAAATACAATGAAACTGAAGCATAATAAATTTTGCAAGCACAACTATGTGAAGTTCAGAATGACTTTTTCCTGCTTTTTTCTATGGCAAATTTGTCAGTGATACTGTTTGTGTCAAGGGATTGTAGGAGGTCCCAGTGGGCCCCCAGTTACTGGTGGGCCCTAGGCCAATGGCCTATGTTGCCTATTGGAAAATCCGGCCCTGTATATATATATATATGTGTGTGTGTGTGTGTGTGTGTGTGTGTATATTCCCAAACGTATTAAAAAGACTATTGTTGTACAAATATTTACCCAAAATCTATGAAATGTTTCTTTAAACAAAACGAGTTTCGAATTTGGAATACAATTTCAACATTAAAATTGGTTATTCATGTTTTTATCAGTTTTTTTATTGAAGAATATTTAGTTTACTTTAGATGAAATGCATCGGAATTTGTTCTGGCTTTTAACTTTATTCAAAATAACCTTCCTTTTGATGTTTTTCATTCGTTAAGAGGAAATTCGATAAGAAAATACGTTTCGAAGTATACTCGTATAATTGAGAAGAAAGTTTATGGGGAACTTTTAAAATTACTAATTGGTAACTTTTCGTTCTTTTATTTTATTACGGCCTCGGGAAAGGATAAAATATCAGAACAAAACGAAAATTAAAAATTAATGTTTTGAGTTATTTTTTTTAGGACAATTTTTTTCCCTAAATGATTATTCGGTGCTCTTCCAATATGTGCTCTACTTAAAATTTACATTCCAATACGTGATCTACCTTAGATTATTCGGATTAGCAGCAGGTACGTTAGTTAGCCTTATAAGGCTAACTAACGAAAATATCACGACTTAACCTAACCAATCGTCAAGGGCGTATAGTTGACCTAACGATTGGTTAGGTTAAGTCATGATATTTTCGTTAGTTAGCCTTATAAGGCTAGTTTCACGGTAGAGCACGTATTGGAATATGGTAGATCACAGTTTCGCGGTAGAGCACATATTGGAAGAGCACCGATTATTCTATTATTATATGGGTTAAAAATATTAGCTTGTATCAATAATAACTTAAACTGTTGTACCACAATACGCTTTCGTTAAGTTAATGTAATACCTTATCGCAAAGTGTGACTTATTTGAGTTTGAGTTGAGTTAATGGGATCAACTGAAGATCAGGGTTCCCAGCCTTCTTTAGTTAGCTTTATAAGGCTAACTAACGAAAATATCACGACCTAACTTAACCAATTGTCAAGGGCGTACAGTTGACCTAACGATTGGTTAGGTTAGGTTGTGATATTTTCGTTAGTTAGCCTTATAAGGCTAACTAAAGAAGGATGGAGGCCCTGATCCTCAGGTGATCCAGTTAATGTATTAATTAATCTTCGAAATGGGACAGTGATTTTGCTATATAAGTTTCACGAACTACAAACTTAACTTAGCTGGCAAAACTAGACACTGAATGAATTTGTTTGTAGTTCGTGAAACTTATATAGCAAAATCACTGTCCCATTTCAAAGATTAGTACATTAACTAAACTCTAATTCAAATAAGTCATACTTTGCGATAAGGTATTACGTTAACTTAACGAAAACGTATTGCAGTACTACAGTTTAAGTTATTATTGATACAAGGTAATATTTTTAACCCATATAATAATATAGTAATAATTTATGGAAAAAATTCGCCGTAAAATTAACCCAAAATATTAGTGTTTAATTTTCGGTTTGTTCTGATATTTTATTTTACGTTAAGGTATTTTGTCAGGTAAGTTAAGGTATTTACAGTACATGCCTAATGATTAAACTGTAACATGTATCTTGTATCATGTCTACTCTAGAAACTTGAAACTTGTATTTTACTTAAAGCCCTCTCTCATCTGCTTCATACGATAGCGTATTACAGTAAAAAAATTCGGTGCTACTGTAGTATGCGGTCTACCTACGATTCGGCGGTCTACCTTTTAATTATAGCTTCTTATCTTCTTATTATTTTATTATTAGGTTAATTGTACGCCCTTGACGAGTGGCTAGGTTAAGTCGTGATATTTTCGTTAAAACTAACGAAAATATCACGACTTAACCTAACTAATCATCAAGGGCGTACTGTAGTATGCGGTCTACCATTAAGTATGCGGTAGTAGTATGTTTAACTTCTTTAATAATTCCTTAATTGTGTAAATTAAATTATAATTCCTTTCAATTCATTTTCAATTCCTTTTAAATATTTTGAACGGTAGACCGCATACTACAGTAGAAACTTAACGGTAGACCGCATACTACAGTAGAAACTTAACGGTAGACCGCATACTACAGTAGCACCAAAAATTCTTTAGTTGCTCTTATTACCAAGGAGAGGCTATACAAAGGTGAAAGACATTTTAACAATGTTAAAAGATTAACGAAAGTAACTTTTGCTGCATTTTATGTCGCAGTCGGGTAAAGGTTAATTAATGTAATATAGCCAAGAAGCTCATTTCCTCACGACCTGGGTTTCGTACCTTTGTAGTCCTCTAAGAAAGTTCCTTTTTTTCTTATCTGTTCTGGCAGCTCCTTACCTGAAAACGGTTCGGTTCGGAGGTTTTCAGCTGTGTCGAGTGTAGGTGTTGGATGAAGTTTAGTATCCATGTTATATCGGTGATGTCGAAAAAAAAATATTGTCCTGATCTCTGTCCGTAGTTTTCTTTGAATTATTTCTTGAAACATCAAGGTTTGTTGAAAGATTATATATATACACACACTGTGTATATATATATATTGCTTAGTGCTCGTGATTTTTTTTAATTTATTCTTTTATAACTTTATGAAACTACATTCACACATTCACACACTGACTTGCCAGATCCATTCATTTCAATTAACACTATAAAGATTGTGATGGCTTTCTCCTTTTTCTTCTTCGTGGCACTTTGTCTCAGTTTAGAAAGAAGCAAAATTTTATCTTCGCTCTTCATAATTTTAAAAAATTTGAGATATTTTAAATACGAGTCCGTATTTTATAAATTCTCTTTCAAATAAGCTTTTAATAAGTTTTTCTTATATTGTTTTACAATATTAATTTTTTACAAATTTACGAAATTAGTTACATAATAAATCTACTAAATTTTGAAATCAAGTAGTCCAAGTTTACCATGATCATACAAGCTATTAGTAGGGCCTACTGTATGCTTATATTAGAATGGTTTATATACTGTAGGTCTACTAGGCTATTTAGGAATATCATCTACACATAAGGTAGTAAGTCTAGTATTTTCTAAATTAAGTAGGTCTCCTCTGTACGCTACAAAAAACATAAAACTTGGTAGGACCTAATTTTTTTATTTTTTTTATGTAGAAAGGAATGGCCAAGGCAAAATGCTCGCAAAATTTGCTTTTATAGTTAGCTTCTTTAGACTTTTAAATTTTCCGAAAGTTTAATAGAGCTTTGAATATTTATAAAAACTTATTTTTATATAAAATTCACAGTGGCATTTCTAAAATATAAAAAGCAAATTTCATAAATTTTAAAAAATTCGATTTTAATATGAAATTCCATTATTAGATAGACTGTTTTAAGAAATCACTAAATAAAATTGCTAAGATTTTTATATTTAAGTAGACCTATGGGCAGGAGCGGATCCAGAACACAATTTTCTTGGGGGGAGGGCTGTCACCTTCCAGGATCTGAGATTATAATACATTGGCAAGCAACTGGTGTGACAGAATTGGCAATGATTATCACATATTCGTTCTGACTATAAAGAATGCAGGAAGGTATCTATTTTTGGTCAAAAAGGTCAATTCCTTAAGATGACAGCAAGCTCCAGTGAGGCATAAAATTAGCTTAACAGCATTTACATTACTATTTTATTAAGCATCCTCATTAGGGGCAATTAAAGAAAAATATACAGTATATTAAATGGCTCACTTTTGAACATCACTGTGCCCTGATATGCACTCTTTTGCCCAGCATACCTCAGTGCATGCATCCCTACTTACACGATATTATTATGAAATTAAAACTCAGTGTACCCATGTACATATTTTGTTCAGCAGTTGTGCCCTAAATACATACAAGAGTTCCAAATTACAAGACATGGCCAAGTACCAAACGTAACATCAAAATTCTGATCTGCTTATTTTTCACGCCTAAGCCTTGGCCAGTTTTTTCCCAGCTGACAAGTACGGTGGCGAGCAGTATCAACAAATTGAATCCACCATTCCATACGCAGTGTGCACGTTCAGAGAGACCGTTCCTTTATATATTTACACTTCCTAAAATTTTTTATTGTCTCTTCTTTATGTTTCCGATCTCCATCTTTCTTTCATCTTCTTTACCTTTAAAGTTTAGAAGCCTCATGGTTTGGGGGTGATCGCCCCCCTCGCACCCCCTACGTTTTTCCTATTTGTCTCTGTTGAAAAGTAGAGGATTTTCTCTATATGTACCAGTAGAGCGTCCAGAAGCTGGGCTTCTTATCGGGAGGTCGTGAGATCGAATCCGGGCGAGGACATTGTAATCTCAGACTTCCTTGACGAGTCTGAGCTCGAATTCGTTTAGGTCTAAGATAGGGAGGAAAATTTAACCTTTGTCAAAATAAATACTTCACGAAGGTCAAGCTTGTCGCTGCTCCTCATATACCTCGTTAACCTCGTTGATGTTCCGTGTGTTGGTCTCTCTTCATACGAAGGTCAAGCTGGTGGCCCCGCCTTTAGGCCTGGCTTGGTGAAGGAGCGAGTTGCTTTATTGCAATCTCCACCGTAAATAGTAGGTACACCCGGTTCACCTGGTACCGTCCTGAGCCAGGCATCTAGTCTTCTCTTGAAGACTTCAACTTTGACCCTGTAACGTTTCTGAGGTCCTTTGGAGGCTAGTTAAAAAGTCTTGGTCCCCTGACAACCAAGCTATTTTCCTTCAGTGTTGAAGAGGTCCCTTGTCGGGCCTTCAATTTGGGAACACTACACATCCTGCCTTTCCTATTTTCCAGTGTTGTTTGAATGGTAATTGGATTTAGTTTGAGGTTTGGTACCAGTTTTTCGATCATTTTCCATATATTTTCCAGTATCTTTCCCAGTATCAAATCTTTGATTTGAAATGTCTCCGCGTTTCTTCTAGTTTATTAATTTCTTCCTTTTTATATGGGGACGTCAAGACTGAGTAGTGTTCAAGTTTCGATATAATCATTGTTCTCAGCAAGGGAATCATTACTGCCCTATCCCTTCTTTTGAACGTTCTTTGTACCTGTCCCGCGACTCTTTTTGCTTTATTTATCGCTATCTGATTTTGTGTTTCGAATTTCGCATCATCAGTCACTATTACCCCCAGATCGATCGCTTTCGTGCTTCTCCGAATTTCCTGTCTATCTGGAGTATAATATGCAGTCTGTTTGAGTTCCTCATTTCTACCATATTCCAAGAGCTGAAATTTCTCGGTGTTAAATGTCATGTTGTCTTCTGACCATTTGTATATTTTGTTCGTGTCTCTCTGCAAGGCCTCCACTTTATTTACATCGCTGATTTTTCTGCTGATCTTTGTATCGTCTGCAAAGGATGTTACAATACTGTTGCTGTTTACTCCACTGTCTATGTATGTTAGAATGATAATGAACAGGAGTGGGGCCAGTACTGTACCTTGTGGTACTGAGCTGCATACTTCCGATTCTGATGATGATATACCTTGAATTCTAACGACCTGTAGACGTTCTTTGAGGAAGTTGTACATCCATTTTATGTGCTATTATACCGTGATCACATTTGTCAAAAGCTTTAGCCAAATCCGTGTCTATGACATCGTAGTTGTCATTGCCTTCCAATGCATCTAGGATATTGTTATAGTGCCCTATTAGTTGTGATAGGCATGATTTACCTGTTCGGAATCCGTGCTGATTTTCGTTGAATCTTTCCAGTGTCTCCAAGAAATCGTAGATTTTCTCTCTAACTATTCTTTCAAATAATTTGATGAGGTGGGACGTCAATGACGCTGGTCTATAGTTCTTTGCTTGAGATCTATCCCTGCCTTTATATACATATATATAGGGACAATGTTTGCTCTTTTCAAGATGCTCGGTATTTCCCAGTGTCTAGGGATCTTCTCCATATCCAGTATATTTTGTCCGGATCTGCAGCTGAATGTGGTTTCATCTGTCCTATAGCTCTCGCTACATCTTCTGGGGTAAAATCAAAGTCTGTTATACACTCTCCTTGCAACTTCTCTTCAAAGAATGCATCTATGTCAGGTATCGCTTTGTCACTTTTTGGAGTACTGAAAATTGATTCATAATGAGCTCTCAATGCTTCAGATATTTCTTTTAGATCGTCGGTTAGTTCATTTTTTCTCTTCCTTAAGGGCCCGATAGCGGCGCGCGTTTTTGTTTTCCTTTTCGCATAACTATAGAAGTATTTTAGATTTTCCTTTATTGTTTCTTCCGCCTTTTCCTCTTCCCTCTCTGTATGGTCCTTAATCAGGGTTTGTATTTCCCTATCGATACCCTCCAGTTTTTGTTGTATTACTTTCCTGGCATTATCTCCGCAGTTGGCTAACTTCGCCTCCACTCTCTTTCTTTTGCGGTATATTCTTCTCTTTTGCCTCTCTAGCCAGCTCCTCTTTCCTTTTGGCTGTGATTTCGGAGCATATTTTTCTAAAATTCTCAGCGTCTTTTCTTCCAGGGTTGTTAGCATTTCTTCAGATGTTTTATTCTCTAAAACTGTTCTCCACCCTATTTGGGCCATGTGCGATCTGATTGCTTCCCAATTTATAGTCTTGGAGTTTAAGTTAAAGGCCCCAGATTTGCTTCTTTTCTCAATATGTGTGTTGTCTTTTAATATTGTCGCCATATTTGTTGATATTTCGATTAAGTTGTGGTCTGAGATAATGGTTGGGGTTATTTTTATATCAGAAATCAAGTTCGTGTATATATATATATATATATATATATATATATATATATATATAGATGCGCCTCGCTGGTGTAGTGGTTAGTCTCGCCGACTACGAGTCCATCGGCCCCGGGATCGAGACCCGGTGACGGCAGCCGGCGCGCAGCAAATCCCAGCTGTTCATCCTTCCACACAATAAATAAAGTGGTTGGTAGATAAATGGGTACGCTGGATAGCCTAGACGCTGGTTTGCTGGTGGGGTGTGGTTCAGATTCTACGTTAAACTGTAGGTCTAAGGTGGAGTAGAAAGCTTGACCTTCGTCAGAATGAACAATTGGGGCGGAAGCAAACTAAAGGTTAAATCAAAGGTTATATATATATATATATATATATATATATATATATATATATATATATATATATATATATATATACAGGGTGTTTCAGGAGGAAAGGTCAATACTTCGGGAGGTGATAGTATCGGTCATTGTGAGAAAAAAGTTCATATGAACATGTGTCTAATTCTGAATGGTTACGGAGATAGAGCTGTTTGAATCTGATGCGCGCGCAGCTCTTCTTCCCCCTTCCCTCCCCTATAACCTTGAACTATGTAAGCTGTAATGTAAGCATGTAACATAAGCCAATCGACAGCTGACTGTTGTGAGTGACATTGTTTGGTGTTTGAATCAGTGTTAAGAATGCCACACACCTTCACACCTGCCGAATATGCATATATGGAGTATGTCTACGGTTTCTGCGATGGAAGTGCAACAGCTGCTGTTGCAGAATACCCTCAACGGTTTCCGAACCGCAGAATTCCGGATCGAAGAGTGTTTACCAGGGTTTTCAACACATTGCGTGAGATTCCTACACTTCCCAGCGCTCATGTTTCATATGAACGTGAAGGTCAACAAGATGTGGATGAAGTGGAAAACATTCTTCAGTTGGTAGAGCGTAGTCCTACTACTAGCTCACGAAGAATTTCTACACGTCTCGGTGTACCACACACAAGAGTATGGCGAACATTACGTGAGGAAGGCTTGCATTCACATCATGTACAGCGTGTACAACACCTTCAACCAGGAGACGCTGCCATGCGACTGGAATTTTGTCATTGACTAAATGCTAATCGTCGATTGCTTCGATTAATACTGTTCACCGATGAAGCTACTTTCACCCGTGACGGTATCAACAACACTCGTAACTCTCATCGGTGGTCAGACGAAAATCCAAATGCCACTGTGGAAACAAATTTTCAACATCGCTTCTCTGCCAATGTGTGGTGCGGTATCATCGATGATCAGCTGATTGGCCCTGTTACTTTAGAGAATCGTCTTACAGGACAAAGTTACCTAGAATTTCTGCAAAATGAATTGCCAAGACTATTGGAGGATGTTCCTTTGGCTACACGCGCTGGTATGTACTTTCAGTTTGACGGAGCTCCTCCACATTCTACCCGTCTGGTGATGCAATACCTAAATCAAATTTTCTCTGGTCGATGGATCGGCCACGGTGGTCCCATTCAATGGCCACCAAGGTCTCCAGACCTCTCTCCGTTAGATTATTGTTTGTGGGGGTGGATGAAAAGTCAAGTTTACAAAAGAAAGGTGGATACACGAGACGAATTGCTCGCGTGCATTTTGGATGCTGCTGCTCACATAAAGGAACGTCAAGATCAACTCAGACGAACAACACGCGATCTTCGCACACGAGTTACAAAATGCATTGAGGTTGACGGTGGGATTTTCGAAAACGTATTGTAAACTGTAACAAATTTGTCATTTCTGTATCTGATAGCATTCAAAATGCCAATGTTTAAACATTAAATGTTAGAAACAGTAATTGGTTTCTCTTTCTTGATTACCATTAACAATGCTTTTGTATTTGTAGATTCAAACAACTCTATCTCCGTAACCATTCAGAATTAGACACATGTTCATATGAACTTTTTTTCTCAAAATGACCGATACTATCACCTCCCAAAGTATTGACCTTTCCTCCTGAAACACCCTGTATATATATATATATATATATATATATATATATATATATATATATATATATATATATATATATATATATATATATATATATCACTTAAAATAGTGTATATAATAAATGGTTAAAAGCTGAGCAGTAAATTCTTAGCACTATCAGGCAAATGGCTACCTCTTCCAACTTAACGAAAGAGCTATATATGACCACTTGACCAGTTAATGAACTCGAATTTAATAGACGGTGCAGCATTTTAATAGTTCAGAAAGGATGTAAATCATACATTATTCTCTGGTTTTATTAACCTACAAAATACTCTTGAAAGTCGTTTTTATTCACCTGCAACACCCTGAGCTTTAAATTTCTGCCATTTATCGAGGTTTGACGTTCAAATGATCCTTTGGGAACTTTCTTATTCTGAGGAAGGGACCAGTGTGGATGTAAACCAGGTCATTTTTCCTAATTAAGTTAGTCCTGTGCAGAGAGTTAATGTTCCCTTGTCATTCCATATATATATATATATATTTTAATGGGAGCACTATATTACTATGTACTCTTGGACAGAAAGTATGTCTATAGCTCCACTTAACTCCTGTATTAGCCATCCCATTACATGTACTTTTATTTTTACTAGTACAGTTCCCGCCGCTTCGCTGACGGTTAGACAGGCTAAACTACAAAAAAAGAACCCAGCCGTGAAAATTTTGAGCTTCACATTGCGTCAACATTTCTGAATCTGGTATCTCCCAAACCTCCTCAACCCCCATTCATACAACTTGGGGGCTAACCCCTCCCCATTACCACACCCTCCCCCATTACCCCCACCCCCACCTTCCCCCATTGCTAAACTACAGAAAAGAACAGTCATGAAAATCTTGAGCTTCACATTGCCGCCCGTAATACAATTTCTGAATTTTTTTTACAATTCTGAATTTTTTCTCACAATTTTTTCTCACAATTTCTGAAAGTGTGACGGACAGACGGACAGACGGAAACTCTCTTATTATAATATAGAATAGATGACACTGTTATATATTTTTTTTTATTATTCTCGTCTCGTATTAATATACGAGTATATAATTAATATATACAGCAAAAGTGGGCTTACCGGCCCATTTAGCTAGACCTGCGTGATGGGGCCTTCGGTCTCAGTAATTGGGGCCCTGCGGTCCCCCAATTACTGGGGAGTCGATAGTTTTCGGTCAAAAGAACGCGGCCATGAAAATCTTAAGCTTCATAAATCTCGATACAATTGATACAATGGGTTCGGATGTGAAGCTTAAAATTTTCATTGCTGCGTTCTTTTCTTTAATTTTATTAACCGAATAATTGAAAAGGCAGCAGCAATAAAAATCTTAACGCGCTACAATAAAAACATGAAACAAAGCAAAACGCATTTATTTTTATCTTTAGGATCGCTTAATAATAAATACATGGTGTCTACAGACGCACAGACAGGACTGTTTTTTTTATAGTATGGAAGATACAGTATATATATACAGTATACATATAAACCTTGGTTTGCTTCCCCCCGAATTGCTCATTCTGACGAAGGTCAAACTTTTCAACCCACCTTAGACCTACAGTTTAAAGTGGAATCCGAACCACGCCCCACCAGCAGTCCAGCATTTTAACCACTAGGCTACCAAGGGTACCCATTTATCGGAGCTATTGAAGAATAGAGACCCCAGCCTTCTTTAGTTAGGTTTATAAAGCTAACTAACGAAAATATCACAACCTAACCTAACCAATCGTTAGGTTAACTGTACGCCCTTGACGATTGGTTAGGTTAGGTCATGATATTTTCGTTAGTTAGCCTTATAAAGCTAACTAAAGAAGGCTGGGGTCCCTATTCTTCAATAGCTCCCATTTATCTACCAACCGCTTTCTTTATTGTGTGGAAGGATGAACAGCTGGGTTTTGCTGCGCGCCGGCTGCCGTCACCGGGTCTCGATCCCGGGGCCTATGAATTCGTAGTCAGCGACGCTAACCACTCCACCTGTAGTGATTAACTCTTTTTACTTCTTATTTGCCTTTTTAACTATTTGCTCTTTCTTTATTCAATTTCTTTTTATCGTTTGCTATTTCTCTTTACACTCCACTTCACTGTACTTTACAAAAACGGGTAGAAGTGAGCCGGTGAGGAATTTGAACCATGAAAAGAGACCGGGGGATTAATTATACACTTAATTACATTTTACTGACTTTTATTTATACCGAAACACGTTATACAAACGGGGTAATGTAAGGGGGGATTAACGTTAACATTTTACTGGAGAGAGACTCAAAATACATATTTTTAAATAAACAACAACATCCTATATACGAAAAACACCTTATTGGCCAACGGCCATCCGATAACTGAAGGGCATTTCTACCCAGCCTCCGCTTCGGCAGATTTTTAGTGTTGCCAACTAGCATTTTATATTTTAATTTCACAAATTTCTTATTTGACAAAATTTAATTGAACATTATTAAATTCTTATAAACAAACATTTAATTCTTAATTAGACAATATGTACTGCATATATATATATATATATATATATATATATATATATATATATATATATATATATATATATATATACATATATATACAGGGTGGGCCGTAAGTTTCCATACATAGGAAAAATTAAACGTTTGTTTTTATGTTTCAGATACCCTAAGAATATGCGTTTGACGAAAGAGCAACGAATTGAAATCATACTGATGGCTGGGTCGGGAAGCAGTCGCATGGTTGCAATGAACTTTAACAAACAACATGGAACGAACATCACACACGACACTGTGGCAAAACTTATTAACAAGTTTCAGAAAACTGGAAATGTTGCAGATCAACCGCGAAGTGGTCCAAGACGTACAGCCACCGATGAAGACACAACAGCTACGATACTTACAGCGCTTACACGGAGTCCCAGAAAAAGTACACGACGGTTGTCTGCAGAAAGTGGTGTCAGCAGATCGAGTATCAGGCGCATTTTGAAAGCAAACAAATGGCATCCATACAAATTGCATATGGCACAGCATTTGAGTGAAGACGACCCGGATAGACGGATGGAATTCTGTGAATGGGCATTAACCAAAGTGAACGAGGATGCAAATTTTTCAACTAAGATCTTGTTTACTGATGAAGCAAATTTTTACGTCAATGGAGAGGTTAATCGGCAAAACATACGTTACTGGAGTAATGCTAACCCTAACTGGCTGAGTCCGACGAAGATGCAAGGTGCCGGTAAAGTGATGGTGTGGGCCGGGATATGGGGTGACAGAATTATTGGACCAATTTTTGTCAGTGGAAATCTTAATGCCGAAAGGTATCTTAAAATGTTGCAAGAAGAGATTTTCCCATCCCTGCTAAACGAGGAAGGTAACTTCCCAGTTTACTTCCAGCAAGATGGAGCTCCACCTCATTATGGTCTTCACGTGCGTCGGTATTTGGATCAGCAGTTTCCGGATGCTTGGATTGGTCGGCGTGGTCCTGTGGAGTGGCCTCCCAGATCCCCAGATCTCACCCCCTTGATTTCTATCTTTGGGGGCACTTGAAGGCCATGGTGTATCAGGAAAAGATACGAGACATAAATCATCTAAAGGAACGTATCACCAACGCCATTACAAGCATAACGTCAACTGTGCTAATGCGTGTTCATCAACAGTGGGGAACACGTATTGAAATGTGTTTTCAAAACAATGGCAACCATGTAGAGCATATTATATAAATAAAAATGGTTGTCCATAAAAAAATGTTTATTTTTCCTATGTATGGAAACTTACGGCCCACCCTGTATATATATATATATATATATATATATATATATATATATATATATATATATAAACTTTAATTGCAATAACCTTAACAATATAAAAATTACACCAACCCGCAAGGAAAAAATATAAAATTAATTATAAAAGTGTTTAAAAAGGCTAATTAATTTCGGCTGGTCACAACCAGGCCCTTTTCAAAGCCACAAACTAAATAAAATATCTAAAATAATTATGAAACTTCCGTCCTGCGGAAGAGCTAAGATTAAAATGACTGTGTGAAGGCATAAACACGGACAGAGAGATGGTTGCTGTCGTACGTCTGGCAGTTGGCAAAGGCAAACTATTGCCCAGATTTCAACCTTCGAGATAAGAAACCTATAAAAATCAATCCTGTACATCTGGCAGCCGGTCACGACCAGGAAATTGCTCCAAAATATTTTAAAATGTTAAAAATAAAGCTATCCATACTGTAGGACAACTTAAGGATCACTTTAACATATTGCTTCCCAGGAACCTCTCTTTAACATATTGCTTCCCAGTGTATATCACTTTAACATATTGCTTCCCAATATTTAGGATAAGGAGTATGATAAAAAATGTTCGCTTTAATAAACTGCTTTTTTGTATGCCCTTGACGATTGGTTAGGTTAAGTCGTTATATTTTCATTTAAACTAACGAAAATATCAAGACTTAACCTAACCAATCGTCAAAGGCGTACAGGTGACCTAACTGGGCAGTCAATTAACATAATGGATCACTTTAACATTTTGATTCCCAGGAACCTCTCTTTAACATATTGCTTCCCAGTGTTAATCACGTTAACATATTGCTTCCCAGGAGGGATCACTTTAACATATTGCTTCCCGAATGCTTTGGGAAGCAATATGTTAAAGTGATACCAAGTTAATATTGGAAATGGTGTCTTCTGCCAAAATATAAAATGCCTCGTATATTTGTCTCTGTTCCTGGTCCCTGACCTTTATGATAGGTTTAGAATCCTGGAAGTTAAAAATATGATTATGTTGTTACCTATGCTGAACTAGTTGTCTATACTGAACAGTTGTCTAAATGGCTCTCGAGCCTCCTTTCGTCATTCGTAGGCCAAATCTCTGGAGCACATCTTAAAAATTCTGCAGAGTTTGTTGACAAACTTTGAGATACAGACCTATCGGGAAAGAAATTGGCGAGTTTTGACGTGGTGTCTTTGTTTACCAGAGTCCCTTTGGATCTAACCTTGCAGTTCCTGGAAGAGTGGCTTCATGATCATCCTGAGACCATTCCGTTTGATTATGGAATTATTTTGGAGCTTGTTAGACTTTGTCGAAACATAACTATTTTTCTTTTAACGGGTCATTTTTTAGACAGAGGACAGGTTTACCTATGGGCTCTTCGCTCTCTCCAATTTTAGTTAATATTTTTATGGAATTTTTTTAAGTTAATTTGTTGCCGGAATCTTTGGTGTCGGGGGTGAATTGGTTCCGTTACGTTGATGACATGTGTGTTATTTTGGAATCTCGTGTGGATCTGGATGAGCTGGTGGGAGTTCTTAATAGTTTTGTACCCTCAATACAGTTTACGTATGAAGTTGAAAATAGTGGATCTCTCTCGTTTTTGGATGTTTTTATCTTAAGAGATCCCAACCAAAGACCTTCTTTTAAAGTATTAGAAAGCCTACGCATTCAGACAGCTACATTCATGCTTTTTCCAATCATTCTCTTTGTACTAAGAAAGGCGTCATTTCCGGTCTCTTTTTGAGAGCTTTCAGGATTTGTGACCCCATTTATCTTGACGATGAAGTTTTACATATTAAAAGTATATTTATACGTTTAGGTTATTCCAAATTGTTTATCGATAAAGCTTATTTCGCCGCTAGGAGATCTTTCTTTTCTCCCAAAACTGGGAACCGAGATAAAGACGTTTCATTCCTGAAAGTGCCCTTTGAGGTTAACAGAGGGCTTTCCTTGCTCTTGCCAAAGCAGATTAAGTTGGTCTCCGTTGTGCTAAATAAATTATCTTCGTTCATTCGTCATCCTATTACTGAAGCCTCCAACAATTTCGGTGTAGTTTATGAAATCCCATGCGGAGGCTGCCCTCAAAAATACATCGGGGAGACAATTGATTTTCAGAGAAGGATTAATTCCCACAAACGTGACCTGAGATCGGGTAATACTTATAGTAGCCTAGTTCAGGATAGGAAACAGCGTAATCATATTTTTAACTTCCAGGGTTCTAAACCTATCATACTTTGGCAGAAGACACTATTTCCAATATTAAGTTGTCCTACAGTATGGATAGCTTTATTTTTAACATTTTAAAATATTTTAGGGCAATTTCGGGTCGTGACCGGCTGCCAGATGTACAGGATTGATTTTTATAGGTTTCTTATCTCGAAGGTTGAAATCTGGGCAATAGTTTGCCTTTGTCGACTGCCAGACGTACGACAGCTACCATCTCTCTCTGTCCGTGTTTATGCCTTCACACAGACATTTTAATCTTAGCTCTTCCGCAGGACGGAAGTTTTATAACTTTTTTAGATATTTTATTTAGTTTATAGCTTTGAAAAAGGCCTGGTTGTGACCAGCCGAAATTAATTAGCCTTTTTAAACACTGTTTTATAATTAATTTTATATTTTTTCCTTGCGGGTTGGTGTAATATATATATATATATATATATATACACACACACACACACACACACACACAGGAATACCTCGAAATTCGTCGTTAATTTGTTCCAGAATAACAACGAAATACGAAACGACGAAATTCGAGGTAGATTATAACATGTTTCAATGAGGAAACATTTTAATCTGTTTAATAACAATACAGTAATTAATCAAATTCTACTCATTTTTCGGCAAAATATGATGTATATTGCGTTGTAAACAGTTGAATTTTGTCAATTTCGATCGTTTTTTTTCACATTTTTTCAAAAAACGACGAATCTGCAAATATGGACGACGGATTGCGAAACTATAGGTAGTAAAAGATTGATGACGAATCTGCGAAATGACGAAATTCAAAACGACGAATTTTGAGGTATTCCTGTATATATATTACACTGGTATGCATATGAAATTTTTTTGTCTGCTGTGAGGGTTTTTACAACTCATATTATATAATTCGACCATGCTGAATTCGAAAATGACATTGGTTTTCCTCAATCAGGTCAGGTTTTTTCTCTATTGGCCATTTATTATAAGTCCAATTTTATCCCCAAATTTATTGATTTTTTTAGCTTAAACACTGTAGATACGAGTAATATTATAAGAACACTCGTGAAAAATGAAAACATTGTGTGAATAAATACTTTTATTCATACAATGAATATGGAAAAAAGTTTATTGAGGAAGGAATGAAGTTTTTTTGGCTTTCCGTCTGTTTTTCTTCGGGCACGTCTCGCTTCAAACACCAGCAATAGTCCGCCAGCATATTGATATCCCAGTTTCCCTGGTACCTCTCTTCCATTATTTTGATATATTGGTGAAATCGTTCACCCTGTTCCTTACTATAATCCCCGCAATTTTCAGGAAAATAGTCCAAGTGGGACCACAAAAAGTGCATTTTTATGGACATGCGCGACCCATGAGCTTTGAAAGCTTCCATCAAGTTTTCGACAACGGACTCGTATTCTGGACTTCTACGCTTGCCAAGAAATCAGTGACAACTGATTTGAATGCCTGCCAGGCATTCTTCTCAGTTGGAGTCATTGCGTTTTCGAACTGAGTATCCTTGATCAAAGTTCGAATTTGAGGACCATCAAAAACCCCAGCATTTAGTTTAGCATCAGATATATGAGGAAATTTACTCTCGAGATATCGGAATGCTGAACCCTCCTTATTCATTGATTTGATGAAATTTTTCATCAAGCCCAGCTTAATATGAAGTGGTGGGAGCAAAATTTTTGTTGGTGGTACAAGGGGCACTGAAACGACATTATGCGACCCAGGTTCAAAATTCTCTCTGGATGCCCATTCACGCTGTGCATAGTGCTTCTCATCCGCTCGGCTATCCCATTTGCAGAGGAAACATGGGTATTTCGTGTATCCCCCTTGCATTTCCAATACAAATGCCACAATCTGAAAAAAAATGAAAATATTTAAAGAATTTAGAGAATTTGTTCTATCAGATAAAAAAATCTATGCATTGGACTGTATCACTTCTGTGGGGAAGTTAAGTGTTCTTATACGCTCTCAAATAACCTTTGGAAAAACAACATAGTCAATAGCAATAGTTTACTTATGATATTAGTATTACCTTCAAATCTCCACAGATCCTCCAGTTATGTTGGTCGTATACGAGAGCATCCAATAAAATTTTCATGTTATCGTAGCTTTCAGTAAGTTGTACGGAATGTGCTACAGGGACTGATGCAACCCTATTCCCAATGTTGAGAAGTACTGCTTTCAAACTTCGTTTAGACGAGTCTATAAATAGCCTCCATTCTGATGCGTTATATGGCAGGCCCAAGGATTCGATTAGCCCCTCAACATTGCAGCAGTACACTAAGGAAGAGGTATTTTCGTGCACTGCAAAAAACTTGCGGAATTCTTCCTCTCGTTTCCTATACCAGGAGAATGTTGTTCCCGGAGCCAGCAAGTTGTCCTCTCGAAGTCGTGAGCCCAAGATCTCGGCAGCTAATTTGGAAAGTCCTAAATCCCTGGTAAGATCATTAAGTTTGGCCTGGTTGAGAGGCCTCGGCTCATTTGAAGCGGTATTTTGAGGTATATACGACTGGGACTGGTCATTGACATTGGTCATTGATTCATCATCAGAATCATCGAAGTCCAGGGTTTGAGGTGGGTCAGGTATTGGAATTCCAGGACCATGGGGTACAGGTCTCATAGCAGAAGGAATGTCAGGGTATACAACAATGTGTTTATTCTTCTTGTTAACTCCTGAAAATAGAAACACAGAAACATGGATATAAAACTTGCATATGAAACAGAAGAAGCATTCAGACAGTGGCGGCTCGTGAGGGAAGGCTGCGGTCTGTAAGATATGAAATAGGTCGATGGAGTCTGTATATTTTCTTTCTTTTTCATTCATATTGTCCCTTCGGGGACAATATGAATGAAAAAGAAAGAAAATATACAATCATTGTATATGTAAATGTAACTTGTATAACAATATGTATGTGTAAATGTATTTTCTATAACAATATGTATATGTAAATGTATGATTACCATTATGGTGAATATTATGCTATATATGGTAAATATTACATTATGGTGAATATTATGTCAAGTTTCATACGAGGATTTCAAAATATTTAAGAAAAATAAATTTATAAGCCCACCTTGGAGGTTTGTCATGCAGAAATAGCAATCTGTCACGTGATCCTTTCCTTCTCTCCAAATCATGGGAATTCCAAAAGGCAAAGATTTCGCTCTGTCTTTGCTCCATCTTCTCAAATTTTCAATGCACGTCTTGCAGCACATATGAGGGGCGAAATTTTTGTCCTGGTCCCCTAGCTTAATTCCAAACTATGCTCTATACATTGTCTTCACAAATTTAGTGATTTGGGACTGGTTATTTGGCATGGTAACCGTCCCACATATGTAGCAGAATCTATTGGGATCATTTTTACACGCTCTATTTATTATGAAATATTTTATCTATATGCCTGAAAAGTAAAAAAAGATATTATACAAGTGAAACAAGTGATGATAGATGTTACTGTTCCAATTCCGCTTTGACAAAATCACGAAACATTCTATTTTACTTATGAGGCCATAGCCGGATAACCTGAGCTGATTGAGAAAAACGGACTGCAGATTCGAAATCAGCAGGAAAAACTCTACCGTAATCCTTTTTTATTTTGTTTTTAAATTAGTGTTTAATTAGTCGTATCGTTAATTACTTTGATCTTGATGGATACTGTAACTTTTTTTAGGCTGGAGGATCTGTCTCCTGCCAATTAACAGCCTTATTTTCATTATCATTATCATCATTTTTGTAGTCTTAGCAGGGGGTAGGTTTTTTTTTTATTATCATTATTACTTGTTTCAGTACGTGTCTTATTTTTTTAAATCTTTTATTGTTTTTTTAAATTTTTAGTTTGTTTGTTTATGTATTATTGTTTGATTTATCTTACCGCTTATTACCTTCAAGAATATTATACTGTTTTATGGGATTTATATCCTGCCGAGAAAGCTTATCATCATTATCATTATAAAATCTTACGTTCATCGTTGTATTCACATTTAAAATTAGTTATTAGTTAATATCCATTTATCTGCTTATCTGGTTATCTATCGATCTATCGAATCTGATTTAAATGCATTTATTCAAAATTCGATATGAGAAACTGGTTATTTTGAAACATAAACTTTAAAAATAAATCACCTTTTACAAGGAAGTCTTTAAGAAAGATACGCAGAGTTAAAATATAAGAGAGATAGTAAATAAATAAGTAAATTTAGGGGTTTTAAGAGACTGGTCTTCCTGTCTTCTTGGGAAATGCAATAATTTACCTTGAATATTGCTCTCTCTCTCTCTCTGAGGTACTTCTTTTCCTTGTAACACTCTCTCTCTCTCTCTCTCTCTTTATATATATATATATATATATATATATTATATATATATATATATACACACACACATAGCAGGTATAGTTCTTCAAAATCAGTGAAGTGTCAACACTTAGAAAGAGTTAAGTATTTTCGCAGTTTTTTATTCTTGTTTTTCTTTTCGGAAATGGAAAAAAAAAAATAATAATTTGAGTTTCTTATTTTTTCTTATCAGAATTTTCTAAAATACATTTGCATCTTAAAGTTATGAAATAAAGAAGCAAGAAATTTAGAGCGAATGTCATTTATATAAAATGTAGAGCGAATATCTGAAAGGTATTTTTTTTACGATGAAAAAAAGTATGTAAATATGTGAGAAAGATTTTTGTAGGCAGATACGAAAAAAAAATTCTTAAAAAAAATAAACAAATCCCCCCCCCCCCCCCCAACGATTATTATTTAGTTATTTTCGTTTTTTTTTTTATATATATTTTTTGTTCCTTTCTGTCGAAAATAATACTATTTTGAAAAGAAAAGCAGAAAAATACTTATTAGCGAAAGAAAGTAACAAAATTTCAAAAAGAAGACGGAAATATGATGCTAATTACTAACTTCTTTTGAAATCGTATGTTTTGAAGAGGCGACTTTTTCGCAATTGTGTGTGTGTGTGTGTGTTGACCCCTCCGTCTATGGCCTGGGTTGGTTCGAAGTCGACGGGGGTTCTAGTTAGGTGGCAGCAACGGATGTGTTACTTGTAGTAGTTTTCGTCTATATTATTCTCAGAGTTCTTCTATAGTGGCTCGGAGGATTCAGGGAGGCTTACTAAATTCTCTGAAGATTCCCTGACTCTTCTTATAACGTATCAGGGAAGTTTAATGACTAAGTTCTTCTGAAGAGAGCAAGGCTCGAAGGAGAAGATATAGACTATCTTTTACTGTAATTTACTGCTGAAATGTACAGGTAGTGCTCAGCCTCTGAATTGACTTCTGAATGAACATGGAAGAAATTATCGGGGTTTATATACCCCGATTCTACTAACATCATCATTATTAAATGTTGAAGAGGCTGCATTATTTTGCACAATATTTGAAAATAAGGTAAATCTTTTAGCTGTGGTAATGCTTAAACGAATAAACAAGATATTTGAAGATGAAGCCATATTTTTATCTTAAACCGCGTATTTTCAGATCTGATGTTGTCATGATCTGCCAAGTTAACTAAAAGTGTTAATTGAACTATGCATCTTTACACTAAAATATGGATATGAGTAAAAATTAAAGGTTTAAGATTTACAATTAAATGCTTAGGCAAGATATGACTTCATCTTTTATAACGAAGAGAGAATGTATACAATTTATGAACATTGTAAAAAGTTTCTCAGGATTCATTATTAAGCTAAATCTAAAAATTATTAAGAAATTTTAAAAAGAGCAAGTCACCAATTATTTGGCAAAGTAGAAAGCACATCAAAATTTATCCCAACGTAAAAATAATAATAATAATAATAATAATAATAACAGTATTGCCAAGTATACATTCCTAAATGGCGATATAATGTCGGATCGTACATGGAGTACAATCCCACGTACATCACTGAGTACGTCGTAATTTTGGTTTATTACAATTATGATTCCCAATTAATTCACATTCGCTTATTATCTTTAATTATAGTTTTATTAAAGTACATTAATTACATTATATATTAAATTATTATCGTTAATTAAAGTACATTAATTACATTATAAATCATTATCATTAATTACAGTTTCATTAAAGTATCATTAATTACATTATAAATCATTATCATTAATTACAGTTTCATTAAAGTACATTAATTACATTATATTAAAGTATTACAGTTAATTATAATTAAACAGTTAACTATAGCTTTGTTTTGTTTTTACAGTGTTTCATATTTATAGACAATGCTATATATATATATTATATATATACACAGGGCGTCCCAAAAAAATGTATACACACTTTAAATAATTATAAAGGCAGTGTTTATTAAAATACATTTCATTTTCAAAATGTAATAGAATCTACAGACATTATTTAATTGTTTTGTCAACGCCTGTTTTCAAACTGACGTCCGTTCTGGTCCAGGCACTGCTGATAACGCGAAGCAATGGAATCGCAAACATCACGAAACATTTCGTTTGGTATTTGTGTGCATTCTCGTTCAATGGCTGTTCTCAATTCAGCGACTGTTGCAGGTTTATAGCGTAGACTTTGTCTTTTAAGTATCCCCATAAAAAAAAGTCTAGTGGTGTGAGGTCTGGTGAACGCGGAGGGTATTCTACCAAACCCCTTCGTCCAGTCCACATCCACATCGTGCCAAGTACCACTCGCAATACTCCACTCTTCGGTCCGGATCATCTTCATTAATAGCATGGACTAATCTTGGAATGTAACTTTTCCATTGACAGCGCTTCAAAATGCGTTGGACAGACGATTCTGAAATTCCTACCTCACGACTCGCTTGCCGCACAGATTTTCTTGGACTTTGGTGATACGTTTCCAGTACTCTTTCTTGCTTTGTGAGGCTTGTCGATGTCCGTGGTCTTCCGGAACGCTTCTTGTGGACATTCTGAACAGTTCCATCGGCTTCAAACTTATCTCTAATTCGAGTGATGGTAAGTCGCGTTGGTGGATCTGTTTGAAACTCCCTCCTAAACTGTCTTTGCACTTCAACTGCGTTTTCACACTTCCAGTAGCATTTTAGAATGAATTTCCTTTGTTCAAAGCTTAGTCTGACTGCCATTATTAATTCTAATGGGTTTAACTTGGAAAGAAAGAAACATCAATTGAGCTATCAGCTGTTAAAGTGTGTATACATTTGTTTGGGACGCCCTGTATACAGAGATGGGCACGATCTTGATCTTCAAGATCAGATCGTGATCTTGAAGATCAAGATCGTGATCTGATCTTGATCTTGAAGATCACTTTTATTATGGTGATCTTGATCTTGATCTAAGATCACTTTATTTCTTGTGATCTTGATCTTGAAGATCACTTTAGACTTCAAGATCACTTTTAATTTCAGATTCTTAAATATGCCGCTATGCGAATGTCATTTGTTTTTTGTCCAAGCGACATCTGGTGGCAACTTTGTTCAACACCGACTGTTTATGTTTCCTGTTAGTTGGGTGACTTGCGTCATGCGTGGGCTCATGGAAGGTGTAGTTGCTGTGGAATTTAGGCTCGTAAAAAGTGTAATTTACTGTGCAATTATGTTAAAAGTGTTCTATTAATATATTATTATATATAGGCATAAAATATAGCCTATAGGTCCGTATTCATAATAAATTAATTCTAAACATATTTTATTTACAGATTGAATTTTTTAATAATGAGTGCAATTTTACAACTTCAACAGGCTCCCAAGGGAACCAAATATTCTAGGTTGTCACCAGAACAGTATTCAATATATTTAGATAACAATGTTGGTAATAAGGATCAATCTGTGCTATTGAACGGAAAATATTTTCAAATTGTCGAAAAAACTGGAAACAGTATCAAAGTTATTTGTAGGCAGTGTACAAAGAAAACTACAATTCTGTCTGCTGGCCTCGACTCAACAAGCAATCTTCTGAGGCACCTCAGGGTTAGTACTACTTAGTAACTAAGTAGTAAGTAGCAACATTAACATAATGGTTCAAGTCATATTTTAAGTGACTGGTGCCATACAAGACTAATGCTACATTTACATAGACGTCCATTTGAATATATTGTGCACTTCAGATATTAATAGATTATGGATTAGTAACTACATTAAAAACTGCCGATATCCAACTATAATAAAACGCCAGGTGTATCTGTCTTTCTCTCTGTCTGATCCATGTCTGTAATTTCTCCTATTTAGCTACTGAAGGACGAAATTCGGCTTTCAATTTAACATAGGATAAAAATGCACTGATCATGGTGAAAATAATTTTAGTTAAAGATAACAAAATTTTAGAATCTTGTTAAGTATTAATTTCAACTAGAAGTTTGATACTCTGATAAATATTATACAGGGTGTTCAAGAAGTCTCTCCGCATGATAATAATTTATTTTCTTGTGCAGAAACTACATTCGGATCTTTGGGTGAATATGAATCGGAGAAGAAATCTCGCAAGCGTCCAGCTAAAGAAGAAGATGCCAGCGGCAGCAATGCTGGCCCTGCCAAAATTGCCAAGCAGTCAACACTAAGCATGTTCCACATTTCCAAGCAAAAACCAGGACCACCAATATGCAAGGATATCCTTGAAAAGAAAATTCTCTCGCTTGTGGCTAATGGGCTCCTACCATTGAGCCTAGTTGAACTACATGAATTTAAGGATCTTCTTTCATGTTAGTATAACTCAAATATTTTGCTATTTTTTCCATAGCTAATATCTGATTAAAATAATTAATCATATTATTTGTATGAACATTAGACTATCGCTAGCCTAGCTAAATATTTTGATATTTTTTCCATAGCTAATCTATTGTATTTGTTTTAATTTTTAAATATTTTTTTCAGACGTCAACCCGGCTGTTCAGGTGCCATCTAGACGCACCCTGGCTAGATCTCTTGCAACAACAACCAGTACAATGAAGGAAGACATACAAGCAAAACTGGCAGCAGTTGACCATGTGTGTGTTACATGCGACATATGGTCAACTAATCACCGCAGTTTCATGGGAGTCACTGCGCATTGGGTATGCTATTGATTTAGTGTATTATTTTTATATAATTGATAAATTGACCATTGGTGATAGACTGATAGTCTGATAGACTTATAGTATAATCTTTTCAATTATTCGACATGTGTTCCTCATTCATTAATTTGGTGAGTCTTCATTTTGCTGTGATTCACAGTAATTTCACACTAATTCACTGATTCTGTCATCTGTCATTGTGTCTGATTCACAGCAAAATGTGGAAGAGTCCATATTCACAGGCTGTGAATATGGACTCTTCCACATTTTGCTCTTATGGGATGGGTCACTGATGTGGTGGTATGGTAGGCGACTCATCGCTGAATTGCCTCCTTTATATCACATAGTTCTTCTCTTCAATGTTTGGTGGCGCAGTTTAGCTGGTGCGTGTCTAACCAATATTATTAAATTAAGCTTAAAAAAATGTTCATACAAACATTGATTTTATATTCTTACATTACAGATCAATGATGACTTGTCGCGAGGATCAGCTGCACTGGCATGCCGAAGATTTCGTGGAACACATAGCTTTGATAAAATTGCTGGAATATTGGACAGGATCAACTCGGAGCATGGTTTATCTTATAGAAAAGTTGTATCTACAGTCACCGACAATGCATCGAACATGGTGAAATGCTTTAAAGAGTTCGGTGTTCGTGTTCAGAATCGTACTGACGACATTGATGAAGATGATGCAGATGAAAATGATGATGAAAAAGATTCAGATGAAGAGGTTATCATCAGCAACTTTCCTGAACATTCAGGAGAGCATGGAGAGGAGTCAGTGAAACTATCATCCCATATTCGATGTGCCTCCCACACATTGAACTTGGTAGCAACAACTGATGCAGATAAAGGACTGAATTCACCTGGACTAAAGAAGATAAAGCATTCTGCAATGGGAAAATGTTCGGCGCTGTGGAATGCTGCTGGTAAACCCAAGTCAGCAGAAAAAATACAGGAAATAACTGGCGTCCAATTTAGGTACCCATGCGTCACCCGATGGAACTCAATGTACGACTCATTAAGCCAAATATATAAACATAAGAACGACGTGAATGTAGCTCTTGAAGAACTGAATCTACCCATCCTCAAAGACAATGAATTGGAATTTATTTCAGAATATTTGTCTGTTCTAAAACCAATTGCAGCAGCCCTCAACAAATTACAGGCAGAGAAAGAATGCTACTACGGTTGTCTTCTTCCAACAGTCCTAGTGACTCAAGATTCCCTCGCAAGATTGGAGCCTATCCAACCAAATGACCTGCGCTTGAGACACTGCATGCCATTACTGGCAGCAGTCGTCTCTGGCTTCAATGCCAGATTTGGTCATTTTTTGTCGTTGAGCCCCGAGGTAAATGATGCCGTTTTGGCCTCAGTATCTCATCCGTATTTCAAACTTAGATGGATATCATTGTTGCAAGGGCCTAATTTCGGCGATCATGAAGCAATCAAGTCTCAAGTAAAAGACAAGCTGCAAATGGCTGTAAGAAATTGTAATTCTGACAGCAGTGGTAATAGTTCGGTGAACTCAGACTCATCATCTGAAGACGATTTCTTCAGAACTATGGACGGCTCATTCTCTGCTCCTAACAACAAGGAAGACTTGGAAGTCCTCAATTATTTGCAGGACACCAGTAAGGCACTCGACTCTTTAGATAGGTATCCTGCTATAAAGAAGATCTTCAAGAGGTATAACACCACGCTACCTTCCTCTGCACCAGTGGAACGGTTGTTTTCGTTTGCTGGCATGGTTCATAGCCCCAAACGAAGTCGTCTCTCGAATGGTAACTTTGAACAATTGGTTTTGCTGAAAGCAAATGTTTACAGCGGTTGAACATTAAATTAACACTCTTAACTTGCGGTTTTTACCCTTATATTGTCAGTAATTGCGTACTGCAGTAAAACTGTAAAATTAAATTCTATGTAAAAAATGTTTACTTATATATGCTGACCATTCATTGATATGGGTTATGGACCTGGTGAAATGAGAATTGAGAAAAATAGAACTAAAAACTATATGTAGGTCATTTAATAGTTTTTTCTTTGCTGATAAGTTATGATAATACTAAGTTTTAAGTTTACCACCTGAAAAAACTGAAAGGGGAATCGTCAATCCCCGTGGTTTAGATCAGGTGACATGGGTAGGATGCGATGCTTGTATTGCCTCAGCCCTCAGGGGAGTATTAGGAGTGATACTTTTCAGGAGTGATTAACAAAATAATTTGTTTTTGTTTACTCTACAAGAGTACAACTTTTTTCAATTCATATAAAAGTGATCTTAAAAAGTGATCTTGAAAAGTGATCTTCAAGATCACGATCTTGATCTGGATCTTCAAGATCACATTTTTCTGGTGATCTGATCTTGATCTTCAAGATCACATTTTTCTGGTGATCTGATCTTGATCTTCAAGATCACCAAAGTTGGTGATCTTGCCCATCTCTGCCTGTATATATATATATATATATGTAACATAACACAACACAATGTTTTATAAATTCGAATCAGAGCGAGAGGAGATTTTACGTTTTCAGATGTCAATTTTTGCTGTGATCATCGAATTGCGTACACTTGCATAAGCATTTTCGAGTTTATTGCGAGAGGTGAACGCACTTAAAAGAAAAAGTAAAAAGAATACATGTGGACGTATTTACATGTACGTAAGCATGATCATCAGGGGACATGTACGAATGCACAAAGTATTGTACACATATCGGTACGTAACACAATAGGTTGTGTGCGTAATATAAACACGAGTAAACATGGACTGATAGGTTGATAGGGCATCAGTAGACAATAGGTAGGAGAATGAATAAGTAATAAAATTAATAAAGGATAACGGTCAAGATAAGATATGGACGTATGGATGAATATGGTCGAATAATAATATTTATACTACATAACACCAGACTGGACACAACATATAAATAATGACTTATAGAGAATGAAGTTTTTATTATTATTAAAGAATTTACCATACATTGAATACGGAAGATGTCCACATACTAAATACGTGATTGAGTGTTCAAGGTATGGAAAACGTGAAGGAAATTAAGTTACTTTTATGACGTCATAGTTATTTACTTTGTACGTACCGTATAAGTCATTATTGGGAGAAATTAAAGGAGACGAATTAGAGAGACACAGTTAAGGGACATTCGCTTCTCACAGCTAACTTCTAATGGCACAAACATGAATACTGCTCAACCATAGAAATGGTAGGTCGCATGGTTGTGACACTGAAAAAAATGGAAAGCAAAAAATCGAAATTCTATCCAAACTTGCTCAAGCGATTTTGGTTTCTTATGTAAAAATGAACATTCAAACATAAAAACCATACAAACATAAGTACTGTATGAAGACAATGAATATAAGAATCATATAAGGATTATATAGGAATTATTCATTGTTCATTTTTACGTGTGTGTGTGTGTGTGTGTGTGTGTGTGTGTGTGCACTATTCATACCAGTAAATAGATATATGTTCTCCCCAATATATGTTAGTAGTTTAGAGAGATTCATTATATATCAATGAAAATCGTGATAATTTTGAAAAAGTTTGGGTGCGTCTCTCTTGCATTTATCAAACGACTAATTTGTTTGCGACAAAACATAAACTGAATTGACATTTGAATAGGAATATAATATTTAGCGATTTAAAATGACAAACCAACCATCTGTTTTGACATAATGATTTAAACCAAATGTCAAAGCAAATTTTAAATATCATTCTGGCTTTCAAATTTGACAGTAATCAGTGTACATTTTAGCATCGGAATATCATTTAAGTTAAAACCACAACAACAATACAGTATCGAATTAATATATTATTAAATAGAATAATTAGTTTTCTTAAATGGTAAGCGAAATTTTATATGTTAATTTATTTATACTTAATTATCTGGAATGGAGTTTGTTATTCACTTCTGGAGAGTGACGAAAATAAAATATATTATTAATGTAACGAAAATAAAATATATTATTAATGTAACGAAAATAAAATATTTATTACTGTGACGAAAATAAAATATATTATTAATGTGACGAAAATAAAATATATTATTGTGACGAAAATAAAATATATTATTAATGTAACGAAAATAAAATATATTATTAATGTAACGAAAATAAAATATATTATTAATGTGACGAAAATAAAATATATTATTAATGTAACGAAAATAAAATATATTATTGTGACGAAAATAAAATATATTATTAATGTAACGAAAATAAAATATATTATTAATGTAACGAAAAAAAAAATTATTAATGTAACGAAAATAAAATATATTAACGTGACGAAATATATTATTAATGTAACGAAAATTAAATATATTATTAATGTAACGAAAATAAAATATTAATGTAACGAAAATAAAATATATTATTAATGTAACGAAAATAAAATATATTATTGTGACGAAAATAAAATATATTATTAATGTAACGAAAATAAAATATATTATTAATGTGACGAAAATAAAATATATTATTAATGTAACGAAAATAAAATATATTATTAATCTGACGAAAATAAAATATATTATTAATGTAACGAAAAAAAATATTATTAATGTAACGAAAATAAAATATATTATTAATGTGACGAAAATAAAATATATTATTGTGACGAAAATAAAATATATTATTAATGTGACGAAAATAAAATATATTATTGTGACGAAAATAAAATATTAATGTAACGAAAATAAAATATATTATTAATGTAACGAAAATAAAATATTAATGTAACGAAAATAAAATATATTATTAATGTGACGAAAATAAAATATATTATTAATATGACGAAAATAAAATATATTATTGTAACGAAAATAAAATATATTATTAATGTAACGAAAATAAAATATATTATTGCGACGAAAATAAAATATATTATTAATGTAACGAAAATAAAATATATTATTAATGTGACGAAAATAAAATATATTATTAATGTAACGAAAAAAAATATTATTAATGTAACGAAAATAAAATATTTATTAATGTGACGAAATATATTATTAATGTAACGAAAATTAAATATATTATTAATGTAACGAAAATAAAATATTAATGTAACGAAAATAAAATATTATTAATGTAACGATAATAAAATATTAATGTAACGAAAATAAAATATATTATTAATGTGACAAAAATAAAATATATTATTAATGTGACGAAAATAAAATATATTATTGTGACGAAAATAAAATATTATTAATGTAACGAAAATAAAATATTAATGTAACGAAAATAAAATAATTATTAATGTAACGAAAATAAAATATATTGTTAATTCTTGTAAAAACAGTATCAATTCTAATTACGGTATAATTTTAATTTTAATGTTTATTTTAGAAAGGTTTTACGATTTCATCTGAGGACCTTTTAAATTTGTCAGCACATTTTTGCTGAAAGAGAGAATAATCTGTAATTTTTATAGGAACTTTATCCGAGTTCAGTTGCAAAACAGTGTATTTAGATGAAGTATAGTACATTAGATAAAGTGGTTCTCTTCTTGATAAGCTGGGTCCTCTGAAAATAAACAAAAAATACAAATAGGTAGTAGTCTTCCAGAGACTAAAAAACAGGTTCCCACTTTACTTTAATGTACCTTCAACCTACCAAGTGTACTCTTTAGAAACCTTTTCTACTCCCAGTTCTAAAGTATTTAGACGCATCAGAAAGATTTGAGTGAGTATGAACATACCTGAGCATGAAACTATACCTGTAATGAATCTATGTTATATATGAAACGGATTGGTATGCAGTATTTGAACATTGATTAAACATTGACTGTGACTGTAAATATACAGTAAGTATAATAACTGTAACTGTAAATATAGAGCAACTCCTCTTGAAAAGTGGAACCAGAAGGTATTCAAAAGAACTACTGGCTTGACTTATCAATGATTTACGCGTATTAGGCATTCTCTCTAAGCACATTTCAAGAATATTCGGTTTAGGGCAGATTTTAAAACGTTGAGTACATGGACAATGAACATACTCTAGACTGGACATACTCTACACATATCTAGACATACTCTGGACATACTCTAGGGGAATTAAATCAGAGATTTATTGTATAATTATTAATAACATACAAACCAATGAACTACAATGAGTGTTTCACATGAATCATTGTATCCAACTCCGCTTGGAGGAGAGAGGAAAGTACTTTCAACAGTCGCTCAACTTTCATTTTAATTATTCTATTATTGTTTCATTAATACATTGTGATTTATCATATAATAACAAGTCATCATAATAAATGTCATAAAGGTTGTAATTCACTGCATAGATTCTTTATGAACACCCTATAGAAAGATATCAGATGACCTGAATTATAAAAGGTAGTTAATTTTTATTAAAGAAGAATATTGCTATTGAATATACAGGGTGATTAAAAAATGTTAACACTTATATGGGGAAGAATTACAGATGTCATCCAATCAATACCACCAGAGATGTGCCTCAGGGTTCTGGAAGCAACGTTTGACCGCTTTCATACATGCATAGATATCCGTGGACAGCAAGTAGAGACTGTATGAAGTACTGTTTGCATCACAAGAAATATTTAGAATAAATTGGAAATAAAAAATAAACCTCATATAAGTGTTAACATTTTTTGAATTACCCTATATATTTAGTTTTGAAAGTGTAGTACAATAAAAGTATATATACATATACAAATATATATTATATATATATATATATATATATATATATATATATATATATATATATATATATATATATATATGATGCAACCCACAAGGAAAAGGGAAAGCGATTCCAAGTCCTTTCGTGTGTTCAACAATACACCTCCCTTAAGAGTTGTATTGTTGAATACAAGAAAGGCCTTGGAATTTCCTTTCCTTTTCCGTGTGGGTTTACATAATTTATTAATTTCATGTGTTTAATTGTGAAATTCATCTCATATATATATATATATATATATATATATATATATATGCACTAAATCAAATTCTTCGGTCAGTTTGCAAAAAAAACAAAACAATAGTAATTTTACAAAATGACCTTAAATGTTTGATCGTTTTGCAAAAACACAAAAATCGGTCAATTTGCAAAAAAAAAGACACAAAAATCGGCCACTTTGCAAAATCACCAATAATCTTGTCGGTGTAATTGCAAAATCTCTTGTTCTAATAGTGTAGAACCTTCTAGCTCCTAACCTAACCTAACGTAACCTAACCTAACCACAATGACACTGTTGGTTAGGTTAGGTTAGGTTAGGAGCTAGAAGGTTCTACAGTATTAGAACAAGAGATTTTGCAAATACACCGACAAGATTATTGGTGATTTTGCAAATTGACCGATTTTTGTTTGTTTTTGCAAAATGATCAAACATTTAAGGTCATTTTGTAAAATTACTATTGTTTTGGTTTCTTTGCAAACTGACCAGAGAATTTGCAAAAAGGCCGATTTCGTAAAAAAAAACGTAACATATATATATATATATATATATATATATATATATATATATACATACACAGTATATATTAATTCTTTTATTGCGCTATACTTTTAAAAAATAATTAAAAATCAATAGATTAAATCACAGTCCTGAAACTCGACACGAGTTTTGTGGAAGGATGGAAGGTGTTTGCAGGCACACAACACACTCAAAGTATCCTCCCCCTTGTGAAATTACGTGACAAATTCAGGCAGAAATATTTCTTTTCATGCCATCCAGCATTTCGATGAAAATTGAATGGATTTCACGTTCAATCGCTGATTTTGGGGCTTTCAAAATCTGACATTTTCTCTGAGATATTGACCTTTAAGTATTCCCATTAGAATAATGATTGAGGTCAGGGAACAGAGAAGGTAATGCAAGACCACTGTCGTGAAGTTTGATGAACGTAAGCTAGTCTATTGATTTTTAATGAATGTGTGACAGAAAAAAATAACGCACACACGCACGCGCACCTCTCTCTCTCTCTCTCTCTCTCTCCAACTCCCGACCAAAGAGATATACTGTAATAATGTCTCAAATGCGCTCATGACCTTGTTATACACCTTTGTGAGCAACATCGAGTATATGTGACGTCATTATGATAAAAAGACACCTCTGTGTCCTAGTTTTGAAAAAATAAGTAAACTATAGCAAAAACCTTATTAAATAATGAGAAGTTCTAGTGGGAGTTCTATTTACAAATGCAAGTGACCTCACACCATTTGCATTCATCCAACACCACACTAGCGCACTCGCTGTAAATTTGACCGATCGCTTCAGTCAGCTTTCAAAATATATTTCAGTCTTTCTTCGCCAAGCTCGCTGACCCCCTCTCACCAAATAACAAAAAATTTTGTTTCGTCTAAAAATGACACTTTTTGCCACTCGTTTGCAGTCCATGCAACTCTTTCTTTGCATCAGGATAGTCGTCGTCTATTTTGCTTCGCATTTAACATCGACTTAATTTCGGTTTTCCCGACCGAAATCTCATTTCATAAAAGCGGCGAGTGTGTTAGTGTAGGGTTGGATGAATGCAAATGGTGTGGGGTCACTTGCATTCGCAAATAGAACTTCCAGTAGGACTTTCCACTATTTAATAAGGTTTTTGCTGTGTTTATTTTTGTTTTCAAAACTGAAAAACAGAGATGTCTTTTTATCATAAAAACGTCACAGATACTGGGTATTCCTCATAAAGGTGTATTACTTAAAGGTATTATCAAAGTCATATATATATATACAGGGCGTCCCAAAAAAATGTATACACACTTTAAATAATTATAAAGGCAGTGTTTATTAAAATACATTTCATTTTCAAAATGTAGTAGAATCTACAGACATTATTTAATTGTTTTGTCAACGCCTGTTTTCAAACTGACGTCCGTTCTGGTCCAGGCACTGCTGATAACGCGAAGCAATGGAATCGCAAACATCACGAAACATTTCGTTTGGTATTTGTGTGCATTCTCGTTCAATGGCTGCTCTCAATTCAGCGACTGTTGCAGGTTTTATGGCGTAGACTTTGTCTTTTAAGTATCCCCATAAAAAAAAGTCTAGTGGTGTGAGGTCTGGTGAACGCGGAGGGTATTCTACGAAACCCCTTCGTCCAATCCACCTGTTTGGCAAGATCTCATCAAGGTAGGATCTAACATCGCGATGGTAGTGTGGGGGTGCCCTATCTTGCTGAAAATAAAACTCCTCATCTTCAAAGTCCTCTCTAATGCTTGGCATGACAGACTGTCGCAGCAAGTTCAGTAAACGGGACCAGTCACAGTAGCGTCAAAGAAGAGTGATCCAATTAATCCTCTTGATGATAAGCCGCACCACACTGTAACTCCTGGTAAATTAACATGATGTTCCACCATAACATGCGGATTCTCAGGTCCCCAGTAGGTGCAATTGTGGCGGTTAATTGAACCATTTAATTTAAATTTAGCCCATCACTCCACACAATCTTTGTTGAAAGTGTGCATCTTCTACACATCGTGCCAAGTACCACTCGCAATACTCCACTCTTCGGTCCGGATCATCTTCATTAATAGCATGGACTAATCTTGGAATGTAACTTTTCCATTGACAGCGCTTCAAAATGCGTTGGACAGACGATTTTGAAATTCCTACCTCACGACTCGCTTGCCGCACAGATTTTCTTGGACTTTGGTGATACGTTTCCAGTACTCTTTCTTGCTTTGTGGGGCTTGTCGATGTCCGTGGTCTTCCGGAACGCTTCTTGTGGACATTCTGAACAGTTCCATCGGCTTCAAACTTATCTCTAATTCGAGTGATGGTAAGTCGCGTTGGTGGATCTGTTTGAAACTCCCCCTAAACTGTCTTTGCACTTCAACTGCGTTTTCACACTTCCAGTAGCATTTTAGAATGAATTTCCTTTGTTCAAAGCTTAGTCTGACTGCCATTATTAATTCTAATGGGTTTAACTTGGAAAGAAAGAAACATCAATTGAGCTATCAGCTGTTAAAGTGTGTATACATTTTTTTGGGACGCCCTATATATATATATATATATATATATATATATATATATATATATATATATATATGCAACGTATATTTTTCCTATTTTTACTCCAGTTACACAATCCTCCTATTTTACATCGTTAGACACTATTCTCTTGAGAAAAAAAACATAATGCTTTGTAATTGTCTTTCTTTTAACTATTCTTTGACATTTTTCACGTATGCAGTGAATCTTTCGAATTACATATTGACATAAAATTACATCTCTTCTTAATTAACCTACTTTCATTTACGACGTTTGCGATGCGTACAATTTGTCTTGTATTTTTAAAACGAATTAAGAGATGTTGATGTAGAGCACAATGTTGGACATTGTTGAACTCATCATATTTTAAAAACTCTTTTTATTTTAACTCAATAAGTTTATTGGTTGATATTTTAATTTGTTAAATAAGATGCGACCCGTTATTAAGTCCAAATATGGTTAATTCTGAAAAATAAGAAGGGTAAAAAAAATTATAATTTTCAAAACTATCAAAATAATGAATAATTTTTATCACTTAATGGGTCCGAACTTATTTCACACCAATTCGAGTTAAGTAGCTGAGTAGATTTATGAGTGCACTTAACTTGCAGTACATACACTTATTGCTAATAGCCTCTTATTGCTTGAAATTAAGAGTTTGTTTTAGGTAATATTCCACCATTCTAAAAGAAATCCCTCATCCAGAATAAAATGAGGACGCATGGTGAAAATTTAGCTAACAAAATTTCCATGTTTTGGTGAAAGGGATCCACAGAGAATAAACTCAAGCACAACCTTTTGAGGATTTAAGAATGTCAGTCAGATCAGAACTGTACCGAGTGTATATAAAGAATATGCGGAAGATATGCATAGAATACACACCCACCCTAGCGGCTAAATCCACCATGAATAAAAAGATTCTCTTTCTTTTGTTTACATCACAATCACAGATTGTACTTGAATGTACAATTTTGGAAAATAGTTTGCCTAACTAAAATAAGCTTAATTAGAGACATAAAACTTCTAAAAGCCTAAAATAATTACTAACTGGCAACATTCCGCTTTTCTTTGGGTATTTTATTTTATTCTCTTTCGTGACTTTAATAAAATTTTATGCTCTCTCAAATTTTGTTTGTAGGCGAACTTTTTTCCGAACATGTACCTTTTAACGAAAATGAAAATAACTTATAATTATCACTTTACGTATAATGAAGCAAAGGATGTACTGTAACTCTAAAAAGGCGGGGTATGATTCTGAGGTCATTTGAGGAAAGATAACAGCTAAATCTTTGCAAAGTTAGTGTGATTACCTCTTCACCTCATTATCTCCTCTCTGCGTATTGTCTCACAATGAGACCCCCAACCAATCTCCAACCCGAGGTAGACAGATGCTTTTGAAAAATCTATATCTGAATTTTATGTAGTTTAGTATCCCATGGGATATTTTGCCATATTTTTACTGAAAATTTCCAGAATAAAAACTGTATATCGTCGCTTCCGAGGAAATAAAATTTCCAGAATAAAAACCGTATATCGTCGTTTCCTCGGAAATAAAATTTCAAGAATAAAAACCGTATATCGTCGTTTCCTCGGAAATAAAATTTCCAGAATAAAAACCGTATCTCGTCGCTTCCGAGGAAATAAAATTTCCAGAATAAAAACCGTATCTCGTCGCTTCCGAGGAAATAAAATTTCCAGAATAAAAACCGTATATCGTCGCTTCCGAGGAAATAAAATTTCCAGAATAAAAACCGTATATCGTCGTTTCCTCGGAAATAAAATTTCAAGAATAAAAACCGTATATCGTCGTTTCCTCGGAAATAAAATTTCCAGAATAAAAACCGTATCTCGTCGCTTCCGAGGAAATAAAATTTCCAGAAAAAAACCGTATATCGTCGCTTCGAGGAAATAAAATTTCAAGAATAAAAACCGTATATCGTCGTTTCCTCGGAAATAAAATTTCCAGAAAAAAAACCGTATCTCGTCGCTTCGAGGAAATAAAATTTCCAGAATAAAAACCGTATATCGTCGCTTCCGAGGAAATAAAATTTCAAGAATAAAAACCGTATATCGTCGCTTCCGAGGAAATAAAATTTCAAGAATAAAAACCGTATATCGTCGCTTCCGAGGAAATAAAATTTCCAGAATAAAAACCGTATCGTCGCTTCCGAGGAAATAAAATTTCAGAATAAAAACCGTATATCGTCGCTTCCGAGGAAATAAAATTTCAAGAATAAAAACCGTATATCGTCGCTTCCGAGGAGATAAAATTTCCAGAATAAAAACCGTATATCGTCGCTTCCGAGGAGATAAAATTTCCAGAATAAAAACCGTATATCGTCGCTTCCGAGGAAATAAAATTTCCAGAATAAAAACAGTATATCGTCGCTTCCGAGGAAATAAAATTTCCAGAATAAAAACCGTATATCGTCGCTTCCGAGGAAATAAAATTTCAAGAATAAAAACCGTATATCGTCGTTTCCTCGGAAATAAAATTTCCAGAATAAAAACCGTATCTCGTCGCTTCCGAGGAAATAAAATTTCCAGAATAAAAACCGTATATCGTCGCTTCCGAGGAAATAAAATTTCAAGAATAAAAACCGTATATCGTCGCTTCCGAGGAAATAAAATTTCCAGAATAAAAACCGTATATCGTCGCTTCCGAGGAGATAAAATTTCAAGAATAAAAACCGTATATCGTCGCTTCCGAGGAGATAAAATTTCCAGAATAAAAACCGTATATCGTCGCTTCCGAGGAAATAAAATTTCCAGAATAAAAACCGTATATCGTCGCTTCCGAGGAAATAAAATTTCCAGAATAAAAACCGTATATCGTCGCTTCCGAGGAAATAAAATTTCCAGAATAAAAACCGTATATCGTCGCTTCCGAGGAGATAAAATTTCCAGAATAAAAACCGTATATCGTCGCTTCCGAGGAGATAAAATTTCCAGAATAAAAACCGTATATCGTCGCTTCCGAGGAAATAAAATTTCCAGAATAAAAACCGTATATCGTCGCTTCCGAGGAAATAAAATTTCAGAATAAAAACCCTATATCGTCGTTCTCGAGGAAATAAAATTTCCAGAATAAAAACCGTATATCGTCGCTTCCGAGGAAATAAAATTTCCAGAATAAAAACCGTATATCGTCGCTTCCGAGGAAATAAATTTCCAGAATAAAAACCGTATATCGTCGCTTCCGAGGAATAAAATTTCCAGAATAAAAACCGTATATCGTCGCTTCCGAGGAAATAAAATTTCCAGAATAAAAACCGTATATCGTCGCTTCCGAGGAAATAAAATTTCCAGAATAAAAACCGTATATCGTCGCTTCCGGAGATAAAATTTCCAGAATAAAAACCGTATATCGTCGCTTCCGAGGAAATAAAATTTCCAGAATAAAAACCGTATATCGTCGCTTCCGAGGAAATAAAATTTCCAGAATAAAAACCGTATATCGTCGCTTCCGAGGAAATAAAATTTCCAGAATAAAAACCGTATATCGTCGCTTCCGAGGAAATAAAATTTCCAGAATAAAAACCGTATATCGTCGCTTCCGAGGAAATAAAATTTCCAGAATAAAAACCGTATATCGTCGCTTCCGAGGAAATAAAATTTCAAGAATAAAAACCGTATATCGTCGCTTCGAGGAAATAAAATTTCAAGAATAAAAACCGTATATCGTCGCTTCCGAGGAATAAAATTTCCAGAATAAAAACCGTATATCGTCGCTTCCGAGGAGATAAAATTTCCAGAATAAAAACCGTATATCGTCGCTTCCGAGGAATAAAATTTCCAGAATAAAAACCGTATATCGTCGCTTCCGAGGAAATAAAATTTCAAGAATAAAAACCGTATATCGTCGCTTCCGAGGAAATAAAATTTCAAGAATAAAAACCGTATATCGTCGCTTCCGAGGAAATAAAATTTCCAGAATAAAAACCGTATATCGTCGCTTCCGAGGAAATAAAATTTCCAGAATAAAAACCGTATATCGTCGCTTCCGAGGAAATAAAATTTCAAGAATAAAAACCGTATATCGTCGCTTCCGAGGAAATAAAATTTCAAGAATAAAAACCATATATCGTCGCTTCCGAGGAAATAAAATTTCCAGAATAAAAACCGTATAGCGTCGCTTCCGAGGAGATAAAATTTCCAGAATAAAAACCGTATATCGTCGCTTCAGAGGAGATAAAATTTCCAGAATAAAAACCGTATATCGTCGCTTCCGAGGAAATAAAATTTCCAGAATAAAAACCGTATATCGTCGCTTCCGAGGAAATAAAATTTCAAGAATAAAAACCGTATATCGTCGCTTCCGAGGAAATAAAATTTCAAGAATAAAAACCGTATATCGTCGCTTCCGAGGAAATAAAATTTCCAGAATAAAAACCGTATATCGTCGCTTCCAAGGAAATAAAATTTCAAGAATAAAAACCGTATATCGTCGCTTCCGAGGAAATAAAATTTCCAGAATAAAAACCGTATATCGTCGCTCCCGAGGAAATAAATTCATGTCCAATGAACTTGTAGTACAACTCCTTCTGATCTAATATAACCAGTGAGGTCTAAGAAATTAGCATTGTGGGCGTAGTTGTGGGCGTCGCTTTAATGGTAACAGATGATACCATCAAGGGCGAATGTGATAAGAGGACATTTCATACTGGTAATAATAATTTCTTATTTTGCCATTCTTACTGTTCATTTTTGCCATATATAAAAAGAGAGAGAGAGAGAGAGAGAGAGAGAGAGACAGAGAGAGAGAGAGAGAAATTGCAGATTAGAATCAGATCTGAGAAGAGGTTTGAGTACCATACGTATAATCATAACATTTCCAAATGAAATTACCTTCAATGCATACAAAGTAGATGCAAGATGAGCGTACTTCATTGTCTGAAATGTTGCATGAAGGTATTTTGGAAAGTTTAAAATAAGTTATTTACTTTAAAATTATCTAATTTATTATAATAAAAATTTATTTAAACGTTCCGTACTTTATTCTATTTAAGAAATATATAATTTACATTAAATTTGTTATATGTTCACTTTAATAGTGACAATATTGGACGTTTATACAGTTTAGGATATTTCAGTGTTGTAAGATGTGTGTGTGTGTGTGTGTGTGTGTGTGTGTGTGTGTGCGTGTGTGCGTGTGCCTCCATATTTCATTTGCAAAGACTCTGATTATAAAGCTTTAAGAGAGAAAATAACTATAAAATTTAACTCTTAACCCTCTACCGCCGAATGGGTCGAATATGTACCGTTTCAAATACACGCGTTTAAATTTAACCCTACAAAAACGTTAAAGGGTTAATATGTCGTATTTGAGATTTAATATATAGGGACAAACTATAAGAAGATAGCATTTATAAAGCTTGGAATGTTTGAAATTGATGTTACCTGTGTTTTTCCCTAATCTCATTTTATACTCGTGCTAATTATATTAACATTACAAAGAATTATCAAATTATTGATGAAACAGTTTCCAAAATAAAAAAAATATTTTAGGCTTTGAAAAAATAGATACTTTCAAGGTAAGTTGACCATAGCTTTAGTTTTAGAACGAATGAAGTAATTATTTTGGCTGAAGCTGTGTACTGAATAGATTTACTGAACCTTTTGAATTTTGATAGTCACTCGTTTATTCTTGTACCCATAAAGATAATATCTTGCTTTTAAATTTCAGTGAGCTTTCGGTTGGGATGTCATGACAGCAGCTGCACAACTATTGCGTGGCGAAGTTGACGAGTTGTTCACATTACACTTGGAATAAGGATTTTGTGTAGAAGCTGTGTAATTTAATGCAGAAATGAAGCGATGAAACAAATATAAAACTTAAGTCAACACAACACCATTTCGAAACAGAATAAGGGTTTTATATACAAAATATTTTTCAAAGAAAACTGAAAACACACACACACACACACACACACACACACACACACACACGTACTATATATATATATATATATATATATATATATATATATATATAAATAAATATAAATATATATAACAGGAGAATAAAAACCCACTCTAATAGACAGAGTTATTTCCACGACAGTTTCGACGCCCACTGGCATCCTCCTCGGGGGATACAGAAACACAAATGAAACAAAACAAGAGGGAAAAAACAGTTCAGGGATCGACCGTTAAGAAATTCGCACCTAGGTTGGATTCCATTCTCTCGAGACAGGAGGGGCATTTTCATTAAGTACATTCGCACAAATTTTAAAACTATCTTCCTGTTCTAAACATACAGATTCTATTATTTTACATAATTATTACATTTATAATTAAATTTATTACATTTAATATTGCATAATTATTAATTACAGAAATTATAAATTTATTATTACATTGGTTATTACATTGTTGTTTATTATACAGAAATTATAAACCGAAAAACGAATGAAAAAAGGCGATTAGGAAATAATCCAGAGACCATTGAGAAATTCGCACCTAGGTTAGATATCGTTCTCCCGAAACCAGAAGGGCATTTTATTACAGGGTCAGCTTATAATTACATTTCCACAAATTAAAAATATCTTCTTGTTCTATACATACAGATCCTAATGTTTGACATAATTATTGCATATATTTATTTCCACATTAATTACTTCCATTATTACATTTACTAAAAGCGAGTAAGGAAACATTCCAATCCAGAGACATTTAAGAAATTCACACTTAGGTTCGAACACGTTCCCACGACTCCGTAAGGGATTTATTGACCAAGAATCTCATTAAAGGGTCTAACTTATAAGTACCTTCGCACAAATTAAAATTATCTACTTTTTCTATACACACAGATTCTATTATTTTTTCTTTGACATAATTATTACATTTATAAAGTACCTTACTTGATTCCCAATCTATAGCATGATTATTTTGGCTAGCGTGATAAAAAATGGCATTATTAGTATTACAACTTCTGAAGGCATATTTGTGTTCTTTGATACGGGTTTCAATATTTCTTCCAGTTTCTCCCACGTATACTAAATCACAACTTTTACAGGGAATGCTGTAGACACAGGCTTGTTCCTCTTTTGCAACGTTATTCCTAACCAATTTACTTTTCACGGTAGACGAATATTTGAACGCCAAAGCAAACTTAAATTCTTTCGTCAACGGTTTTACTCTTTCTAAGCCGGCAATGTAAGGCAAACTCACATATTGTTTTTGGTTAACTGAAGGTTCCCGAGGGGCATAAAAAGATTTTCTGGCTTTAAAATACGCCTTTCTGATAAACCACTCAGGATATTTTAAATCCTTAAAAATGTTCCAAATCTTTGAATTTTCCGGATCCAGCAAATGTGGGCTACAAATCCTGAGTGCTCTTAGAAACATGGAAGAAATAATTGAGCTTTTAACCCCTTCATCATGATATGAAAAATAATGAATGTACGAATTACAATGAGTAGGTTTCTATAGACCGTGAAATTGGGCTTTCCGCTTTCGTTAATGACCAAAACATCTAGAAAAGGTAATTGTTTGTCGTTCTCCCATTCATATTTAAATTTAATAGAGGGAACAAGATTATTTAATGACTGAAAGAAAGTGTCAAAGTTGTTCCAGTGGTCAGGCCAAAAATGAGAAAAATCATCTACATAACGAAACCAAATTAGATTCCTGGGACATATTGTTTGCAACAATTCCGACTCATAATACTCCATATATAATGTACTCAGTATTGGGGATAAAGGGGTTAAAAGCTCAATTATTTCTTCCATGTTTCTAAGAGCACTCAGGATTTGTAGCCCACATTGGCTGGATCCGGAAAATTCAAAGATTTGGAACATTTTTAAGGATTTAAAATATCCTGAGTGGTTTATCAGAAAGGCGTATTTTAAAGCCAGAAAATCTTTTTATGCCCCTCGGGAACCTTCAGTTAACCAAAAACAATATGTGAGTTTGCCTTACATTGCCGGCTTAGAAAGAGTAAAACCGTTGACGAAAGAATTTAAGTTTGCTTTGGCGTTCAAATATTCGTCTACCGTGAAAAGTAAATTGGTTAGGAATAACGTTGCAAAAGAGGAACAAGCCTGTGTCTACAGCATTCCCTGTAAAAGTTGTGATTTAGTATACGTGGGAGAAACTGGAAGAAATATTGAAACCCGTATCAAAGAACACAAATATGCCTTCAGAAGTTGTAATACTAATAATGCCATTTTTTATCACGCTAGCCAAAATAATCATGCTATAGATTGGGAATCAAGTAAGGTACTTTATAAATGTAATAATTATGTCAAAAGAAAAAATAGAATCTGTGTATAGAAAGAGTAGATAATTTTAATTTGTGCGAAGGTACTTATAAGTTAGACCCTTTAATGAGATTCTTGGTCAATAAATCCCTTACGGAGTCGTGGGAACGTGTTCGAACCTAAGTGTGAATTTCTTAAATGTCTCTGGATTGGAATGTTTCCTTACTCGCTTTTAGTAAATGTAATAATGGAAGTAATTAATGTGGAAATAAATATGCAGTAATTATGTCAAAACATTAGGATCTGTATGTATAGAACAAGAAGATATTTTTAATTTGTGGAAATGTAGTTATAAGCTGACCCTGTAATAAAATGCCCTTCTGGTTTCGGGAGAACGATATCTAACCTAGGTGCGAATTTCTCAATGGTCTCTGGATTATTTCCTAATCGCCTTTTTTCATTCGTTTTTCGGTTTATAATTTCTGTATAATAAACAACAATGTAATAACCAATGTAATAATAAATTTATAATTTCTGTAATTAATAATTATGCAATATTAAATGTAATAAATTTAATTATAAATGTAATAATTATGTAAAAATAATAGAATCTGTATGTTTAGAACAGGAAGATAGTTTTAAAATTTGTGCGAATGTACTTAATGAAAATGCCCCTCCTGTCTCGAGAGAATGGAATCCAACCTCGGTGCGAATTTCTTAACGGTCGATCCCTGAACTGTTTTTCCCTCTTGTTTTGTTTCATTTGTGTTTCTGTATCCACCCGAGGAGGATGCCAGTGGGCGTCGAAACTGTCGTGGAAATAAACTCTGTCTATTAGAGTGGGTTTTTATTCTCATATTTTGACCTTCACGTAAAAAAGTGAAGTTTTTTGCATATATAACAGGGTTTAAAGTCAGTGAACCGGTATGTTACCTATACAGTAAAATTTGTAAATGTGCCAAGATTACCCAGTTACAATCTTATTAGATGGTCCACAATACTTAATTAATAACACTGGTCAACAACAATTTTGTCACAAGGGTTTTGATGGGTGTTCTAAGTGTACTTTTTCATGCTGAATCTAAATATGAAATCAGATTTTTTCTATCAGGCTTAGTTTACTTGTGACGCTATGTTCATTTTTTCCTCATTTAGCATGATCACCGGATAAAAAATAATAACATATTATATATAATTAAGTATATAACAATATTATAATATAAAACATTATAAAAATAATAAATATAATATATTATATTAATTAATATAACTATAATAAAATATATTAATATTAATATACATGTTGTATTAATTTTTCTGTAAAATTAGTACAATTTATTCCTTTGGGGAGAAAGTTCTGATAATGCTGGCAGGATAAATTTGGTCGGAGCAGCAGACTGTGCAGGTTGAAACATGTTTGTACCTGTTCAGACATGAGCCTAGTTTCTGTGTGTAGAGCAGCTCCAAGTCAGTCTGCTTGTAAATGCCACAGTGTTAACAGCTAGTGTCTGTTGCTTCTTGTTAATTTTACACCAGTGTTGTATTCATATAGATGTTTTGTAATGCCGCGGAACTGTCTGAATCATCCTAATTCCTTTTGTTATGTATGTGGTGATCTAACTTTAAAATCCAGAAACGTAACTTTACACCATTAGTAAAAAATGCTATGAACTTTATTTCGGATGTAAAGTAGGCGATCAGGACAAGAGTTGGGCCCCTCACATTTGTTGTGTGACATGTGTAAGACTACTTACAGGATGGCTAAACGGTTCACGTCACATGCCATTTGCTATTCCAATGATTTGGAGGGAACCCAAAGATCACACAACAGACTGCTATTTCTGCCTGGTAAATACAAAGGGGATCACTTCAAAAACAAAGAGCCTTATGAAATACCCTAATCTACCGTCTGCAATGACGCCAGTTCCCCACAGTGCTCAACTTCCAGTACCAAATCCTCCTGAACATGTAAGTTTAAGTGATGAGGAATCAAACGTAGCTGTAGCATATCACGAGGAAAAAGATGAAGACATTTCTGATCCAACATTCCAGGCTACCTGTTCCTCCAATGAACCACATTTACTGTCACAAGATCTAAATGACCTAGTTCGTGATTTGAAATTATCTAAGAAGCAGGCTGAACTTTTAGTTTCATGATTAAAGGGTTGGAATCTCCTGCAACGTGACACTAAAGTTTGTTTTTTCCGCAGCCGCCATGATGAATTCAAAGAATGGTTCTCCCATGAAGATGGACTTGTGTTTTGTAAAGATGTTAATTCAGTCATGGGGGCTCTTGGTCATGAACATAACGTGGATGAGTGGCGATTGTTCATTGACTCCTCAAAAGTCAGCTTGAAAGCAGTCCTTCTTCACAACGGAAATAAATTTCCTTCTGTACCTATTGCACATGCTGCAAACATGAAAGAGTCATACGACAACATGAAGTTGCTTTTAGAAAAGTTTCAGTATCAGAAATATAAGTGGAATATCTGTGGAGATCTGAAGGTCATTGCACTTTTGCTAGGGTTGCAGCTAGGTTACACCAAGTACTGTTGTTTTTTATGTGAGTGGGACAGTAGGGACAAGCAAAACCACTACGTTAAGAAGGATTGGCCAAAACGCACCTCACTTGTTCCAGGCAAGAAAAATGTCGTGAATAGTTCACTTGTTGACCCTGAGAAAGTGTACCTTCCTCCTTTGCATATCAAGCTTGGACTTATGAAAAACTTTGTTAAAACGATGGATAAAGCGCAAACAGGATTCACATACTTGAGAAATAAGTTTCCCCGGATCAGTGATGCCAAGATTAAAGAAGGCATTTTTGTAGGCCCTCAGATCAGAGAATTGTTAAGAGATGAGAGATTTCAAGGAGAGTTGAATGAAGTTGAGAAAGCTGCGTGGCAGAGTTTCAAAAGTGTCTGCACAAATTTTTTGGGAAATCACAAGGCCGAAAACTATCCTGAAATAGTAGGAGATCTTCTTAAGTCTTACCAAGCAATGGGGTGCAATATGTCATTAAAGGTTCATTTCTTGGACTCTCACTTGGACTTTTTTCCGGAAAACCTGGGTGCGGTAAGCGACGAACATGGTGAGCGTTTTCATCAGGATATTTCTGCCATGGAAAACCGTTACCAAGGCAAATGGAGCCCCAGTATGCTGGCTGACTATTGCTGGACTCTTAAGAGAGACATGCCTGAGGCAAAGCACAGCAGAAAATCAAAACAAGCTACTTTTAAACTACAGGTATGTCTTTTCGATCATATTTTAATAAGTATGTAACTATATGGGTTTTTAAAAATTAAATTGCATGTCACACAAAAACCAGACCTGATAGAGAAATTTTACAAACTTATTTGGATTCAGCACAGAAAATACTATAAGAATAAGGTATTTCCATTCTTGGGACACGAAAAAAACATATTTTTTGTTTCCCAGTGTAATAATACATATAATATATCTCAAAATTTTCTAGCGACATCCGGCACTACCTTCTTGGACCAATGAGGATGAAACAGTGACCTTGAAATAGGGCATACGAACGAACGAGCGAGTGAGCCCTTTAAAATTACGAACGAATGAACGAACTGAACGAACGAAACGAATGAACGAGTGAATTTTAACTACATAAACGTTCAAAATATTTTCAAAAGGCCAGGGAAAGGCTCTGAAATCTTAAATGAAAGACCAAGCAAATAAATAGGTTTTATTACTTTAGATATATTTACAAACTTACACGCTTACATGATTTAAAGGGACAAGGAGTGGGCACTCCTTTTAGCATCCCCATCCCGTTCCCCTCTCCCGCCCTACCCCCACATATACACTGCGAATTTCCGTTTAATAGTAAAAGTTTTGACGGTGATCGCGGGAAATGTATGTTTCATTACGGTATAATCGTACAGTGACTCCGCGTGTATACTTTTTGTGTCATAGAAAATAGTTACATAATTAATGTGAAAAGATGCCTGAACATCGAACCGTTGGTATCCCGAGCATGATTTAAAGGGACGAAAAGTGGGACCCCTTTCGGCGTTCCCCCCCATCTCCACCCCCAACCACCCCCACCAGCTACGCTCCCCGCAAGCCGTTACAGATACAATGGGGTCGTCTGCTGTAAATCTTGTAGAAAATCCTTGTTATGTTTTATATTCGACAAAGTAGATCATATTAGGTCAGACCTTCTTGTATCTGTCTGTCATGATTTTTATGATTCAGAAGAAATAGAACATGCGAGGGTACAATTAAACACCCTGTTCGTGCTTCCCTCCCAACTCGTAGAGGTAATTCTAAAACGAGAATACCCTGAAAGACATTATAAATAAAGTGTCGACCCTCCGGGATAATGAGAATAATATTACCTTTTACGTTACTAACTTCCATAGAATACCGGTAATCTCTATGGGTGAAAACGTCTCGGTGCTCCTCAAACAGTATAATGAGGTACAAAAGTGGTCAAATCAGAAAAACGCGATTTCGCTAGAACAGTTCCGGTCAGAGTTAGATGCGTTGAAAGAGACGCTCCTCCCAAAGCCCAGTTACTCGGAAGTAGTTCAGCAAGCCAGATCTCCAAGAAGCGCGTCGGGCAGCGAGGGAAACGAAATCCCCGCCTCCAACTCCCCCCCTGAAGGTGGGGTGGAAACGCAGCATGCAGGGGTAGCGGTCAACCCCCTCTCCGTTCAGGAAAGGACTCCTGCTCCCGATTCACAATGAGGAACAGGGACGGTCCAATGCCGAGAGTCGAGGCATCATTGCCCTCTTCCTGCCTCCCCTGCAGAGGAGAGGTGTTCGATTACGCCTCGCTCGGTGCAAGTTCCCCCCCCCTCCCACCGAAGAAGGAGAGGCACGCGCGGCCGTCAGGTATAAACACCGCTAACAGACCCTCACCAAGCCACAGAGTAAGGGAGGGGCCTCCTATCCCCCAAAGGTTGTGCCACCCATCCCCCAGGCAGGCGAACCCTGCCTCAGGGAGATCGAGGGAGCAGGACGGGTGGGTAACTGTTAACAGGCGCCCTCCCAAGGTTTCCTCAACCGGTCTCCGCGGCGAGGCCACCGATGGGAATCTCACCCTATTTGTGTCGCGAATTCAGCTCTCGAACGAGGCAAGCGATATTCGACACATGATGAAGAAATCATTGGTGAACACAGTATATGATAGTTAATAAACTAAACACGAAATCTCCGTATTATAACTCTTTAAAGTAATAATTAAAGGTGTAAATGCGCATTTCAACCCGTATAATATGAGTCAATGGCCAGACGGTATTATTGTTAAGGAGTTTATTCACTTTTCCAGGAGATTTGATAACAGGCAAAATAATAATAATAATATAATAATAATAATAATATAATAAATAGGCGCCCTAACGGTAATGCCTGAAAGTTGTACTGTGTATAATAATAATAATCTTACTAATAATAAATTTCTATCAGTCATGGCGGATAACTTGTTGAAAATAGTCTCATATAATGTAAGGTCAGTGAGGAATTCAACTGTAGATGTTCATAAAATCTGCGACAGTGCAGATTTGATACTCCTGCAGGAGCACTGGCTACCTAAGCAAGAGCTAAAATTCCTCTCTACCATCCATGATGACTTTATGTACCATGCGTCATCAGCAGTAGACTTGTCAGATGAATTAATGTACGGTAGGCCTTTTGGTGGTGTTGCTTTCTTATAAGGAAAAATTTGTCAAAACATATAAATTTTTAACAAGCGATAATGTAAGGTTGTTAGGCATTGAATTACAAGTGAACAATGATTGCATATTAATTGTAAACTGCTATTTACCATACAACGGCAGTAATCTAGATGAATACATTGATTTGCTGTACAAAATTAAGTCATTATCAGATAACCCCAAATATTCTCACTGTATAATAATGGGGGACTTTAACGCACATGTGAACTCGGAATTCTTTGTAGAATTGGGTAACATGTGCGAGTCGGCCAATTTAAGTATAAGTGATGTAGATGTATTAGGGGTAGCCAGTGGTAATTTTACATACGTTAGCGATATGAGTGGTACCACCAGGTGGATTGATCATTGTCTCACTAGTAATAATCTAAAGGATCGAATTGTTAGAGTTCATATTTGCATGATTTCCTTCTTTCTGATCATAGACCATTAGAAATATTAATTAACGTTACCAATTTATGCGCAACACGACTTAACAAGAACTCAATAGGTAAGAATAATCGCGTCGATTGGTCCAATGTTAATATGCAGCAGAGAATAGAATACAAAGACAGAACATGTCACCTCTTTAATAATTTAGAAATTTTGCACCTTGCCTGTAATAATCCTTGCTCAAATGATTCTCACTGTAAACTCATAGATAGGTATTATAGTAAGATAATATCCCTGTTAAGAGAAGCAGGAAGCCCCTGATTAAATCTTACAACTATCATACTAAGGTTATTCCTGGATGGAATGATTTTATTGCCCCCCTGAAGAGGGAATCGAAAGACGCCTATGATTTGTGGTGCTTTCATGGTAGACCCAGATTAGGACCAGTATACTGAATATGTGTAGAAGTCGGGGTCAGTATAAGGCGGCCATAAGGCGATGTAAACAGGAAGAAGAGTCTATTCGAGCATCAAAAGCCTGTGAAGCTCGCATAAATAACGATAATAACAAATTTTGGAAATTTGTTAAGAATCAAACGGGTGTCAAAAATGTCCTCCCTCCGACAATCGATGGGGTGTCGGGGGAGGATGAAATTGCAAAGCTGTGGAAAAACCACTATCTAACATTCTTAAGTGTGAGTAGGGATAATCTTAAGATAGATTGCAGCGAAACGATTGTGGGAGGGACAAGGGAAAATATTTGATATCATTTTCTGAAGTAAAGAGGTTAATTAAAGAGTTAAAGACTGGTTCTGCGTCAGGGGTAGATGACTTATCGAATGAGCACTTAAAATATGCAAATGACGTAGTATGTCTGCATATATCATTGCTCCTATCAGCCATGCTTGCTCATAGCTATATCCCTGCAAAAATAAGTACGGAGACATTCTGTCCAGCAATAATTACAGGCCTATTGCTGTCGCTTCCTGCTTCTCGAAACTACTAGAAAAACTCTTGTTACTCCGATTAAATGATTTCCTATGGACATCTAATCAGTTTGGCTTTAAAAGGTCCCACTCAACTGACCTGTGTATCTATGTACTTAAAGAAACAATATCTAAATACATTGACAGTAATTCAACCATTTATAGCTGTTTCCTTGATATAAGTAAGGCATATGATAGGGTGAACCACAATATTTTATTTGCAAAACTAGAAGACAGGAAGGTTCCCATGTACATATTAAATTTATTGAAATTTTGGTATTCCCACCAATCTTTCACTGTTAGGTGGGGCAATGTACTATCCGAGTGTTTTGGCTCCTCTTGCGGGGTGAGACAAGGCTCCTTGCTCTCCCCTATGCTGTTTAATGTGTATATTGACGGATTAATTGCTTCACTTAATGAGGCAACAGTGGGATGTTGTATAGATAACACAAGGATAAATAACTTAGTTTATGCCGATGATATGGTGTTAATAAGTCCCTCTGTTAAAGGTCTGGATCGGCTACTAAAAGTCTGCGAAGTGTATTCGCAGAAACATGATATTCTTTTTAATGTTACAAAAACTAAGGTTATGCAATTTCATCCTAAAAGCTGTAATCAGCCAGCTGATATAAGGTTTAAAATGAATGGTGAAGTAATTGAGGAAGTACAAGAGTTTAAGTATTTGGGTCAAACTATTACCAGCTCCTTGAGTGATGACTCGGATATAAGAAAACAATCTCGAAGCCTGTGTGCTAAAGCGAATATGACCATAAGGAACTTTCGTTCTGTACAAGTGAAGCTAAAGACACTCTCTTTCGTACTTTCTGCAGTAATATATACGGTCAGCAACTCTGGGTGAATTATAAAAAAGGTTCTGGCAGAACCTAAATTTGCTGTACAACAGGTCTTTTAGACTCTTACATAAATTACCCCGAGATGCTCAGCTTCGCAAATGTTTGCTACCCGCAATGTCCCGAGCTTCCCGGAGGTAACAAGACGTGCTCAACACAGTCTAATGCAAAGAATTAAAAAATCAACCAACCCGATCATCCAAGCTATCCATGAGTCCTGCCATTTATCCTCTAAGCTATCTAGCAGTAATCGTACTTTTGGCAAAAATAAAATGAATATTTAAGTTAATCTAATATGGTATTCAAAAGGAAAAACTTTATTGAAATAAATCTCGTTGGATGCACACCGAAATATATTAACGTATTTAGGTAAAAATTCATAAGTTACTTGAAAATAAAAATATTTTTTTGAAAAAATATCATTTGACAATTCAATTTCCAAAATATCTCTTGTCGAACATATTTTGGGAATATGAA
>JAJOZX010002854.1:135000-385000 GCA_023014485.1 Bathynomus jamesi
GCATAAATCTAAGAAACCAGGGCTCGGTGGTAAAGTAAGCAGTCCTTTTCTTGTTCTTTCCTTTGAGAGAATTGCAAATCAATATAAGCACTAATGTTCATCCTTTTCAAACTGGGAAGAGGAAATTCTGATTCAGCACTGAAAAAAAGTTCTTGCTAGACTATTTGAATTATTTGAATTTAAAATCATGTTTCAAATTGATTGTATTTTTTTAAAGTTGAATAAAATTATTTTTTTTTTGCACTGAAAATCTCTCTTCTTTTCACAGTATTTAGGCTAATTGGGAGATTAGCGTAACAAGAGGGTTTTTTTTTTTCAATGTTGTCTTATTCCCCATCGAACGAAGGTTATTTTATTAAATATTTTAACAAAATATATTAATTATTAAATAATTTTAACAAAAAATAAATTAAAAATAGCTTAAAAGATCATTGGCGTTGCGTGGTAACAATTACTAAATCAATAGGTACGTAACGTTGACTGTCAGATTTATATTTACTTGATATTAAACTCGCTTAAAGTTTCATTATTTCTCAATATCATCTGATGTAAATATTCTACCATGGATCTTCCTCATCTCAATTGCCGCATGTTGGTGTCAATTTTACTTTAGCTATTTGCTGTTGTAAATACAATATCTGTTAAAATAGAGTGACGGTTAAAATACACGATAATTAATGTTTCATTACATTTCGCCATTTTAACGATGTAAATATTGTTTAAGCAGGAAAAAATATGAAGAAAAATGTAATCCCATTTCTGCTTGCATGCATAGAGGTCAGGTGAAATAGGGGCTAGGAAACCAGACAACTAAAATATACAAAAGTGGTTTTACACACACACACACACACACACACATATATATATATATATATATATATATATATATATATATATATATATATATATATATATATATATATATATATGCTGCAACCCCACAAGGAAAAATAAAATAAAAAATGAAAAAATAAAAAAATTCACGTGTTTAATTGTGAAATTCATCCCACATATATATATATATATATATATATATATGCATGCAAATTTGCAACATTTCTAGTGTAATTCAATCTTTTCACAAAATGAATGAGGTCAACTTTTGCGATTAATGAGAATTTTACATGCAATTTTTGATGTGATCATTAATTATAACAAGGGACTGATAATTAATATCAATCTCATTATCTTAAAAGAATTATTATTTGGTAATCTATCCCTTGTTCTTCCATAAAGTTCTTCACAAGTATTCGGTGTTATTCAAGTGACTGCTCTGATCTTAAGTCTTGAATGTTTGCCAAAAAGACGCAACTCTTTTATATATATATATATATATATATATATATATATATATATATTTCTTGTGTTTCTCTTCTCTCATTGTCGAGATTTATGGTTTCATTAACTTATTGTAAACCCTCGAGTCTTGCTTTATTTGATTTAGCTTTGATGGTTGGTGTTGTAATTGTAGTTCGGTATAATAACTTGTTTGAATTGGAGTGATGCTCAGTCGGTTGATGTTGTTGTTGTTGTTGTAGATGTCAATTCCTTTTCGTCACATCACGTGTATCGTGTAGAATATTTAAAAATAGTGTCATTTGCTCTATTTCATTTGTTTGGGAACGCTTTATAATATGATGTAAGTAATTGCAGTCGACCTTACGACATCTGATCGACTTGACATTCTATCGACAAGTTATTATAAAGTTAGATTAAGGTAGGTTAGGTTACACTAGGTTAGGTTAGGTTAAGTTAGGTTAAATTAAGTTAGATTAAGTTAGATTTTTTAGAATGTCGATGTTTTGGCCTCCATTGGAGTGCCTGTATTTGTACCTATTATATACATGCACTTATTCCATCTTAGTGCGTAAGTACAGTGCAGATTCAGTACAGACTTTTGTAACAGCCATTGTAAGGGGTTCCAAAAAACCTTAGCCCCCACATTTGCAGCTTACATGATTACTTATATTGAAATAGTTTTTAGTGATTATAAAATATATATAATTCTTTATTTATTGCAGGAATTAAAATTACTATAGCTGATAAAGTGATAATATAATGGCTTCTCAATTAATTGGTGATTCGGAGAGGCAACGTGTGATAGATCGCATACGAGCAATAACATTTCGGGAAGCTCGTGATGCTGGAGCCACCTTTATAACACGTTCATGGGTTGCCAAAAAGTTGCGAAGAAGTGAGGACTTCGTCAAAAGAAATTGGAATAAAACTTTGGATGAATGTGAAATGGATACAACCAAATCTGGGCGCCCAAATTTGCCACTCTCTCAGGAAACAAAGGACATCATTGAAAGCGGTACGCGTAAGCGGAAAAACAGCTGTGCTAAACTTTCTAGAGAGATCGAAGTGTTGAGAGGAAAGATCGTTAGTGGCGAGATCATTCGACTGTACCGTCAGAGGAAAGGTTTAAAGCCTTGGCATGAACTTCCAAAGCCAAGAAAAACTCAACTTAACATCGATGACAGAATGTGGTTTGCCCATTATCTTGAAGATTGGGATGTGGATGATTTCATGCATTTAGCTGTCTCCGATGAATTTTTTGTTTACGTAACACGTCGGCCTAACTACCAAAATGATCGAGTGTGGGCCACAACACCAGATGAAATCGATGACAATGAACATTATCGCGAATTATTAAAAAGTCCAGACTGTGTTGGTGTGTTTGTTTTGTTCACTGCAAAGCTCATGTGGGTGCTGAAGCCAAATGGTCAGAGTTGGGATGGACAGTATTTTCGTGATATTATTCTATCCCAGCATGTCATTCCTTTTCTAAGAAACCCAAACAATGTTATGGATGTTGATCAGGTCACACTTCTGCACGATAAGGCCCCCTGCTTTAAGGCATTAGCCACTCAACAGTTGTTGCGGAACCATGAGATCGATTTCTTTGGAAATGAAGAATGGCCAGGAAATTCTCCTGACCTGAACGTCTGTAAACACATTGGATCAGTTATAAAGGACAAGGTTGAATGTCTCTTGTTTCAAGAACCTGCAGCAAATCGATTTTCGAAGGATACAATGACGCAACACATTGAAACTGTTTTAGCAAATTTGAGTAACGATCAAGATCTATTCACGTCACTTTTGGCAAGGTACCCAAAGCGAATTCAGGCTGTCTTGGAAGCCAATGGCGGGAACACCAAGTTTTAATTGTTTCTCATTAAATGCAGGATTAAATTCTCTTTTGTAAGGTATGTTTAGTTTTACTGTACCTCTAATGGTTTGGGCCATGGGCGGGGGGGGGGGGGCTAAGATTTATTGGAGCCCCGTAGAGTAGAACTGTGACTGTCGCTTCAGTTGGAATTTGCTTTATAAACACGCAAGAAACCGAACAGCCACACGACCACAGGAATGCATGCAGGACTATTCGGAGTAATGCCCAATACTATTACAGTCTTCATGCTAGGATGGGGAAATAGGTTAGGATTAAGTTCTAAATTTTAAAAATACAGATTAAATTAAATCTAATAATAGCGGGAGGTGACTTTTTTCATAAATTTTTAAGCAATTAGAATGTGTTGGCGTTTGATGAAGCACACTCTCTTTCATTCTTAAAACTAAATTAAAATAAAACTAATCTAATTATTCAATAAGAAGTAACAAAACGACATTAGTACTGGTTTTTTATGAGGAAGGAGGAACCAAGGGTGAGCGCCCGCAAAATGCCTCCTCCATAGAAGGAGAAAGACGAAATAAAGGTCATCAAGGCTGAACGGTGCCATTTTTTTTATATATATAAATTTGGCGGTTTGTGTAATGTGTAAGATGTATGCATATGTAGTAAGGAATAGAGGGAGAAATTTATGTTTGAGAGTATGCTGGACTGCTCACGGGGTAGATAAGACAGTGACAGTGATAGGAGAAAGGGGAGTTCCAGTACTCCCTGTCTCCTGCCTGCCTCCACAACTGGAGCACTTCCCTGATCAACTGGTGTCTACGATCTTCTACTCTAGTTTTCAAAATAAAGAAACTGACGCCTATATTTCTGTAACAATATATGTACGAGTATATATATATATACTGTATATATTACAAAATCTTGAAACTACAATCCAGCAAAACAAATCTATATATAATATATATATATATATATATATATGAATAGAAACGACGTAAATAAGGAGCGTCTCTGCACACGGGAAGAGAAATAACGAATAAATGAAAAATGAGGCGAACCGCCCGGGAATCGAGCCCAGGGCCTTCCAATTGCCGGTTGGATGCGCTACCATTACACTACGGACCTCGATCAATCATAAATCGAAATTCTCCTACATAGGGCAATTGGAAGGCCCTGGGTTCGATTCCCGGGCGGTTCGCCTCATTTTTCATTTATTCGTTATTTCTCTTCCCCGTGTGCAGAGACGCTCCTTATTTACGTCGTTTCTATTCATTTATATACTGCGTGGTCATTGCAGTTAAATGCATATATATATATATATATATATATATATGTAAAGAACGACGCTTGTGTAGAAGAACGTTCCGCACAAGATGAGGAGGGAGAACGAACAAATGAAAAATGAGGTAACCACCCGGGAATCGAACCCGGGATCTTCCGATTGCCGGTCAGATATGCTATCCACTACACCATGGGCCTCAATTAATCAGAAGTCGTAATTCTCCTACATACGAGCAGAAACCAATGCCCTGAGGGGGCACCTTCGCATGCCGTACATATATATACATTTTAACTGCAAACAACACACGGTATAATTGATGTAAAGAACGACGCTTGTGTAGAAGGAAGAGATTAAGTAAAATTGTGTAACACTAAGCTTCTCAGCAGATACATTTAAGCAGTATTTTTCATAACCGTTCCCTCATTTCTGTGAGCTCATATCGTTCATACACACACACACACACACACACACACACAAACACACACACACACGTGCGCATCTCCGCATAAGCGATGTACCGACTATTTTAAAGCCATATATCTCAAAAACTAATTAAGCAAACCTATTTTAAACTAACCTAACTTTAGTGTCATTGAACCGAGAAGGGCATGATAAGTGTTTTGGACGGAGCTGAGGGATCGAAGGGTAATTTCTGTTAAGTCATTAAATAGTGAGGTACTCGATAATCTATCCTGACCTGACCAAACCTTAATTAATTTAACCTAATGTAATCTGACCTAATCAGGGTTAATATACCATTTTTCTGATGGTAAAAATGTTCTATTTGTTTGTTTAAATATTTTAGTGTTCCGAGATAACAAAATCATTACCTCACAAGAAAATTATCCCCACTACACCTGTGACTCATCGCGCACTCGACGTCACTTCTTCCCAAATGCCCCTCCTCACTAACAAAAATCCAAATATTATATATATGCTATAATGTTATAATTTTATAATGTTTCAGACCAACAAAGACCCTAGGATCCATTCATGGCTGGTCTACCTAACTGTGTTCGTAATTGTGTATTGTGCATGTCCTCCGTAGTGGCGGAGAGGACCTACAATTTTACGTGGGTTCCAAAGCACAAAGCCTTAATTTTACTACCTTAAACTATACCAAATCTATCAACATATGCGTCTAATCGATTTTTAAACATGTTTATAGACGTGCTACTAATTACTTCTACCGGCAAACTATTCCAGCTATTTACTATTCTATGCGTAAAAAAGTTCTTGGCAACTGCTGTCTCGAACCTTCTACTTTTAACTTACAGCCGTTATTTCTAGTCCTATCATATTATATGTATGAACTCTCCTCAGCAAAACGTAAATGTTCATTTTCAAAACTAGCCATTATTAAAATAAAAAAAAAGACAAGCAGCCAGCATCAGTACGTACAATATAACCATAATGGCTGCTTTGCTGACATTTAATACTAGCACACACACCCAAGCTAAAAAAAAAAGTCAACCAAATTCATTAAACAAGTTATTACAATTTACATTACACCAAATTAAAGGGACAGAATAAGATGAAACGAATGAAAGTTGAGAAAAGGTGAAGTGTAAATAAGTAGTAAGTGGTGGTTCCATTACTTACCTCCTTATCATCAAGGTAAAGTTCAAGCCAATCCCATAAATCTCCCGGGGGTTGAGTGAATCTTATGTACATGAATCCAAGGCCTCGTATGTAAGGAGAACACACACACACACACACACACTACATATATATATATACTGTAAATATTACCCAAAGAGAATAAGATACGGTATATGTAATACAAACTTTCTGTTTATATATATATATATATATATATATATATATATATATATATATATATATGTTACGCCCAAACATCGAAATCGCTCAGTGAGCGAAAAAAACAGCCACAACGCGTTGTGGATGCACCAACTGTAAGTGACCACACACCGATGTTAGATATTTTTTCGCTTCATGGCCATTCTCAAACAACTGCAACGCGTTGTGGACGATTCGGATATGGCCACAACGCGTTGTGGACGATTTGAAACGACCACACACCGATGTCTTTCATCAAACTCTATTTAAACATGTCGTATATTGAAATGATATAAATACGACGTATATTTATCGATGTATTCACCGATTCAAAAGCAAAGTTAAGCAGATATGTTAGAAAAAAGATAAAGTCCTTTAAAAAATGATTATCAATAATTTTCCCGTAGGTTTCGATTAATTTTAAGCAACTTTAGAATGAGACGTAAATGTAAAAATTAACCAACTGGTTAAGTTAATTGAATGTCCCGTTAGGTCAACTGCGTGCTCGGTTAGGTTAGCTGAATACCCGGTTAGGTTAATTGTACGCCCTTGACGATTGGTTAGGCTAAACCGTGATATTTTCGTTAGTTTTAACGAAAATATCACGACTTAACCTAACCAATCGGCAATCGTCAAGGGCGTACAGTTGACCTAACCGGGCATTCATTAATTTTCAGATCGTCCACAACGCGTTGTGGTCATATCCGAATCGTCCACAACGCGTTGTGATTGTTTTCGAACGGCCATGAAGCGAAAAAATATCTAACATCGGTGTGTGGTCACTTAGGTGCATCCACAACGCGTTGTGGCTGTTTTTCGCTCACTGAGCGATTTCGATGTTTGGGCGTAACATATATAAATTTGAATAGTTACGGTAAAGCAAAAACGTAAAAACTAGGGCTCGCACAAAACCGATAATTTTCAAAACCGAGTTTAACCGACGCTCATTATCAAAACCGGTTTCAAAACCGGTTTTGACGTCTATTTTTGCTTTTTATGAAATAAATATAAAAAATGCAAAACTAGCACAAATATAACATTTATTTCATGCACATATTTGAATAAAAAGTATCAGTAACAAAATTTCCTTTAAAAAATATAAATCCATGATTTATTTAACACAAAAACATGTCCTCTCATTTTAATAAAATTGCAAAGGAAAACCGGTTCTTTAAAAAATTCTTAAAAGAAAATATAACAACATTAGGAACTTGCTTAATGATCGATTTTATTTTGGTAATAATCTTTCAAAAAACACAACGCATTGAGCGTTTTACCGGAGAGACTTGTTCTAATTTTTGTGCTGAACAGTCCTGTAATCGAAAAAGCTCTTTCCGACTGGACGCTGGTCGCTTTAATTGTAAGCAATGCTCTATAAAGTTGCTCGAGCTTTTCGCTCCTATTCAAGGTTGCTTCAAAATACTTGAATTCTTTGTTGATTTCGAGCTCAGTGGTGTCTTTCTTAGGCGCCTCATTTAGTTTCTTCATTGCACAAGTATACTCACGCATGAGTTGATCGTCAGCATTGGCAATAGATGAGACAACATCTGTTTTTAGTTGAACAATTTCTTCATTTTCAGTTTCTTCACTCAACTCCGCAGTGCTCCGCTCGTGATGTTCTGGAAATAATCTCTTATATGCTTGTTTAGCATAATTCTTCAAAACTTGTTTTGTTGGAAAAACAAAAGTTCTTGACTCATCATTCTTAAACTTCCTTGGATTGTGGAGATAACTCAGCAGAGCCACAGTTTCCACTTTTCTTCTCAAATTATGACGATTTGAAAGGCATTGACGAAGCTTGGAAGTTTTGGAACGATTTCCATCTGCGTGTAAAATTAGAAATATAGAAAAAATTTCAAGGGAGACTAAAACTAAAAAAACATTAAAACCGGTTTTGGTTACTCGGTTTCGGTTTTAGGGATTAAATATGAAAACCGGTTTTAATCGGTTTTATAAAATCGGTTTCAAGCCCTAGTAAAAACGTCTGTAGTTTCTGAACATTTATACTTCAATGAAGTCCAAAGAGATGCTTCACTTCATACTGTGTACACGAATTAAATGAAAGGGCAAAAAACAGACAGAGCATAAAAGAAGAGACGTATCGCCGTAAAGGAAGTAAAGTACAAAGAGCAAAGTGTAAATAAAGTATTGCATTCGCAATAACAAAGTCTTGGAAGCAAAGTGTGAAGAGCGCGAATTTGCCTTACGGGCTAAACCCAATGTTTTTCTTACTATACGCATAGCATTGGCTGACACCAAACATAGAAGAAAAGATGGTTTTTTTAGCATACACCTTACGGCTTATGTTCCCCTTGTGCTTTTTTGCTTTTATCCAAACACGAACAAAACGCGTTTCTCTCGAATACTTACTTGTTCACTGAACTTCTCTTAGGATCAGAACGATTTAGTATTTACATGTCTATGATATTATTTTTAATTACATACAATTTCCTTATTGTTTTCCCTCTCTCTCTCTCTCTCTCTCTCTCTCTCTCTCCTGTTGTTTTCTGCTCATACACACGCATATACTATATATATTACTTTTGTTGAGTTTACTTTTGTTGAGTTTGAACGACGGTTCAGGATCGACCTGCGGTCGACCCCTCTGCAGCATCCCGCCTCATTTGCGGGACTTGGTGAAGGAGGGAATTGCTCTCTGATCGCCTCCTGCCCTCGTAGCCAGCCACGCATGGCTGGTCAGGGACTTTGCACAAGAATCTGTCCAGCTGGTTCTTGAAGTTATTCAGGTTGGTGTGCTGGAGATTCCTCACTTCTTTTGGAAGGACATTGAAAAGCTTTGGGCCCCGTATTCTGAGGGTATTTTCCATCCTCGTTTTCATGGCTCCTTGTCCCACCGCAGCTGGGACCGTACAAAATCTGCCTCTTCTCTCATTCCAGTTTGTTTCTATTTCATTTCTGAGGTTAGGGACAGAGCCCTCAAGTATGTTCCATATGTATATTATTGTGTATAGAAACGACGTAAGTATAGAGGAGTGTTCTGCACACGAGGAAGAGAAATAACGAACAAATGAAAAATGAGGTAACCGCCCGGGAATCGAACCCAGGATCTTCCGATTGCCGGTCAGATATGCTATCCACTACACCACGGGCCTCGATCAGTCAGAAGTCGTAATTCTCCTACATAGGGCAGAAACCAATGCCTTGAGAGGGCACCCTCGCAAATCGTGAATATGTACATTTAACTGCAATGACCACGCAGTATATTAATGTATAGAAACGACGTAAGTATAGAGGAGTGTTCTGCACACGAGGAAGAGAAATAACGAACAAATGAAAAATGAGGTAACCGCCCGGGAATCGAACCCAGGATCTTCCGATTGCCGGTCAGATATGCTATCCACTACACCACGGGCGGTTACCTCATTTTTCATTTGTTCGTTATTCTCTTCCTCGTGTGCAGAACACTCCTCTATACTTACGTCGTTTCTATACATTAATATACTGCGTGGTCATTGCAGTTAAATATACATATTCACGATTTGCGAGGGTGCCCTCTCAAGGCATTGGTTTCTGCCCTATGTAGGAGAATTACGACTTCTGACTGATCGAGGCCCGTGGTGTAGTGGATAGCATATCTGACCGGCAATCGGAAGATCCTGGGTTCGATTCCCGGGCGGTTACCTCATTTTTCATTTGTTCGTTATTTCTCTTCCTCGTGTGCAGAACACTCCTCTATATTTACGTCGTTTCTATACATTAATATACTGCGTGGTCATTGCAGTTAAATGTATGTATATTATTGTGTACCGCTCTCGCCTTCTTTCAAGAGAGTAGAGTTCCAGGGATTGTAGTCGAGACCAGTAGTCTTCACCTTCCGTTTCCTCTATCTTAGACGTAAAAGTCCTTTGTATAGCTTCAATACTCGCAATGTCTCTTTTTCTGTGTGGGCTTGTGAGTACTGAGCAATACTCAATTATTGGTAGGACTAGACTCTTCCATAATTTGACGCTTGTATAGGAGAACATTCCGCGCAAGATGAGAAGAGAGAACGAACAAATGAAAAAATGAGGTAACCATCCGGGAATCGAACCCGGGATCTTCCGATTGCCGGTCAGATATGATAACCACTACACCATGGTCCTCAGTCGATCAGAAGTCGTATATATAGATACGGCATGCGGGAGGTGCCCCCTCGGGGCATTGGTTTCTGCGCGTATGTAGAGGAATTACGACTTCTGATCGACTGAGGACCATGGTGTAGTGGTTATCATATCTGACCGGCAATCGGAAGATCCCGGGTTCGATTCCCGGGTGGTTACCTCATTTTTTCATTTGTTCGTTCTCTCTTCTCATCTTGTGCGGAATGTTCTCCTATACAAGCGTCGTTCTTTACGTTAATTATACTGCGTGTTTGCAGTTAAATGTATATAATGTTACGGCATGCGGGAGGTGCCCCTTGGGGCATTGGTTTCTGCGCGTATGTAGAAGAATTACGGCATTTGAATGAGTGAGGCCCATGGTATAATGGTTATCATATCTGACCGGCAATCGGAAGATCCCGGGTTCGATTCCCGGGTGGTTACCTAATTTTTTCATTTGTTCGTTCTCTCTTCTCATCTTGCGCGGAATGTTCTCCTATACAAGCGTCGTTCTTTACGTTATTTATACTGCGTGTTCTTTGCAGTTGAATGTATGTATATATATATATATATATATATATATTATATATATATGTATATATATATATTATATAATATATATATATATATATATTTATTAGGGTGGCCCAAAAAAATGAAAGTTGAAAATATCTTTCTCCACAAGGCCATCCGTGTTCCATATCAAAATGTAAGAACTCATGCCAAAAATTAGACAGATCATACAATATTAGAGGTCGCGACCAGTTCCTATATTTTTAGGATTTGAAACAAAAATACAATATCAATGTTTCTTTCAAAATTTAAAGTCAACAGCACAGAGCACATGTTATGCAAAAATATACTAAAACACACATGTCATAGCAGTTAATACGACTGCACTAAATCCTTGTATATCAAACAAACAACGTCACACCCGTTATTTTTTCTTCGTCAAAAGCCAACTTCGTCGGAAATGGCAATCTTTTCGGTGGCTGGCGACGAGTCGCAGTAGGTATTGTTTCTGGGTCTCGTCTTTCGTCAGCGCGGTATTGTAGGACTGAATAAGAGCAACTCCTCGTTCGGCACAGTCGTTGACGACCTTGAGGAGCCTGCACTTAGCCTTAAGTAACTGGTAAATGGGGTCTGTCAGCCAGAGGGAGGGAGGTTTTGACGAGAATGTCTTGGTTTCATCTTGTCCTTTCATGGAGAGTATATCGAATATCTTCAAAGACCGGCTCGTGATGTACGACGCCAATGAAGAACGATGATCGAACACAGTCCCGTCCAGATGTCTCAAAAGTATTTGGTTTGAGGGACGTAAGAAGTTGTCAACCATAGCTGCTTTGGTGATCTCGTCGACGCGATCGTCGAAGAGGGCGAGAGGCGCGAGGTGCTCAGAGAAGTACCACAAATGGCGATAGAAGGCCTTAACAGCCGCCTCCCTGATAGCACGGTCAGGATATTCATGGAGGAGAGCAATTAGGTTTAAGTCGTTGAGGGGGGCCCTCTCTTGGAGAGGGGCCTCGTGCCAGTAGCGAGCGTAAATAAGAGAAACGAAGAGGCAAAGCTTTGTGACGCCAGCTGTCTCGTGGGCCGTCAACTTAATCTGGCTCTTGAAAAGGAAGATCTTCAACGAGTATATTGCCTTAGCCATCTACCGCGCGTTGTGCATAGCGCCTGGCGCACGAAAGGACGGTTCTCCGTCGGATGATCCCCCTAGGAATATATGACAGAGCTGAAGCAACTCTCCATAGTCATCCCGTGGGAGCTGGCTCTTGACTGCCTCCGAGTAAAATGACATCATCTCCTCTCGTAGGCCATCCGGCATGCCAACGAAGAGCTCGTCTCCAGCAGAACGGAAATCAACTATATTAATATCAGGCCAGGTCTTCTGGAAGCGTTTGAAGATTCCCACTTCAGGCCCACCGGTTGGTGTCAGGGCGACAGAAAATACGGCCGACAACATTACCTCGAACACGTGATGACGGCACGCGATCCAGATGAGCTCCTTGTCCAGAGCCTTCTCAATTAGGGTGCACGCGCCCATATTCAGCCCAGTATTGGTTGCCGTCGTGTCGAAGACTAGTCCCTGGATCATGGGTTTGAGGTTCCATTCCTCCAGCGTTTGGACATATGCATTGCACTGCTCCTCTCCCGTGGCGCGGCCGATCTTAGGGACGGCAAGAAGTTGCTCTGTTTCACCACCAGTTACCAAGATGGCGACGCGAACCACAAGCTTTTTATTGCCGGCAATATCTGGAAGCAGTTTATCGTCCCAGTGGAGAAGCAGTGTGGCGAGAAAACAGCCTGTTGAGCAGTTGCTACCGCCTCACGAGTGGTGACCTGCGCTCGCTGAATGGTGTTCCGGGATAGCGCCACAGACTCCAGGCCATGACCGAGCGCTTGCGTGACGGATCCTACGACGAACATGGCAGCGCGGTCAGGGAGTTTCACTCGGTCGAGCGCGGCGACTACTTCCTTGGTCACAATGGTCTGCTTCGATTTCTTATTCCTTGGCTGATCTTGACTGGATGTTGACGGAGCTTGGAAATCATCTTCGGACTCCGTCGATGTGGAGGAGCTACAGATGTCAGCAATGGCGGAACTAGACGGAACAGCCGTATTCGCCTGTTGGGCGCTCAACATGCTTTTTTCCTTTCGAGCACTGGCCTGATCACTCCTGAGGCGCTTGCGAGTCTCCTTGTTCGTCAAGGTCTTGTCGATCCTGGACATACTTGCGCTCGAGGGATCCTGCTGTTGCATCCGCAGGAAACTGTTTGTCTTCGCCCGTCATAATACTGAGGGCGTCTTTTCGTGAGATGTCAAATAGTTTGGTGAGATTCTCCTTGAATTTTCTTTCCTTGATTCGGCACCCGTCTTTCGGTTTCAATCGGTTTTTATTCAACCCACAATATTCTTCATAGAGCTTCCGAAGCTTGCGCACGCCGGAGTCCACCCGCTGGGTCGGAATTCGTGCCTTGTCCCAGATTGTCAGCGCTCTGTCTATGGTGGCCTTAGCACTGTCATCGATTGTGGATCCCTTCTGGTAGTGAAACATGAAGTTCCTGAGAATAGCCCCGTTTGTTGGCAGGCCAAATCCCAAGATGTCCGGGTCCGGCTTACCCAGGAGCCAAACTTTCAGACTGCTCCTTGTCGTTGTCATGGTCTTGGCCTGTGGAATGGAAGATAAAATGGAAATTAGAGTTAAAGAACCTATACATATGTTTTATGTAGAATATAAAACAAACAATTTTAACAATTTTAATAAACTTTTATAAATTTTAAATTTTTTTTTAATTTTTAACAATTTTAATAAACAATTCATTGTTCCAAATTGCTTATCAAAGTCAGTGCAGTAAATGAATGACAGAAAAACTAAGCATAGTGTCCGCCACTCACTGGTGAAAAGTTTAACTTGCCTTATTGGTGTGATTCACTGCGCGGCATAACCCAGATGGCAGGAACACAACAAAAACACGTCTACACCTGCCGAGACTTGGCGACCAACTGAGCTAGTGGGAAGAGTGCATTGCTATCATATAGTGGTTGAACCAGGGTTGCCAGATCTACAGATATATCTGTAGATCTACAGATTTTATGAAGCAATTCAGATTTTCAGATTTTTTCAATAATTTATGCATAATCTACAGATTTTTAATCCAGCAAGCAATCATTATTATTTACTTCCAAAATTTACAACAAGGAAATATTAGGCCTACAGTCTCAATCAATAGGACACAAATGTTCTCGGTATTCAGTTTCAGAAGTCGAGTCGACTCGCTTCTGACTACGATATACATGCCGATTAAATCATTTAATCGGCGCTGATTGGTTGATATTCCCTCTACGTCATGGTAGCATGGAATGTTTTTGTTTTGTTGAAAAAAATGATATTTATCTGTTTAAATCTAAAAAGGATTTTTTTTGGTTTCATTTATGTGTATGAATTAAAGAAGTATTCCGGTGTTCTTATAGTTATTACAGCAATAACCAAAAGGTATTTCCTTTGTCACAAAGTAACGGAATTCAATTTGTTTACTTTCATTTACTTTACTTTTTTTATGTTAAAGTGCCATATTTATATAAGTTTATAAAAATAAAGAAAATATTATACAAGATTTTATCATTGATAATACCTTAAGACAGTAAATTAAATAAAAATATGTCAAAATTATTATTTAGATAAATATTATAAATCTACAGATTTCTACAGATTTTTTAATCAGATTTATCAGATTTTTAAAAATTCCATCTGGCAACACTGAGTGGTTCTTTGGATATAGGTTTACAGTCTACAGTGGCGTTGCTCTGCAAATATTTATTGTAGAACATAATGGTGACCCAAAATTACTGAAATTACAGAATTTAGATATTTTTACCTTGAGGTCGCGACCTCTAAATATTGTCCGATCTTCCTGATTTTTTGCATGAAGGCTTCTTTTGTGATATGGAACAGGAATAGCCTTGTGGAGAATAGCAATTCAAACTTTTATTTTTTCAGTTAATTTTTGGGCCACCCAAATATATATATATATATATATATATATATATATTATGACGACAACTATTGGTGGTTATAAAACAAACAGTCCTTTTCTTGCCAGAAACAAAGCTGTATAGATGTCGCGAATAATGACAGCTCGTCCAATATCTGAACGCGAAAACAATTCTCTTTTCATACCCACCATGCAAAAAGTGAACATTTACATGGAACCAAATGATACGTAGACCTATGACATTGGGGAAGTCTGTCCTGTTCTCGGACAAGTCTCGGTTTGAGTTGGAAATGGCTAATAAAGTACCCAAGTGATAATAATAATAATAATAATAATAATTCACCGCATGTCTGTCTGTCAGTCCGTCTGTCTGTCTCCTTTCAGGACCAAACGGCTGCACCGATTTTTATAAAACTTGGTGACAACACCCTCTGGGATCCCTGGAGTGTTTCTAAGAACTTTATTTTCAGATCGGGTGTCCCCCCCCAAAAAAAAATTATTCCAATTTATCCCCAAAAATATTATATTCTAAAACACGAAACACTTAAATTTCGAGATTTTGGCCCATTGGTCTTGTGATTAAAACTCAAAATTTTGATGATTGCTTTCTTTCGTGAATTTCTCTTAGCTTTTCTGGCTATTACAAAATTATAAAATTTTATAGAAGCGTGGACTGGTGGCCTTCCCTATCATTAAAGTCTACAAGTAAACCAAGTCCCAACACGCTTCTACAGAGTTTCATACACTTTCGTGGAGTAAAAAAATTCAAGTTAGTGAATAAATTTAGAAAAGAATGTAGCCATCAAAATTTTTAGCTACGCATCGGAAGCCATGATAGGTTAAAAAAATGTGGCAGGTTGTATTTGAAATTTAACTACTCTGAGAGATTCAAGTAAAATCTGTGAAGCCTGGGCCGGTCCTTGTGGTGTGCGACGTGTGTCCCCGCGCAGGGCGTCGCGACCAAGGGGCACCAAAATCGACATTGCAATTGGCAGTTCTTTTCAATTCTACCGCCAGTGTTTCTATTTTTCGGAAAAATTTATATTTACGTTGAATAAATATTTTATTCGCGAATTTTTCTAAAATATCAAACCTTTTTGACGTAAATTTCTTACGACAAATACTTGAAAATTATAAGAATATACGCGCGTGTATTTAGGCAGTCGCTACTCTCAGGTCTTTCCAAAAATATTGTTTCTAAACAATAATCCGGATTATAATACCAACACATGTTAGTACCATATTAGTACCATACAGTAACTATGTATTACTCGAAGGGTAATAACAGCGTTCCTCAGGAACTAGCAAAAATATCCCGCCTGTCGGGCGGATTTTTTTGCTAGTAATAATAATTTGCTACATACTGTATATAAGGCATACAATAGGTGTACAGAAAGCAACTTATACTAACACACACACATATGATAGTGCGACAGTTAATGCATGCCTGAACATAGGTAGCGTAGTAGAATAACCAACATAAAACAACAACAACAACAATAATAATGATAATAATATAATTTATTATTGTATTTATACGCGTTGATGATGAACATCAATTGCTACACGAAGCATACATACATACATACAGTCATGCATACATTTCACATGTACATGTTTATATATAATATATATATATATTATATATATGATGCAAACCCATAAGAAAAAAGAAAAATTATTCCAAGGCCTTGCGTGTATTCAGAAGTACACCTCGTCAGGGAATGAAGGGAGACGAGGTGTACTTCTGAATACACGAAAGGCGTTAGAATCATTTTTCTTTTTCCTTGTGGGTTTGCATCATTCATCATGTTACGTGTTTAATTGTGAAATTCATCCCATATATACAGTATATATATATATATTATATATATACACATGAAAAGAAGAACCAACACAACAGCAAACATTTTCGCTTATTTTTTTTGTACTTCAGACATTTCGACAAATCTTTTGTCATCATCAGTGAATTATAAATTTTAAAACCTTAAAACAAAAATAAGAATAAATAATTAAAATTACATCAATACAAAAGAAAATTAAAATCATTAAAATTAAATTAAATTAAAATTACCTGAACTAGTAAATACACAATGATTACGTCAACCTCCATGTTCGGCAGATACTGAGAGAAAACCATATGAATGTCAGTTACATTGGAAGGTATGATATATCTATGAAAGTAGGTTGGTTGGTTAGTTAGAAGAGCTGTAATTTGTAAGATGAACTATTGTTGTTAATGGAGGGTTTGTTTCTATAGATGTACAAAGATTCTAAAATTCGGAGTTCTGTAAGGTTATTAGTTCTTGTTAGAATTTCGAACTGAGTTTTGTGAAGGGGATGGTTGCTATCATTACTATGGTTTCTAATTGCGGATTGTGGTGGGCTACTGAGGGGACGGTTGGTACGGACTGATAAGCCCAAATGTTGAGAAAGGCGTACCTCCAGTTGGAGTTAAGTACTGCCGATATACGCAGCCTTACAGCTGTCGCACTTGTATTTATAAACAACATTAGGGCATACAGTTTTGGGGAATTTGTGTTTGAACTTTAAAAAATTTGATAATTTAAGTGGGTTGACGAGGGTGAATCTAAAATTTATTTGGGGATAACTAGACTTAAGTAGTTTGGATACTTCATTTCGAATACGTAATGATAAATAACCACAAAAAGGTAATTTAATATATCTGGTTTCTTTCTGTACTGTGGTTATGGGGAGTTTAGTATTAAAAGTGTTATTTAAAAATTTCTTTAATTGGTTGTCAGAAAGATTAGAAGGATAGTAATTATTAATAAAGTACTGTCTTAAAAATTTAAATTCTTCCTTTAATGAAAAGTAATCTGAACAAATTCGGTAACTTCTTGTTAATAATGTTAGTATAGCGCTAATCTTTACTTATAAAACATACAACTTAAATAATTGGTCACAAACCAGTAAAAGTTTGTTTTCTAAATAGTGAGGTTTGGAACTTGTTATTAGCCCGTTTAACTAGAACATCCAGGAAAGGTAAACTATTATTTGTTTCGTTTATAAATAGCGTTTAGAAATAGCGTGTTTTGATAATTTTTTCTTATTTAATAGTAACCTTTACAGCCAAATTGGTGGGGTAGCTATGGGTTCCCCGTTGAGCAACAACACCAGCAAATGCATTTCTTTGCCATTACGAAGAAATTTGGTTGAATAGTTGTCCCAATAGTTTTAAACCCGTATATTACAGAAGATACGTGGATGACACTTTCTTAATATTTAAACATCCTTCACACGTAAAACTTTTTCTTAATTATCTAAAACAACGTATTAGTATTAAGTATACATGTGAAAACGAAACAAATAATAGTTTACCTTTCCTGCCCCTCGAGTACCCCATGGGTCCGCCGGTGCAACTCTTACAATGTCAGCAGTCTTGTTTTCTCAAAGTACAGCTCTCTCTTCTTCCCTAGACACTTCTGTTGTTAGTAACTAGTGGGCCAATAGAATACCACTAGTAGGCCAAAATCAAAGGTCTAGTGGACCAAATGGCCCACCACTATATACGTTAAAAAAAAGCCTGGTACACAACGGTGAAGTATATGGATCAAAGAACCTGTTTTGAGAGTGCTTTCATACTTATGAATGAGACCTTGGCCGATTTATTGCACAGATCTTCAGTGTGCTCTTTGAATAAGAGGTTTGAATCGATGGTAATTCGTAAAAGTTTGGCCGACTGCACTCGCTGAACAGGAAATGATTTTATGGTAGGTTTAGAGGGGGAAACGATTATTTTTTGTGATGACTATACTGTATAAGCTTTTTTTTAAATATTTAAGTATAGTTTGTCGGCATTAAACCATATATATACACTTTAGAGTTCATTGGTGGTGGTTGTTTGGAGTGGTAGTCTTTATGTGAGGTTATGATTGAAGTATCATCTGCGTACGTTAACAGGAAGAATTGTTTAGTGATCTGTGGAAGTCGTTTATATAAGGGAGGAACAGGATAGGTGCCAGAATGCTCCCTTGGGGTACTCGTGGGGGATGCATCTGTCTGTGAGGAAAGAGAGCCCTGTGCCATAAATTGTGTCCTGTTAGCCAAGTACGAGTTAGACCACCTTTAGTGTAGTCCCCTGAAGGCGTAATATTCGAGTTTTTTTAAGAGCATGTCATGAAGTACTGTTCAAAGACCTTAGCTAGATCAAGTAAGATGGTTACTGAAGTGTTTTGTCGTTGAGATTGCTATGAAGTCCCTCTAATATTGCGGTTATTGCATCATTAGTCGTACGTTTACGTAAAATGACAAACTGTTGTTTGTGTATGATTTTGTTTTAAATGTGAATTTTATTATTTGATTATACATTACTCCCTCGTATAGTTTACTAACGGTTGGGAGGATGGAAACTGGTCTGTAGTTTGATGGGGAAGTGTTACCTTCCGATTTATAAACAGGGCAAGCTCTAGCCTTTTCAGGCAGTCTGGGAAGGTACCATTTTAGAATGGGTAGGTTTATGAGCTTTGAAAGCTTGAGCGCAATTAAACTTGCGCACTCTTTGTAAATTCTGTTTGGGATTGTGTCCTGCGTACAACTTTTAATTTTTAATTTTTCCTGGCTGTCATTAGATCGTGTGTCGGAGTAGGGGAAAGGGAGAAAGAGTGTGGTAACGAGGGACCTAGGCACGTATCGAAAGACTGTATAGTGGATGGAATATTAGAGGCGAGGTTGGCTCCGACTTCGGTGTAAACTCGTTAAAAGTATTTGAATTATTTATTTTGTCCGTAATGGGCCCATTATTTACTAATAGCTTTTCTGGGGTAGAGGGTTTTGTTAGTGTTTTGTTAATCACTTCGTTAATTAATGAGGTTCCAGTATTGTTTGGGGTTCCCTTTGTATTCTTCGAATTTATGTTTATAGTAATTAGCTTTTACTTTGTGTATTAACAAATTAACTCTTTTTCGATATTGAGTGTAGACCTCCTTTGGGATTAGACTGTCCTTCACATTTTTATATATTTTATGTTTTTGTTTAATGGATGTCGTTAGACCTGGGGTAAACCAGTGATTGTTGATTCGAACAGTAGGAATATTTTTTGAATCATGGGGCAGGATTTATTAAAAGCATGCCATAGTGTTTCCTGAAACTTTTTAAATGTGATGTTTACTGCATATCTGTATGTGGGTTGTCAATAAAGTCAAAATCTGTTTCGCCTAATTTCGTTTTGAATTTATTGAGCTGATTATGCTTTGTTTTTCTGAATTTAATATTTGTGTACTTTAGCTTGTTTGTCATTTTCTTTTATTGTGACGTAATTTGGGAGGTAGTCAGATATGTCTTCAAGGAGTATCCCTGTATCATATATGTATTGTGGGTCTACAATATATCTGACCATATGTAGTCGATAAGAGAAGATTTGGTAAAAATCATTATCGGGGTATGTTGGTCTTGTTACGTAGTTCTTGTATCCTTGGTTCATCATTGCGTTCCATAATGAAGTTTTATATATTTTATGGTAATTTTTTGTAAATATGAATACCGCCGCCTATTCTTTCTGTGTCACAAAATGTATAGCCCCCAAAAGGAGATGTTTAAACAAGGTCTGTATGGAAGTTTCCGTGGGTGTAATTACATGGAAATCTTTTTAATTTTTTTAAGTAAAAAATTCCCAGATTTTCAAATAAGGGAAAGTCTGTATAAGACCGCAAATCGAGAAGAGGTCACATTTACGGGACTCCATTTCATATTCCTTCCAAGGAAATTCGGAGAGTGTTATGTTGATTTATTATTAAGAAGCATTAAAAATAGGAATTTAAAAGAGTAGCTACTATATGGAAAAATACGTTAATAAAGAAATTGAGCGATGACAGTTTTTATAATTTTGATTATGTTAATAAGGTGTGAGAAATAAAGTATAAGTGATGCATCTTAAAACTAGTAAATAATGGGGATCCTAAAAGAAATTATGAATAAGGGACATATGGGAGGGCCGTTTTGGGACTTTTGTTTTTAAATAACATCACTATTGGGGCAATAAATATATGAAATAGGACATGCGATATGACAGTGGTAGTTCTAGCTGCGTGAAAAGAGAACTAAACATAATAAACAATTAAGGAAAAATTAATCAATATTACAGCAGAAATTAATAGCTACAGTTACCCGACTTAAATAATAATTACTACTAATAATTACTACTAATACCATAGTTGCATTAGTCCAATAGTTATAGTTACCTGAAATTAGGTAGTATTACTATTAATAATAATACTAATAGTAATAATGCAAATACTAATACATCATATTAACAGTTCAGAGTGCTGACTAGTATGAGATAAGGGGTCATTTGATTAGTGGATTAAGAAGTAGGTATTACCTAAATTAATAACAATAATAATAGCAATACTACTACTACTACTACTACTACTAATAATAATAATAATAATCTAAAGGTAAAAATTTACAAAAGTAGCTGGCATAGCGTTTGATTATTTGACATCATTTTTAATAAAATGATAAATTCTATATTTTGTTGAAAATAAATGATGCTTAATAAAAAAATCAAGGAGAAATTATGACCTTAAAATTAAAATAAAATTTTTGTAGGATGAGTTGATAAAATTAAAAGTGCTTAATGAAATTAGCATATTTTAGATAATCAATTATGAAATGGGAACTAAATTACTATAGCAGTAATGGTAATAGTGAATTTATACAGTGATTTGCGAAATACATTTAATAATGAAGTCTGTCTGATATTTATGGTAATTGCATTCCATACATCTTCTCCTTTGAAAGATAGTGCAATTCCTACAGTTTTCATTGTTTAGATTGGTTTGGGTATAAACTCTCTGGGGAGTCTAGTATTATAATAATGATGAATTTGATGGGGAAGATTGCTCTCTGTATGGGTGATATACTACTCGTATGTTGATTTTTATTAATAACTTTGAACATATCGACAGCAACACTGAATTTGTATAAGTCATTTAGTTTTAAAACTGGGGAACACCAGGGAAGTGTGACTTTGTCTATTATCACTATCTGAGAGGGTTTGAAGACATTTTATATGAATGGCTTCCAGAAGAGGGTTTTATATATTCCTTTGAACTATCCCATGTTGTAATGCAATATAATAAATGTGGATGGATGAAGGAATAATAGAGGGTAAGGCGTGCTTTTTGAGAAATGGTCTTATTTAGTCTAAATAATGTGAACATGACTTTTGTACATGACTTTTGAAATTTAGTTTTTTGTGTAAAATAATACCAAGCACTTTATTTTTATTCACCCTTGCAAGAGTAGCATTCCCAATTTTTATTTGGTAGTTTGTATTTATATATTTTGTGGTAATAATCATATGAGTTTCTAAGTAAGTGTGGTATCATCTGCATATGTACTGTACGCAATTTAATGTGGTTGAGAAATGAAAACTGCTGATGTAAATTAGAAACAGTAATGGCCCAAGAATAGATCCTTGTGGGACTCCACTAGTTAGCATCGTCCTTTCGGATAAATTATATTTTAATATGATGTATTGCTAACGATTTGTCAGATACAATTTGAACCAATCGAGGATATTTCCTCTTATTCCATAAATGTGAAGTTTATTCAATGAGATTTCATGCAAAAGTGTATCAAATGTTTTTGACAAGTCGAGGATGACCAAGGCAGCGTGTTGTTTGCTGTTTAGCTTTGGTAGACATTTTCTTATAGCATGTTTATGGCATCTTCCCTTGTATCTCCAGCTCTAAACCCAAATTGTGTTTTAGTTAAATATCGTATTTAATTGAGAATTTAGTAAATTTGCTGTATACGAATTTTAAATACTCTACTTAAAGTTGGGGAATACAGAAATAGGGCGGTAATCAGATGGAGTGTTTGGATTACTTAACTAAATACAAGGCATACTCTTGCTTCCTTTAGATTTTAGGGAATATACGTAGTATTACTGATTCATTCATTAGTTTATTGTATGAGAGTGCAATTTCATCGGATACTAATTTGTATATTTTTACTGTGATCGATTCCGAGATCTTTATTTTTCAGATTTTTCACTGCGGCGAAAGAGATATCGATCGGTTGGATTGGATGAAAGAAAAATGAGTTTGGATTGGGTTGTGGCGTGTATTGTCGGTAGTAAGCGTCAGTATTTGGAATCGAGGCGGCAGTATTGGAGCCGATATTTGCAAAGAAGTTGTTTAAGAAATTGGATATATCTTTGGAATCACTGTAAGAATCTTCGCCTTGTGTAAGGGAGGACAAGGGAGTTATTTTTACTTTTTTTTTTGGTGTTAATTAAATCCTTCAGTGTTTCATATCCTTTTGGAATTAGAGTTTTGTTCATCAATCTTTGAACAATAGTGATCTACTTTCGCTCTTTCAATGACTGCATTAAGTCTGTTACAGTAATTTCTCTATGTCTGTTCGGTAATAATATAACTTTTCCATTAATTTAAAGGGAATATGTTTACATTTAATACGCATAATGAGCGCTGGAGTGCTGTATTTAGTTTCAGATATTACTTTTGATTTAAGAGGAAGGTTTGTGTTGGATTTGTGGTGAATATATCCATTAATGTGCTTGAGAATACTTGAAATTTTGTTCGAAAGTCATGGTTATATTCTGTTATTTCAGATCAGTCAAAAATTGTTATTCCTCCAAGGAATTTTAGTTTGTTATTATAACTGTAAGATCTATAGTCAACTTTTATATTTTCCTCCGCACAGAAATGGTCGATAAGCATTAATTGAGTACGTTTGAATCGGAAAAATTACATACCCATTCCTAATATAGAGCTCACACAAGCCATTTTTTGTGGAATTTTGTTCCAAATGTGTTTTCGTGGTATTTGTATGATAATGTGAACGCCTTTGGAACAAAAATACCTCGTTCTTGGTTTTATAAGGAATTCCTCGTTCCATTTTCGAATGAAGGCACAGGGGATAAATTCCGCAAAACTCCTAAAGGGCATATTACTAAAAAAGTAAAATCTACCTCCATCATGAAATGACTCGAAAAAATGTAGATTATTTTTATGAGCCAAAGATTAATTCTATTTTTATGAAATTTTTCTAAAAAATAAATAATAAATGTCTGTGACTTGAAGATTCCGCTAAAGACAGGAAAACCAGCCTGAACACGCGGCATAAATGGAATTCGTTAGTGGCAAGAACATGTCACACGTCCAAAACCACGACTCAGTGGAAGAGAAAAGGGTTTGTTGGTTCTTGCCTGAGTACCTACAAGTCCTGATATGACAGAATCTTCTGAATATATATATATAATATATCTATATATAATATATATATATATATATATATATAATATTATATATATATTCAGAAGATTGTATACTATATATACACACTCGAATTTTATTGCCTAAATGGACTGTATGTTCGGTACATTCAAGGTCCGCATAAAGCTATAAGATACTTTTTTTAAATTGTTTTGTCTTAAAGTTGGCTTTGTGCCATTATGAACTGAATTCCCTTTGAAGGTCACTTATATATATTAGAATATATATATAATATATAATATATATATATATATAATATATATATATATATATATATAATATATAATATGAACAATAGAATGCGCGTATTTTTGCTAATAAATGTGTCTCCAAAGGATTAACATTGGCGTTAAATGTGGTCTTTGAAAACTCCTTTTTAATAGACACATCTTTATTCATATCTCTTTCAGTGGGTTGGTATTTTAAGTTTATATTCTGATTTCATCCAGTTGTATCCCTTGGGGTGTAGTAAACATAGTGCAGAAATTAGATTTTATTCCGGCATCGAAATATAATAATTTGTAGGACATCAATTTTATTCAGGGTACACCCGGTACATCCATTATATATATATATATATGATATATATATATATATATATATATATATATATAATATATATATATATATATACAGGGTGGGTACAAAAAAAGTGGCCCCCCTGGCATTTTGTATTATTTTTGGTGTCCTGAAAATGAATCGAATCATTGCACAAACCTTTCATTAATGATTGCTTAACTCAAAACACGTATTGTCATTTGCATGTGATGTATCTAGTCAATATTTGCTTTGTTTTTTTTCAGATTTTGCGGTCTAGGTCCTGATAGCTAATGTTCATAAAACTTGAATTTTTTTTAGCTCATTAACGTCATTAAAACGCCTTCCTATAACCTAGAGGATAAGGTTCTTGTAAAAGAATTAAGAATTACAAAAGGATGGGGTGCAAAACGTCTTGTACGAGATTTCCCAAGTAAACCGTGGACATTGTCAGGTCTAAAAAGATTAATTTGCAAGATTGATGAAACTGGTGAGATTGACAGACGAAAAGGTCAAGATTTGATTTTAAGTCAGGAGATCAGCCTGGGAGTCACCTTCCTCCGAGAGAAATCTCAAAAAGGATCGGAATAAATCGAGAGAGTGTTAGAAACATCGCCAAAAAGGACCTGAATCCACGTGCCCACAAACGTGCTCCATGTCAGGTTCTAACTGATGCAAACAAGAACAAACGTCTTGCTTGCTCTAGGAGCCTGCTACGTCGATTCGACCAACAATCTGTGAGACGAATATGGTTTTCTGATAAGAAAATTTTTATCTACGGCCCCCAATAAACCATCAGAATGATCGCTTGTATGGGAACGTCCATAAAAAACGAGATTTACCTTCAAAAAACTTAGTTAAAGAAACCTCGAAATTCTCTCCAAGCATTATGATAGGTGCTTGTGCGTCAAAATTAGGGAAAAGCAGGATTGCATTTATCGAAAGAAAGGCAAAAATTAACGTGGACTATTACTGTTCAAATGTTTTACCACTCTATCTAACTGATATTCGACGAATTAATGGTGAAAGATATACAGTACTTTCCAACAAGATGGAGCCCCTGCTCACAGAGCACGCCAAACTGTCACATTCCTTGAGAACGAAACACCGGATTTTATCGAACCCAATATGTGGCCGGCTAGTAGCCCCGATCTTTCACCACTAGATTATGGTGTTTGAAAAGCCCTGAAGTCCAAAGTTTACATCCCTGGTACCAATATAAGAGACATACTGTAGATGAACTACGCGAAAGAATTCTACTCGGCTGGGAGAAGGTGTCTCAACGATATGTAAACAGGTGTATTGATCAGTGGCGTCCACGTTTGGAGGCCTGCGTTGAGCAGGAAGGGAGACACATCGAGCAACTTCTCAATTAAGACGAACAACATGCTAAGGTAAGCATCTACGAAGTTTGGGAGCTCTAGTCCCCTTACTTTTTTAATATGACAGTTTACCTCTAAGGGGTCACTTTTTTTTACCCACTCTGTATAAGGGGTTCCAAAAAACCTTAGCCCCCCCCCCCATTTGCAGCTTACATGTTTACTTATATCGAAATAGTTTTTAGTGATTGTAAAAATACATAACAATTTTTATTTATTGCAGGTATTAAAATTACTCTAGCTGATAAAGTGATAATATAATGGCTTCTCAATTAATTGGTGATTCGGAGAGGCAACGTGTGATAGATCGCATACGAGCAGTAACATTTCGGGAAGCTCGTGATGCTGGAGCCACTTTTATAACACGTTCATGGGTTGCCAAAAAGTTGCGAAGAAGTGAGGACTTCGTCAAAAGAAATTGGAATAAAACTTTGGATGAATGTGAAATGGATACAACCAAATCTGGGCGCCCAAATTTGCCACTCTCTCAGGAAACAAAGGACATCATTGAAAGCGGTACGCGTAAGCGGAAAAACAGCTGTGCTAAACTTTCTAGAGAGATCGAAGTGTTGAGAGGAAAGATCGTTAGTGGTGAGATCATTCGACAGTACCGTCATAGGCAAGGTTTAAAGCTTTGGCATGAACTTCCAAAGCCAAGTAAAACTCAACTTAACATCGATGAGAGATTTTGTGGTTTGCCCATTATCTTGAAGATTGGGATGTGGATGATTTCATGCATTTAGCTGTCTCCGATGAATTTTTTGTTTACGTAACACGTCGGCCTAACTACCAAAATGATCGAGTGTGGGCCACAACACCAGATGAAATCGATGACAATGAACATTATCGGGAATTATTAAAAAGTCCAGACTGTGTTGGTGTGTTTGTTTTGTTCACTGCAAAGAAGCTCATGTGGGTGCTGAAGCCAAATGGTCAGAGTTGGGATGGACAGTATTTTCGTGATATTATTTTACCCCAGCATGTCATTCCTTTTGTAAGAAACCCAAACAATGTTATGGATGTCGATCAGGTCACACTTCTGCACGATAAGGCCCCCTGCTTTAAGGCATTAACCACTCAACAGTTGTTGCGGAACCATGAGATCGATTTCTTTGGAAATGAAGAATAGCCAGGAAATTCTCCTGACCTGAACGTCTGTGAACACATTGGATCAGTTATAAAGGACAAGGTTGAATGTCTCTTGTTTCAAGAACCTGCAGCAAATCGATTTTCGAAGGATACAATGACGCAACACATTGAAACTGTTTTAGCAAATTTGCGTAACGATCAAGATCTATTCACATCACTTTTGGCAAGCTACCCAAAGCGAATTCAGGCTGTCTTGGAAGCCAATGGCGGGAACACCAAGTTTTAATTGTTTCTCATTAAATGCAGGATTAAATTCTCTTTTGTAAAGTATGTTTAGTTTTACTGCACCTCTAATGGTTTAGGCCATGGGCGGGGGGGGGGGCTAAGGTTTATGGGAGCCCCGTATAGTATGAATTTCATAATTAAACACATGAAATTAATAAATGATGTACACTTACAAGGAAAACTGAAAAGCAATTCCAAAGTGTTTTGTGTATTCAACAGTACACCTCATCAGGGAATCAGTGTTGAGTGACCTTCAGGACCCTCAAATAAACAGCCCAGGGCTTTACCGCAAGGAAACTCTTGTGGGTGAATAATGTGTATACTTTCGAGAAAAAGAGCAGTATTCAATCAGTGGAAAGAGTAAGAGGAAGAAACATTTTTAAAAATTTTAAATTTTAACATTTTACTTCACTTAAAACACTCGAGATATTGTTCATAAGTTTTTGTGCTGTTTTTAATTGTAGCAATTTTATAATTAGAATAGAAATGTAACATTTATTTGTTTCAAATCACAGAAATTTAAATTAAACTGTATATTGAGAATATGCAGAGGGTTGACAAAAGTAAATAGACACCACAATGATTGTTCTCGTGAACAAATGGCGAAGCTCATTATTGGAATGGCAGAACGTGTGTCAGTTTTACATAATGGAAAGAGAAAAGCAACACGATTCTAAATATATTGATTCAATAAATCTGTTATTATTTATTGACTTAATACTATCAACTTGTACTATCAATCCAAAAACTATGGAAAAACTGAAGCTGTCTATATATTTTTGTCAACCCTCTGCTGTAGTTTATTGGTTATATAGCATCAGTCAAAGAACTTTTTAATTAAGTCAAATTGGTGTTAAATAAGCACTGACTAAGTAGTTAAGTAGAAAAGTTTTCTTTAAAAAAAGAAATCAAGGTTATAGTGATTCATTTTACACACACACACACACACACACACACACACACACACACTGTTAAAAAATGGATAGAATTCATTCCATAGTTATAAATAAGCGTGTATATATATATATATATAGAGAGAGAGAATTCATTCCATAGTTATAAATAAGCGTGTATATATATATACAGAGAGAGAGAGAGAGAGAGAGAGAGAGAGAGAGAGAGAAAGAGAAAGAGAGAACTAAAAAACTTGCCTACTTATAAGCGTGTAAAACTTTTACACAAAAATAGTAGTATTCGTATTAGATTCTAAAAAAAAAGGGGGCTTTCTTCCACCAGTCATTTCTGAAAGAAAAAGTGGAGAAAAAGTTAGCGAAAAGCTTAAAAAAAAAAAAAAAAAGTGCAATGGAATAAAAAGCTTTTGAGCACATTCACATCACGCGTATACTTATCCTTCCTCTTTTACCAAGTCATTTATTAAAGAAAAATAAAAAGGTATTATAGAATACTAAAGTACTTAATTTAATATAATCTACAACACGCATTTTTTAAGTTTTTTTATTATTTAAATAAAATAAAGTATTTTATCATTGAAGATTAAAGATCATCGTACTGAATATCTTAAACCAAATAATGTAATATTCTATATAATATATTCCTTCGACGAGTGTAAGCCATCAGAGACAGGCTTGATTATACAATTTGTGTCCCAATTTAGCATTTCAAGTGTAGAATTCAGTTCACTTTCATTATGAGTTTGGTTATACATTTTAAGTTGAACGTTTAACTCTTAATGTAGTTTCATTATAAATTTCAGCTGAAACGGATCTAACCGAACTCATAATGAATAGGCATGAATTATACATTCGAAATACGACTAAATTGGGACCCAAAATGTATAATCAAACGCCTAATGTATTTTAGAGTGCGCAGGGACTAAAGGAAGAAATGGGACATACATCTAGAGGACTGCCCCTTCCCCTAGCCAGTTACCTCCCCTACTTCCTCGATAGCTGTCACAAACTCTTCCGCCTAAACTGAATAATGCATCGGAATTATGATTTCGTATAAAAATGCAGTGTTTCACATAATTCAGGAATTTTATATATGTTGTGTCGTAAACCAAAATATAAGACGACATTTAATAAGTATTGTCATATTTCAGTGAACGATATTATTCATTTGAATTATAGCCATATTCGTTATATTCATGAATTATACGTTAAACGTATACAGTATACGTTAAAAGAATCTAACTCGCGACACTTACGGTAATTTGGTGGTTACACACTGTTAAAAAATGGATAGAATTCATTCCATAGTTATAAATAAGCGTGTATATAAAGACTGATCTACTTTTCAAACCATAGTTTGCGATAACTTTCCTCAATACTACTGTAATTATTATATTTATTTATTGCAATTTCAGAGTTTTAAAAATTTGTACGTTCGTGTAACTACTCTTTGGCGATAAATTTAATACATAATTCCACTTAAATTGCACCTAATAAGAGGATCACGAAAATTCATATAAATTTTACAGTTGGGCTGTTGCTTTTTTGCCTTAAAAGTAGAGCTTTATTTCAGTGATATTATTTTCAGAAAGTTTTAAAAAAAAAAAAAAAAAATCTGTAGATTTGGACATTGTACTTTCAAAACTTTTGGAACAGAACTTCTGTTCTTTAATAATAAATAAGTCAAACTGTTTCAAACTTTTAACTATATATATATGTATATATACACATATATATATATATATATATATATATATATAGAGAGAGAGAGAGAGAGAGAGAGAGAGAGAGAGAGAATATGGACTAACAAGAAAGAACAGCTTATTGTTTTTTTTATGCAGGAAGGAGGGAGCCAAGGGCGAACGCCCACAAAAACGCCCCCCCGAAAGAAGGAAAAGAAGAGGGTCGAAATCAAGGTTTCTAAAACTGTTAAAACCTATACCATTTTTGTTTTAAATTTTGTAAAGATTGTGTAGTGTGAAATGCATGTATGTGTACTGAGGAATAGAGGGAGAAGAGTGTATTTGAAAGCATGCTGGACTGCTCACAAGGTAGATGAGACACGGAAAAAGATCAGCTAAAAAGGACACTAACAGGAGAAACGAGGGTTCCAGCACTCCTTGTCTACTGCCCAACGTACCCCCAGGAGTACTTCCCTGGTCGATTGGTATCTAGAAGCTCCTCCTATGAAATTATACGGATAGCCATGAAGACAAAAGGAACTTACACACACACACACACACCATGTTCATATTTATTTACTCATGAGGTATTTATTCATAAAATGAGAAAAAGTAAATAAAATTCAGCTAAAGCATTCCCGTTCCCTCTGGCCAATGTTGATATAAAAAAGTGTTGAAAGAGTGAAGTATAAGAAAGTTCAAAAGAGGAAACACCCGAAATACCTGTTTCCCTACACACATATGGATAGCCATTACCAAAATAGGCAGTAGGCCCATCTCAACCGAAGAAGGCGACGAGAGTCGAAACCGGAACCTTTCTGTTCCGAGTTCAGCCATTAACCGACCCAACACAGTTCTCAGAAGAAAATGTAAACAAATGCTTTAGAATACGTTTATACCATAAATATACTTCTCTAATGTGCTCAGTTACTCATGTAAAGAAGGTACAATATACTGGGAATATGGTGAAACGCTATACGATGAACGCAAAAGTAATTAATCTATACATTTTCTATATCTATATTTTTTCATCGACGCATAATTTTATCTTTGCCTCGACACAGCCATTTTCGTAAATTTAAATAAATTACAAAAAGAGGTTTCACACTAAGAATGAGCTCAATTGTGAATGGGAGAATGGATCACTCCTAAACCACACCGATAGATGAAGGATTAACATTTAATATTGTTTGTTATGTTTTTGTGTGTGTGTGTGTGTGTGTGTGTGTGTGTGTGTGTGTGTGTGTATACGAAGTTAAACTTGTAATGAATGCTATACGATAACTTCGCAGACTCATTCACCCAAAATACAATACCTCCCTGAAACCAGATTTAAGCAACAGAAACAGTTTGAATCAGTGGACCTTCCAAATGTGTAAAGCATCAAAAGGAACATGTATTATTCAGATAATTTTAATACCCAGAATTCTTTTCGCACTTACTGTTTCTTCCAGTGATGTATCATCTGCGATTTCAGCTATACTGCTCTGTAAACAGACTCAGCCACCACGACCTACTACATTTAGTTCTTGACGAGCATTACACTACTCTTTAATCTAGTTTAACTAAAACTTCAGTGATTCTCATCATGAGCAACAACTGAATAAAAAAAGAAAAAGAAAAGTGAAATCATATTAATCATGTTTCTGCTTTCAAAATACTTTACATTCTTAAACTTAATAATCGAGTGGATACAATTCCAGAACGAAAGCAATCCCACTTTTGGGTGTCTTCAGAAGAGAAATTTTTTCCCTCGGATTGTCTGAAATCCTTTTTGCCCAAATTTGAAACTCGTTATCTCTTGTATAATTCATGTGCTCGATTCTGAAAAGAAGTAAAGAACGGCTCGTATTTTTCGTATTTTACATTATCAAACTCTATATATTTAAGAATGATAAACTTCAATTTACTCTTTCTGAAACGTCTAGAACAAGGAGTAAGAGAGAGAGAGAGAGACCATGGCATTTCTTAAATTAAAGTAAAAATGGAAATAAAAATAATATCATTGTGTTTATTGACATTTCTTAAATTAAAGTAAAAATGGAAATAAAAATAATATCATTGTGTTTATTTTCTTTTAAACCTATAAATACATAGAAACTGAAGTTTTTGAACATCAAGTCTTCCTAAAAACCTGAAATCCTTTCTCTCATTTCTCCTTTTAATACTTTCTAATACTCTTTTTATTGTGTCTTTCTCAGCGTTTTCGCATCTTCCTGTCGTATTATCGTCCCCTTGAGGGTGTCGTAATTGGGAAACAAATATTCACCTTTGAAATCAGATTTGCGAAACTGGTGTAAAGACACCGTAGATTTTCTTTCTCATCGCTGTGGAACTATCGTAAGTTTGCAATGGTAGAAACACTGTATCGGATTCTATGATATTTTACCTTCATATCAAATGGTTTTTCCTTTCACCTTCTCTTAATTTTATCCTTTTTCATTTTCTTCATGAAAAAAAATTAATATCCACAATTTTTTTTTAAATTTCAAGTATAAAAGCAGAAAACAAAATATAATGTTGGGTTTAAAAAGAATATATACCTTTGTTTGTTTAGCTTCCGCCCGAATTCTTTATTCTGACGAAGGTCAAGCTTTTCACTCTACCTTAAACCTACAGTTTAACGTGGAATCCGAACCACGCCCCATCAGCAGCTCAGCGTCTTAACCACTTGGCCACCTAGGGTACCCATTTATCTACCAGCCACTTTATTTATTGTGTGGGAGGATGAACAGCTGGGTTTTGCTGCAAGCCGGCTGCCTTCGGGTCTCGAACCCGGGGCCGATGGATTCGTAGTCAGCGACGCTAACCACTACACCACCGAGGTGTATATATACTTTTTAAACGTTGTCATAAACTCGATATTATTTTCGGTTTCAGCTTCTATATTTGTCTGTCTGTCTGTCTCTGTCTCTCTGTCTCTCTGTCTGTCTTCTCTCTCTCTCTCTCTCTCTCTCTCTCTCTCTCTCTCTCTCTCTCTTTACATATATAAATAATGAACGTTAACCTGCATATATATTTATCACAAAATAGTTTCCAAGTAATTTATATTTCATTTACTTAATTATTTGTTTAGGAAATTTTAATTTCCTGAATATATATATATATGATGATATTTCAAAACGAAAAGTGAGAATATATTTGTTGAATTTATCGATTAAACCTAACCTCTGTTACTCAGTTTTGGCTTTAAAATATAACTAATGTTTTATTTTCTGTCCATAATTGTTTTTTTTTTTCAATAAAACCAAACTGTTGTTACCGAAACCAACGGCCGTTGCTCAGTGGGTAACACTTTTTCCCTTTAAGTGAAATAAAATACACTGAGGTTGTAGGTTCGACTCCCGATCCAGGAGTTAGCGCAATGGGTGGCATTAGTCTGGCTTGAGCGCTGTCCCAGTTTTTTGGTCCTCCTAACTGATTATTATTATTATTATTATTATTTATAATTATTATTATTATTATTTATAATTATTATTATTATTATTATTATTATTATTATTATTATTATTATTTATAATTATTAATTATTATTATTATTATTATTATTATTATTATTAATATTACTCAAGCTATAAAGTCAGCCCTTAAATTAAAGAAAATAATTAAAGTAAATTAATTAAAATAAATTTAATTAAGGAAATTAATGTCGACATAATTCTTTTACTTACTTTTCATTTATTAATATTTGTCTATTCATAAATAAATAAGGAATATCCTCCTTATTTGGGGAAAAACTCCCTTCTTTTAACTTCTTAATTAAATGCTGTCGAGCAATAAATCTCTCGTAACCATGTTCATTATCCCTAATTTTAATAATCTTATAAGAGCTTCGTAATCTATAATACAACGGACTGGGGAGAAAAGAGAAAATTACAAATGTTGGAAGAGAACGGGAAAGATGCTCGTAAAGAGTGGCTTAGAAAAAAAGCTAAAAACTTGATCTTTCAACGAAAAGGAAGATTATCTCACCTCAGCATAAATCTGAGGAAATAAAAGCTGAAGGTTACTTTATGTCTATTTCTGTATTGGGTTTTTTCCTCACCTCTCTGAAAAGAAAATATTGAAGAATGATGTACATGAATATTACGTACGAGTACGTACGACAAAAGCGGAAATAGGCATGATTAGGTCGAGTCATATCTGGCTATTCGTCGTCACTAGGACAAATTAGAATATATATTGTTAATTCACGTCCACGATTCTCATTTTTCAACAATATGCGGATGATACCACACTTACCTTTTCGCATTATAATTTGTATTCTCATAAATGAAACGAATAGGCAATGAATGTGTTAAAAAATCTTTTATTAGGCCTGACAAAGTCATCTTATAGGATTAACCACTCAAAATAAAACCTTCTAAATTTCGAACTTATAATTTCTCTTTGATGGATGCATTCTAGGGAAGTTTTTTCCCTTCTTTTGGGTATCAAAGCTTCTTGTCAGATGATACGCTAGCTTCATTTAAAAATACAAATATAGATCTATATTAAAACAGCCTAAAGGTATGAAACAAACGGAGTCTTACTTAGATAAGTGCAAAAAATTTAAGGATGATGCTCAAAATCTTTTTGATATTGCCGCTTGTAAATGTAAAGACTTTCAATCCTGCAAATGCCCAAAATCAAATCGAGTACCGAAACATGAACAAGAATTCCTAAAAGACCAAAGAACAAAAAGAAAAATGGCCATAGGATCAGTTGATGTTTCTGCTTCTAAAAAAATACAATTAGCACAAGTTAGAAAAAGCAGTAGAGATTTGTATCTTTCAAAACAACTGCCAGTAATGTCATCGACTTCATATTCAGAAAGTTTTCAGTTTGAAGATATATCTTCTTCAACAGATACAGAAAAAGAATCTGATGAAACATTTGATGAGCCAATCTCCGTAAAACGGAAACGCATCAGAAGCGAACACGGAAAAAGTCGAAACATAAAATCTCTGAAGCGATTACGCTTCCCTTCACTTGCAAAAGCTTGTGATCGTACAGGTATTTCAGATAGAGCAGCTGCCATAATAACAAGTTCTGTTTTGCACGACATTAAACAAACATCTGAGCCTGATCCATCCCTGGTAATAGATCGCAGTAATGTGCGCATTTATCAAGCCGTTTCAATTGGCGAGTGTAGTACTGACCTATCAAGACGAAATCCCGGCAAGATGGTGCACTCTAGGTGGTTAACCACTGCAGATCGTATTCTGAGATTATACGTAGCTACACCTGAACCTTCTGATGAGTTGAAAAATTTAGTTTCGTATGTTATGCATGTATACATCCCAATGTGGTTTACAATCAAACAAAGCAAATTAATTGCATATGGAGCTCCTAATGTTTCCAAAACCATTCAGTATTCCCGAATGTTGAACGATTCTGTTCGAGCAGTTATTGAACCAATGATCCAAAGAAATGCATTTTTCGGTCATCCAGAAAACATACTTTTGAGCATGATACAAGATGAGCGTAGCCATGTAAGAGTACTTGGATGGAGAAGAATAAAGAAAGCTAGAGAACAATATCGTGGAAAAAGTCCTAGACTCTTTAAAATTCCAAAGTTAAATTTCGAAGCCACAGACTACACAAACATGATTAATTGGCATGACATCGCAGTAACTGAACCTCCAATGACGCGTTATTGTGTTTCCGACGATGAAATTGATACAATGATTGCTAATAGAGAAGTGAAGGATTTCAACAAGATGCCATGCCATACTCAAGCTGTTGAACGAGTCATCAAGTTAGATACAGAAGCATCGTCTGCTGTGTGTGGAGCAAGATCTAGAGACGGATATATTCGATCGAGAATGGTAGCACGGAAAATGATTCCCTCATTTGAAACCAAATCTGAATTTCGAATATAATTAGATATTGACTAAAGTTTTCATTACATAAATCATGTCCATATGGTTGGGCATGGGTGGAACTCAATATACAGCCACCTCCTTGTGGTGAGTTCTGGATCATTCGGGCTGTATACGAATTTACGTGACAGTCAGAATGAACGAGCTGTATTTATGGAACCAATTATAATTATTATCTGGAAATAAAAAATCAATGCAAATAATGTAAAAGCTATTTCCGTTTATTGAAAAACTCAATATTTAAATCAGTTAAATTTCCTTATATCACTTGTCTGTAAATTACCATTTTTTCAGAATAAATTCATAAATTTAGGTAATAACATTGGTATCTGGAGATGTATCCTTAGGAGGCTACAACTTTTATACGTGCTTACTATCAGGTCACAGCATATTTTGCGCACTATTAGGAATCTTAATTCAAAACTTACATAGAACTTTCCATTTATGCCTTTTACTGAATATTGCTATTTTTTTGCCATAAATCTACATATTTGGAGTAAGATTGACACCTGAAGACACTAAGCTAAGGTGCTATAACTTTAGAACGTACTTACTATAAGGTTTTGGTCCATTCTCCACACTATTACAATCTGCAATTCAAAAGTTACAAATAAATTTCCAGTTGTCTATTTTTTCTAGATATCACTATAATTTCGCAATATATTCATAAATATGGAGTGAGATTGGCACCTGAAGATATTAATGTAGGAGGCTAGAAATGTAATACACACATTACATTTTCTACACAAGCTTTCTACACAAAAGCTTGTGAAAAACCCCCCAAAAACGCTCCACCCAAAGTTGGATGGGAGACTTTCGCGTCCAGATTATGTAGCGACCCGTGATTTGGATCCCACGTAAAGCTGTAGGTCCCCTCCGTCTTATGATCTTAGCTGTTGCGAAGGAGGTTAAACAACCCCAATCATTAGTCTTTAGATAAAAGAAATGGTTTCCAAGATTCTTTCTTGAGTGATTTGAGTCGATAGACGATAATACTGTATTTCTATGGATAGAAGTTGCGACAAGGCCTTGTTATTCAATAAAAATTGGTAATACTACTCTTGTATGGTTGAACGAAACTAAATGCTTGACCTCAAATTAGACGAAAAATTAAGTTTCAAAAGTCACGTACAGCACATAAAATCCAAAATATCAAGATTTCTATTCATTTTATTGAAACTGGGCAAAAGACTATCCTTTAAAACGCGGTTCTTACCCTTTGTTACTCTCTATCTACACTTATGACATTATATGGTGTAGCTCAAAGAAGTATAGGAAAAATCCTTTGGAAGTAATTTCCATAAAATATATCTACAGACCATCTCAAACAATGATAAAGACAAAGTTACAGTCCCTCAGTATTTAAAGAGCTAAATATTTTAAAACTAATTAAAGCATACAAGTTCACTATTGCTCTCATTATGTATCATACAAAGTTATCAATACATCTCGCCAACTCCTACAAAGACAATCATCTAGCACCAAACACGTCATTAGTTTAACACGAGACTCTCCAGCGATTTCATGCAGAAACCAAATTATACATTAGAAATTGGAATGTATAATACCAGTAAATATTAGACAATCTTCATTAAATATACTTCGCAAACCACTAAAGAAATACTTCATCCACTCCTATTGATGTATGAGTACATGTGCGTACATAAACGACTTCATTACCGATATTATTACCATAGTTAATCAAGTTCTCCCGTTATAATTAACTCTAAAATAAAGAATTCACAAATATCATATCTAATCTTAATTCCGACGATTTATTTGTTATTTTATCTACTTTCACTTATTTTCTACTAAGTATAATTTATGATTGTTCTTTTTATTTAAAAAAATAGCAACATTTCACGCAACGTTACTATTTTTCAAATAGTTGAGCCTCGCGTGAAACGTTGTATTAATTCTAGTGCATAAAATTAATACTATTTTGTCAAGCAATACGCAAGTATTTCCATAAATCTTTACCATTATTATTATTACTAGTAGTAGTAGTAGTAGTAGCTTGTGCCATTTCACACTCCTTCTATAATAAATAAACTGAATCCCGTTGATCTTGTCTAAAAAGCTTCCATGCTTCCTAATACATATTCAGATAAGAATAACTCCAATATTTTAAGCGCTTATCAGATATATGAAATTAATGTGTAAATATAAATAGCCATTTCTTTCCTTGAATATATTGTCGAAATGTATGTAAATTGTACTCTTTTTCTGAATAATTTTTTTGAGCTTTTTACTTCTGAGTTGCGGAAAAAAGTTTGAAGAAAAATCTATGAAAAATGAATTGAAATTTTCAAAAACCCCAAAAATTTATAATTGGTTGAACGAATAATCTTCGTTTTCAATGACTGAGTAACTCAAATTGAATAAATACCCTGCTCTTCCTAGAAATTTACTTTTGTGCAAAATGGAACAAACACACTCCTCTTACCCATATCTCAGAATGGTTCCCTGAGGTTTTTTATGATACACACAGACCGTGCATGGAACGAGGAACTCTTCTGGGAAAATTAAATCCACTATAGTATTTTGCTTATATTGAGGTTCTAAATGTAGCTGGGCTAGGCTGCTTTAAACCCTAGATCCTGTCCCAAAGCTGGATCTTATCTGCTTTGCAGATAACTGGTGAGGGAAACTATATTTTTGGGACCTTTTTGCGAGTGGCCCGTTGCCCACGTCGGGTTAACATCATGAAAAAGAAAAAACTATAGTGTTTGTCATTTACCATTACTTATTCGGACTACAGTGGATTTAATTTTCCCAGAAGAGTTCCTTGTTCCATGCACGGTCTGTGTGTATCATATATATATGAAACCTCCTCTAAGGTGGAGCAACAAGCTTGCCCTTGGTCAGAATGAACAATTCGGTCGGAAGTAAAACCAATTATATATATATATATATATAATATATATATATGTATATATATATACACACACCTTAACCTTACCTTACAAAGGTTTCGCGCGATGATTTCTCATTTCGCGAAGGTCAAGCTTGTCGCCCCTCCTCTCGAGTTGGCCTGGTGAAGTAGTGAGTTGGATTCTTACGCTCTCCACCTCACATAGCCAGGTACGCCCTGCTCATCGGGGATTGTTCTCTTGTTCTGAGCCAGGCGTCTAGTCTTCTTTTGAAGATTTCCACTGCAACTCCCTTCGTGTTTCTTAGGTCTTTGGGCAACTCATTAAACAGTTTTGGTCCTCTCACTACAAAACTATTTTCTTTCAGAGTTAAGGATGTTCCCTGTCTCGCCTTCAATTTGGGAATACGACACAGTCTACCGTTTCTACATTCCACCGTTCTTTGGGGAGTTATAGGGTTCAGAGTAAGATTAGGGACTAGTTTCTCCATTATTTTCCAAGTGTAAATAATGGGTGTATCTCTCTCTTCTCCTTTCCAGTGAATATATGTAGGTCTAGTTCGCGTAACCTTTCCCAGTAATGTAGTTCTTTGCACCCATTGATCTTGGCTGTGAAGCTTCTCTAGATCCCTTCCAACTGTCTAATGTCTTCTTTTTTATAAGGGGATGTTAGGACCGAGCAGTATTCCAATTTGGGTATTATCAAGGTTTTCAGTAGAGGAATCATTACATTCCTCTCCCTTCGTTTAAAGGTTCTCAATATCTGACCCGCTATTCTCTTTGCTCTGTTTACTGCTATCTTATTTTGTGTTTCAAATTTCGCATCATCTGTCATTACAACCCCTAAATCTTTTGCTCTGGAATTTCTCTGAATTTCCTGTCCATTTGGGGTATAATATTCCATGAATTTTAGGTCTTCTCTTTTTTCCGTACCGTAATAGCTGAAATTTCTCGGTGTTAAACTTCATATTGTTGTCTTCTGTCTACTTGTAGCTTCTGTTTATGTCGGTTTGTAGAGATCCTATGTCTTCTGCGTTTCTTATTTTTCTACTGATCTTTGTGTCATCCGCAAAGGATGTTACTGTGCTCTCTCTGGTAACGTCCTCATCTATGTCAGTTAGCATGATTATGAAGAGTAGTTGAGCTAATACTGTTCCTTGTGGTACTGAGCTGAGGACCTCTGATTCTGACGAAGATACTCCTTGTACTGTAACGACTTGCCGCCGCTCACTAAGGAAACTATATATCCATTTCCCTACTTTTCCTGTTATTCCCATATATTTCAGTTTATGTATTATGATTCTGTGGTCACACTTGTCGAACGCTTTAGCAAAGTCTGTGTTAGTACATCATAGTTTTCATTATTTTCAAGTGAATCAATAATGTTGTTGTTGTGTTCCATTAGTTGTGATAGGCATGATCTGCCTGACCGAAACCCGTGTTGGTTATCATTGAATTTTTTCTGAGTTTCCAAAAAGTCATAGATTTTCTGTCTAACTATTGTTTCAAATATTTTAGTGAGATGGGATGTAAGCGATACTGGCCTATAGTTTTTGGCCTCGGATCGATCTCCTCCTTTATATATTGGGACTATGTTCGCGCTCTTCAGGATGCCCGGTATTTCTCCCGTGTCTCGTGATCGTCTCCATATCCAGTATAGGGGCTCAGCGATTGCATTCTTGTAGTTTTTGATCAGTGTGGCATTCCATTTATCCGGTCCTGCTGCTGAGTGTGTTTTTAGTTTCCCTATGGCTTGTGTAATATCATCCGTCGTAAAGTCGAAATCCGTTATACTTTCCCCTTGTGGTTCTTCTTCAAAGAACGCGTTTCTATCGCATATCAATTTGTCAGTTTTTGGGATACTGAATGATGATTCGTACTGAGCTCTTAATATTTCAGATACTTCTGTTAGATCATCAGATAAATCACTGTTCTCATTTTTTAAAGGTCCGATAGTCGCATGGTTTTTCGACTTTCTTTTTGCGAAATTATAGAAGTACTTTGAGTTAACCTTTATCGCTTCTATAGCGTCGTCGTCTTCTTTTACTGTATCCTTCTCGATTAGTTCCTGTATGACGACATCGATACTTTGCAGTTTGCAGTCACTCTTTTTCTCTTTCGAAACAATGCCCTCTTTGGTCTTTCGAACCTGCTTCTCTTTCCTCTTTGTTGTATCTTTGGGACATGTTTTTCCACAATTTCTAACGTCTTCTCCTCTAACGTCATTAGCATTTCCTCCGTTGTCTTGGCCTCGAAAATGGTTTTCCAATCTATTACCTCCATGCTGGATGTCATATCTTCCCAGTTTATAGCTTTGGAGTGAAAATTAAAAATTTCGAATTCGCTTCTTTCTGTTGTGCGTGTTCTTTCCTTTCCTGTTGCCTTTATATTAGTTATTTCAATGATGTTGTGGTCCGATATCATAGTTGGGATATTTCTACATTATCAATTAGATTACTGTTGTTTGTGAATACCAAATCTAGGCAGTTGTTTTTTTCTTGTGTTTTCTGTTATTTCTTGCGTTAACATCAATTCATCAGCTAGAGCTAGTAGCATTTTTACCTGCTACTGGTCTTCTCGTGTGCCCCCTTGTCCTGGTGTATACATATATTTTTTCCTATCCTTTTATATTTCATGAATGGGAAATTAAAATCACCACAGAGAAAAATATTTGGGGTTGGAGAGTGTAGATCTTTTACAAGTTTCTTACCTCTGTAATGGAATCTGAAAATTTTGAGGTTGGCGTGTTTGGGGGTCTGTACATTACAATTAGTACCATATTTAATTTTTCAATTTTTGCTGCTACACATTCTACGTAGTTTGAGGTACTTATAGCCATTTCTGCTATGTGCCTTTCGCGTGTGTAAATAGCACATCCTCCTTTACGTCTCACTGTTCTGTCGGCTCGGAGGATGTTATAGTTGTCAATTTGTATTTCTTTTTTGTCAATACAGGACTCACAATTTTCACAGTTCGCCTGGCAGTCCTTTAGATGAGTTTCCGTGAGGCATGCAAAGTTGCTCCGGCTTCTTGCATGAGTCCTTTCAGGTATACAACTTTGTTCGTGGAATGGTTTGATTTAAGGCCCTGTATGTTGGCTAGGATTATTTTTATTTTTCTCTTTCTTTTTCGCATACAGGTGGTTCCGATTTGTTTTCCAATGGGGGTGCCGGTTTCGTTGCCTTGTGTCCTCCGAGAATTTACCTCTTTTTATCTTTGTCGGTACCTGTTGTCCCGATAACGCATGAAGTGCCTTTGTTCGTACCTTCTGTCCGGCTCTCGGATTCCTATATTTATATTTGTCAGCTGGTTTTGTAATTGCTGGAGGTATTTAGCAGCTGAAATGTGTTGGCTGCGTCTAAAAAATTGCACTCTTCTTTGATGTTCGTTTTTTCTGTTCACTCGTTGCGTTCCTTTGAGGGTGGTGGTATCGGCATTTTTTTCGTATTTGCAACTCCCATATCTTCATAAGTGTTGCAGACCGTAAGATGGTGGAACATGCATTTCTTATCAAATTTGCAGTATCCACTTGTGTAATGCGTTTTGCATAATGTGGGATGTGCATATATGCATTGCCCATCCCGATATCTGCAGTTTCCTTTCGCGTAGTAATACGATATTTTCTACGCTTCTGCTTCTTTCTTATTATTTTCAAAGTTCTTAATTTTGGCATTATCATTATTTTTCTTTGGCTGTTTATTTTCTACGTTTTTAGTTATTATCTTTTTATCATTTCGCTCGTTGGACCGTTTGTCTACTTCGCAACTTTTACTTATTTCTTTCTTTCATCTATGTCTTCCTTCCGTATTATATTGTTTATATCGTTATTTGTTATTAAATTGTTGTTCGTTATTATGCTGTTATTCGTTATTTCGTCTTCTCTCTCATCCACCCGGTTTTTCGTTGGGACCATTCCGGACCCATGTGTCCCCATTATTTCATTCTTTTTTGTAACTTTCGAGTCTGCTATCTCCATTTCTTTAAAGACCGCGAAAGAATTTACGGTCTGTGTACATGCGCCACATAGAAATTTGATCCCCACGACGTGTTTCGCGTTCGAGACAAGAGTTATTTCCCTATCATTCCAATTCATGCAGATAAAGTCGTTTATCGTTGGCAGAAATCACATCTAATCGCTAAGTTTTCCGTTGTTACTAGATTGCACAAATTACAGATTAAGTGAGAATTTGGACCCATATCCATGCTATTCCTTAATTAGCGTGTAAAAGAAATACCCACACAAATTCTTTATTTATTTATTTATTTATTTCTGTTTCTTTCCTTTCGATGGTCGAGGGTATTTCGAGGGTTTTCTGACCTTTGCGTTTTATGACCTTTTTCCTGCTTGTTTCAAACTTTCTCGAATGCCAACCGTATTTCGTTTTGAATATATACGTTAAAACTGGTGATAAATTATGTAAACTGTTGCACTTTCTTAATTTTAATGAATTTCACTTTATAATTTATATGCACGGATTCACTGATACTTTATACACTTTCGGGTGCAAACAGAATAAACCGCTGAGTAGATTATTCCCTTCTAATTTGGGTGTTAAATAGAGAGAGCAAAACAGCACGTCCATTCACCCCAGGGCACAAGCAAACACACACACACACACACACACACACATATATATATATATATATATGCGAGTATATATTATATGTTGTTTCGGCATGGTTAAATGTTAATATAATTTAGCGTTGGGAAGAAGTAAATATATATTGCACGTTTTATTTCATTAAGAACGAAGTCCCTCATTCCCAAACCCAGAATAGAAATTCTACGGAAAACTCACTGCATTTAATATATAAACTATTTATATGGGAAAATATATAACTATTATTTATTGGAATTATACAACTATTCTTTACTAGAATTATACAACACTTATACAATTTATACAACTATTCTTTACTAGAATTATACAACACTTATACAATTTATACAACTATTCTTTACTAGAATTATACAACACTGAAACAAATTATACAACTATTCTTTACTGAAAATGTTACAGTGATATTACATCATGAATTCAGTAAGAGTAATTATTTAGAAAACGTATAAGGCCTTAATAATGATAGTGCCTCAGTCATATTATCTATTACCATATATAAGAATTTGGCCGTTCCAAAATACAACTATAGTGAAACGTGGCAACAACGCTTTTGTTGAAGAAAAGTTTACGTGAATGCTTAAAATAATAGAACTGCAATAAAGCAAAAGCATGTATATTATATACACTTCCAACAAACACCGCTAAGGACTAGTTCTTTTCTTCATTCGATGAAGCACAAATTTTTAAAAATTTCGTTCAAAGAGCGGAATATTTTAGTATGTACTGTAGTTGTTTTTAGTTTGACATCTTTCATCAATATTCCTTGAAAATTGATACGATGATCGAAGTTGAGGATAAGCTCATCCTTTGGACTATCATTTCCAGTATTGTTATTGTTAAGGCCTTATACTTTTCGTGGGGTAATTACTTTTACTGAATTCATGATGTAATATCACTAACATTTCCAGTTTTTCATTTGGAAGAAATTTATGAAATCTAAAACTCGAATCTACCGATCAACTTCAGCAACAGAGATGGTCTTATCACTAAAGGAAAAGGCATTCTTCTTAGTTTGAGGGAAGCTATTTGGGAATACAGTGTAGGATTGGTAGTATCTTTTTATGAATAATGGTGGCATTCTTGTTTAGCTAGCTATATTAGCTAGAGGTAGCATAAAGTTACAGTTTATATAATGTAAAATATTCAATATTCATCTGTTTTTTGCGGGTGCGCGGTATAAATACAATCGCATCTCGGTATAAGCGAGGAACAAACCTTTTTAACTCATTATATTAAGAAAACTATCTTGACTTTAGTCTCATCGAACCGATGGAGAAGTATGTGTAAAGTAGGTGGCCCAGACGAAGCTGAGGTCTCGCAGTGTTGCTTTCGGTGCTACTGTAGTATGCGGTCTACCTACGATTCGGCGGTCTACCTTTTAATTATAGCTTCTTATCTTCTTATTATTTTATTATTAGGTTAATTGTACGCCCTTGACGATTGGTTAGGTTAAGTCGTGATATTTTCGTTAAAACTAACGAAATATCACGACTTAACCTAACCAATCATCAAGGGCGTACTGTAGTATGCGGTCTACCGTTAAGTATGCGGTAGTAGCATGTTTAACTTCTTTAATAATTCCTTAATTGTGTAAATTAAATTATAATTCCTTTCAATTCATTTCAATTCCTTTAAATATTTTGAACGGTAGACCGCATACTACAGTAGAAACTTAACGGTAGACCGCATACTACAGTAGAAACTTAATGGTAGACCGCATATTACAGTAGAAACTTAACGGTAGACCGCATACTACAGTAGCACCGTTGCTTTCTCTGTGTAGGAGTGGTGAGGTATCCGTTAATACTGTACATCCTAGCCTAGGATAATGTAACTTAATTAGGACTAATCTATCTTTTTTTCAACAAAATGGTTTTAGTTTTTTGTAAAATATTTGGATCACCTGAAGATCAGGGTCCCCAGCCTTCATTAATTAGCTTTATAAGGCTACCTAACGAAAATATCACGACTTAACCTAACCAATCGTGCCAGAAACTGCTACTTTAAAAAAAAATCTGCGTAGGTGTGAATCATCACACTCGATATTACTTTGTGCCCAATTTCTGCACACACACACACACACACACACTGTGAACTAATGCTTATTGAATTCGTCCTGTTGCGAAAGAATGCGGTACTTGTAGGTTATCTCCCCCCCCCCCCCCCACCAATTTTGACAGAATATTTTCGTTAAAACTAACGAAAATATCACGACTTAACCTAGCCAATTATGAAGGGCGTACGGTTGATCTATTAGTAAATAGTAAATACTATTCCAGAAACAAACAATGTTATAATTAATAATAGATCAACTGTACGTCCTTGATAATTGGTTAGGTTTGTGATATTTTCGTTAGTTTTAATGAAAATATTCTGTCAAAATTATTGGGGGGGGGGGGATAACCTACAAGTACCAAGAATGCTATAAAATTTATCTATAGAAATATTTAACTCATCAGCATCTGGTCTTTAGCCTGTAACGATGAAATGATGCAGTAATGAAATTATGCCGTTGTATTTTACTAAAAATGTATAAAAAATCCTAACTGCAATTTGTACATTAATGAAGCGAAGTATTTCATTCTGTCTCTTACTTTAAATTTTCCTTTTATGATTGACTGAGTATACTAGATGGTACGCATGTAGGGTGGCTAGACGTCCGGCTTTAGGCGGACAGTCTGCCTTTTGAGCACTCTGTCCTTAGGGTGGCCATTTCCAAATTTCCAAAAAGGAGGAAACTGCGTATGTGGCCGTACGTTAACATATATATATATATATATATATATATATATATATATATATAGGTGCTGGTTAAGTGTGCGGTCTACCTACGATTCGGCGGTCTACCTTTTAATTATAGCTTCTTATCTTGTTTACTAATTGTTTGTTTACATCCCATTGTCAATCGCCCTTGACGATTGGTTAGGTTTAGTCATGATATTTTCGTTAGTTTTAACGAAAATATCATGATTAAACCTAACCAATCGTAGGTAGACCGCACACTTAACCAGCACCTAATATATATATGTTAACGTACGGCCACATACGCAGTGTCCTCCTTTTTAAATGGCCACCCTATACGCATGGCAAGAAAAAATTTAAAGCTTTCTTTTCAGTATACATTTTCTTGCTTTTATCTAGCTATTACTTCACTGTATTTTTACAGGGCTATTTAGCAAGTTTAAAAGACACTCAGAATAATCATTAAATAAAATACTGAAGCTGGCAACTCTCTCACTTTGTGTAGAAGCACGTGTCCGAAATTCTTATAATTCTAATTCTATACATCAACTTGCAGACGGAGTATGCATTTTCGGCATACTCCTAACCGGAAAACGCTAGTAACCGGAATTTACAATAATCTCTCATTAACCAATAATCCAAGAAAAATATTAATGAATTGCCAATAATCGCAATAAATATTAATATTAATATTAATATCTCGCATGATCGATGGCACGGGAATAAATTGCTACTTAAATAACGATTATTCATGTTTGTAAATCAATTACGGCTATTCTTGTGTTACACACAAAGGATAACAATAACCTTTACCAGCAACAATTAGTCTACTGTTCACAGCAGCTCTGTAAATATCCTAAATACAATAGTATTTAAATGATTAGTGATTAACATAAATTTAAGAAGTTAAATTTAAGTGAAATAATGTTTTGGGTGCAGGCTTTATGCTGCCTAATGAGTCGTACTTTTAATTTTGTTTAAAAATACAGTATCGGGATCACCTGAAGATCAGGGCCCCCAGCCTTCTTTAGTTAGTCTTATAAGGCTAACTAACGAAAATATCACGACCTAACCTAACCAATAGTTAGGTCAACTGTACGCCCTTGACGATTGGTTAGGTTAGGTCGTGGTATTTTCGTTAGTTAGCCTTATAAAGCTAACTAAAGAAGGCTGGGGGGCCCTGAACTTCAGGTGATCCCAGTACCACACAATATATTTAGTTTACTGTACAATTAAGTCTATGAAACTGTAAATAAATAAAGCCAAGATCCACGACTAATTCCACCTGAAATTGGCTGGTATTCGAACTACTGTAATTATGGTGAGTTATGCTACAATAATGTAATTGTATTATTGTATTTCCATACTGTATATTTTGATGATAACATTATTATATAATACTGTATACCTATTTTAAATAATTTATTTAATATATAGGTAAGATTCTTTTATATTATATGATATCTATATCAGATGGCGGTGGATAGAGAGGGGAGTCAAAATAAATTCAAGGAAGGATTTTGGGAGTGGATGCTTTGTAACTGGAATTTTTGCCTATTCCGCACTGATCAGGTCTGGCAGATGCCGGATAATAAAACTTTTACTGAAAATATTCGCAGAACATATACTGAAGAAGGGGAGATATGAGAAAAATAAATGAAGTGGAGAGACAGTGCGAGAAATGATGACCTACTATCTGAATTTAAATTAGTAACAAAAAGAGAGAATAAACTGTGTACCGTTAACCACAACGGGGAGAAATTAGAAGTAAAGATAATATGGCAAATGAGATTAGCTAATGAATCTTAATGGTTTTAATTCAATTTTGGCAAACATATTCTCCTTTGTTCCTTCATCCATTAAAACTTGTATCAAGGGTTCACCAACTTTTTCAAGCAAAGGATGCAGGACTTTGATATTTAGAGAAATTTCCCTACGCCTTTTAATTTTTATATATGATTCCAGAATTGTTTTACATGAAAGATATACTAGGTCTGTTCAAAAGGTATCCGGACAGAGTGTTTATTTTTAGAATAAGTCACGCTTGGAGTTGTGACTGTGCTAAACATGTCTCTGCATGTCGAGACAAGTTGACTGATAGGATTGCACTTCATTATATAGCGTTAGTCCACTGTGGTGAGCCGATAAAGTTAAATGTGTTGTGTTTCGCGGCGATTTCTTACGATGAGGTCATGTTACTTGTTTCCTTTTACTGTGAAGGTGTTGTGCACGGTGAATATGCTCCACACGGACAAACAATCAATAAGGAACTTTACACTGAAGTTTTGAGACGTCTACGTGAAGCAGTTCGGAGGAAAGGGCCGCAAAAGTGGGAGTCCGGAGACCGGATGCTTCATCATGATAACGCGCCATCTTACTCGTCGCAACTTGTCCAGCAATTTTTGGTCAAAACCCCTACCTCCCAAGTACAGCAGCCTCCATATTCGCCGGAATTGGCTCCATGCGACTTTTTTTTTTGTTTCCGAAGCTCAAACAAACCCTGAAAGGACACCGATTCGATGATGTTGAGACAATTAAAAGAAATTCGACGGAGCAGCTTTTGGCCATTCCGAAAAGTGCTTTCAAAAAATGTTTCCAACAGTGGTAGGATCGTTGGGCAAAGTATGTGGCTTCAGGAGTGTACTTCGAGGGAGACTAAACCCCAAACCCCGTAAGTTCCATATTCTGTCTATAATCACATCAGTCCGGATACTTTCTGAACAAGCCTCAGTATACTAAAAAATAAGTATCGTCTAATAATTATCAGGGTTTCAGAGTGACCTAAAAAAAAATATGTATTTTGTCTTTCGAGTTAATACGATATTCGTCGTACTATATTTAGCTCAAACGGGACTATCCAGAAAGGCCCAGCTCTAGAAGAGTTAAAGAACGAACGCGTTTTGCTACACTAGCTTTAAAAATGGTCGTAAAAGAATTATAAACAAAGATCACAAGGAAGATTGGAAAGTTCACTGCATAAAACCTATAGACCAAAACGTCTCTGAAGAGAAATTCCTCGTTCCCTTTGTAATTGTTCGGGGACCTTAGATTGGCAACTGTGACTGGTTTGTATTTCTTCACCCTTATGCGGACTCCATTATAACTTACCGTGGATCCCATTTTGAGAACCTCTGACTTATTCGAAAGAATTGTAGGTATAGACATAAAACATTAATTTTACATCTGGTAAAATTACAGTCGCTGTATGGGAATTTTCAAACCTGTACAGTGTACATTGCATGTAAAACAGTAACAAGGACAATATTAAGAAGTATATCCAAAAGGCCGCATTTTCTTTACATTAATAATAATATTAATAATAAAATAATAATAATAATAATAATAATAATCAGCCATGTAATGCTGTACCAGAAACCGGCAGAGCTCTCAGGCCAGAAGAAGGCGATCCATAGCGCTAACTTTTGGATTATAATTAACAAACATCATCGGGCTTTTAACCCCTCCCCTCAGCTGCAGTGCCATAAAACGCACAAAGCCATTAAAGAACTGAATAAAAGAATACTTACGAGTAAAATAAAAAATAACGCTGAGTCACTGAGAAAATGAGTCACTAGTAAGGATAAGCTCTTTATACAGTTTTCCTTGCGAGTTCAGTACTTTTGACGGCATGACGGAAGGATTAATAGGAGGGTATGGCACTAAAACCTTTCATACATTCACTTTGGGTGGTCGGGTTGGTCAGTGGATCGGAAAAGATGGTTTAGTTGTCCTTCAAGCCAAATGTCTAACAGACGTTAAGACTAACATAAGAAAACCATTCTAAAAACTATAACAAACATAAGTTGATGATGCACTATTATCTTTTTTAATTTCAAAAACAAAACACTAACGGACGTCAAACATGGCAAATCATCTTGAGTAGTTTTTTCAACCGACCGAGCATTGAGCGTCTATTGTGTTTAACATCATGGGAATTCTTTTTCCCCCCCGAGTGATTTTAAGATTCAAACGTCACAATAACGTTGCCGCATACAGATATTTTGCGAGTTGGGCAGGTTTTATTATTTCAGATAGAAAGGTCGGTGAAGCGGAAAGTCGGTGTATCCAGCAGTCGGTGAAGCGGGACCTTAATATATATATATATATATATATATATATATGTGAATAGAAACGACATAAGTGTTAAGGAACGTTTCTGCACACGAGGAGGAGAGATAACGAATAATGAAAAATGAGGCGAACCGCCCGGGAATCGAACCCAGGGCCTTCCAATTGCCGGTTGGACGCTCTACCATTATGCTACGGACCTCACTCAATCACAAATCGAAATTCTCCCACATAGGGCAGAAACCAATGCCCTGATTTTTCATTATTCGCTATCTCTCCTCCTCGTGTGCAGAAACGTTCCTTAACACTTATGTCGTTTCTATTCATTTATATACTGCGCGGTCATTGCAGTTATATGCGCATATTCACGATTTGCGAGGGTGCCCTCTCAGGGCATTGGTTTCTGCCCTGTGGGAGAATTTCGATTTGTGATTGAGTGAGGTCCGTAGCATAATGGTAGAGCGTCCAACCGGCAATTGGAAGGCCCTGGGTTCGATTCCCGGGCGGTTCGCCTCATTTTTCATTATTCGTTATCTCTCCTCCTCGTGTGCAGAAACGTTCCTTAACACTTATGTCGTTTCTATTCATTTATATACTGCGCGGTCATTGCAGTTATATGCGCATATTCACGATTTGCGAGGGTGCCCTCTCAGGGCATTGGTTTCTGCCCTATGTGGGAGAATTTCGATTTGTGATTGAGTGAGGTCCGTAGCATAATGGTAGAGCGTCCAACCGGCAATTGGAAGGCCCTGGGTTCGATTCCCGGGCGGTTCGCCTCATTTTTCATTATTCGCTATCTCTCCTCCTCGTGTGCAGAAACGTTCCTTAACACTTATGTCGTTTCTATTCATTTATATACTGCGCGGTCATTGCAGTTATATGCATATATATATATATATATATATATATATGTGTGTGTGTGTGTGTGCGCAGCTGTGTGTTACAATGAAAGGTTTCACATTCATTTCAATTGTGAGAAAAGATATTCCCCTTTATGAGATTTTGTTTTCCGCAGAATTAAACTTCTTTTGTATATCAATAAAACATTATTTAAAAAGTGATTTTTTTTCATTAGGGGATTTTCTCTTTGTTCTTTTTAACAGTGATACGATATTTAATTATTCCTCTGAAACTAACTTCAGTAGAATAAGCATTAAAATGATTTTCTGTTTTAATAACACTTTTTTAAGACACTTCTTCACTAATAATGATAATAATAATAATAATAATACAAAATTATAATTACAGAAGAAGTGAACACAAAATTTAGTTCATATAAATGGCTGAATTATTTCATCAGAGGTTTTATATGACGTTTTCATATATATATATATATATATATATATATATATATATATATATATATATATATATATATATATATATATATATATATATATATATATATATGGTGTCCCATAAGTCCGGCATCATAGGAGAAATTCATTTTTCTCTTTCTACAGGCCATAATGTATGTGAGCAAGGAAGAACGAATCCAGATAATTCTACTCATAGGAAATCGGAGTCAAAGAGACTTTGCAACAAGTCTGCTAACACAACTCTGTGTTATTGGCTCGCGGTCTGGATGCAGTCTGTTAAATTCAGCAGCGGCCTCTCTTTGACTCCGATTTCCTATGAGTAGAATTATCTGGATTCGTTCTTCCTTGCTCACAGACATTATGGCCTGTAGAAAGAGAAATATGAATTATGGTTTGTAGAAATAGAAAAATATGAATTTCTCCTATGATGCCGAACTTATGGGACACCCTGTATATATATATATATATATATATATATATATATATATACAGTCGATGAGCGGTATAAGCACGTTCGATATAAGCACATAATCTATATAAGCACTTAATCGTGCGGTCCCAAAAATTTCCATATATATTTTAATAGGAATAATCTTTATAAGCACGAACTCGCTATAAGCACGGACGTGGAAGATGCTGATTGGTGGAAAACACATACGTGGAAGATGCTGATTGGTGGAAAACACATACACGTGGAAGATGCTGATTGGTGGAAACTACCTATATATACGCGACACCATGACATGCATATTATTCCGTTAATTAGGCTGGTTGTGCTAGTAGTATAGCCGCAAAAGGGGAGAGTGCAGGAATGTTGCAGGTTATTATGTAATGTTGCAAAGGGGGTGGGGGTTGTTGCAAAGGGGGTTGTTGCAAAGGGGTTGTTGCAAAGGGGGGTGGGGGGAAACTTGGAGGCGGCGTTATCCCCCAAGAGAAAGGAGGAGGAGAGAAAGGAGGAGAGGTGTTCACCTGGCAGGAGCCAAGTGCACATTAAGACTTCCAGCCGGGCTGGCGTTGTTTTATAGGCTCCTAATCAGCCAGTTGGCGTAAATGGCTTGAGTTGCCAGATACCGCGATACCATTGTATACATTATTATAGACTCCTAATCAGCCAGTTGGCTGGTTGTCAGATACCTCTTTTTAGCAGTATTATTGCATACATTATTATTATATACGCCTAATCAGCCAGTTGGCTGAGTTGCCAGATAGCGCCATGTATTCCATTGTATACACTATTATAGACTCCTAATCAGCCAGTTGGCTGGTTGTCAGATACCTCTTTTTAGCAGTATTATTGCATACATTATTATTATATAGACTCCTAATCAGCCAGTTGGCTGGTTGTCAGATACCTCTTTTTAGCAGTATTATTGCATACATTATTATTATATATACGCCTAATCAGCCAGTTGGCTGAGTTGCCAGATAGCTCCATGTATTCCGAAGACAGAGTTGCCAGATACCATTGTATACACTATTATAGACTCCTAATCAGCCAGTTGGCTTAGAAGGCTTAAATATTGCCAGATACCTGTTGTATACAGAATACCGGTAGTAGAAGGCATAACAATAAACAACATTGCATCATTCTTTTTATTATAAATATATAGAAAATAAATATACATTTGAGGAATATGCGTATAACAGAAATATATACACACAATTATGGATATATATATATAATATATAAAATAAAATATACATTTCAAATAAATATACATTTGAGGAATATGCGTATAACAGAAATATATACACACAATTATGGATATATATATATATATAAAATAAAATATACATTTCATATACATTTCAATATGTACATAACAGAAATATATACACATAATTATATATAAAATAAATATACATTTCAAATAAATATACATTTCATATACATTTCAATATGTACATAACAGTACAGGAGAAATATACACACACACACACACACATTATGGTGATATATAAAATAAAATATACATTTCATATACACTTCAATATGTACATAACAGTACAGGAGAAATATCAAGCAAAATATATATATATATATATATAAACACAAATCAATAGAAATATGCGTATAATCGTCAAGCAAAATATATATATACAATTCACTTTTTTTTCAAAATACTAAACTCGGTCTTAATCGAGTTTACAATTACATCATTATTGCTCTGCATTACGCAGTCTATGCGGCTTAATAATATTTCACCGCTTAAAGTATAGGGAAACCTGTATTCGATATGAATGGCTTTCATATCGTTCAGTACTATTTTTGTCCCCACTTTACAACCGGTTGGCAAGTCATCTTTAAATACGTCTAGAATACAATCAAAAGCACGCACAAAGAGTTCATCGTTAGCTACATTATTAAACACAAGTTTATAAGAATGCTTTTCCAATCGAGGGTTTATTTCTACCGACTCGGCTTTTCAATCGTGAACTCTTCACTCAACATAACGGCAATTGAAATAATCTTCTAAATCGTTACGGCAACTGCGCGTTATATAAAGAAATAGTTCTTCAGGGTGAACGGTGTAGGTGAGCTCAGCCTTGTACCGATCAATTGCTTTGTACCAAAGTTCATGGTATTTCAAAGAGTCTAAACTTTTTAAATAAACATCCAGCACTAGACCATTCTCACCAGTCCTACACTCGGTAAACCCATCGAGCAGAGCAGTGTATGCGTATTCAAGAACTGTATCAAAATAAAGCATATCCGTAACACGCGCGTCTAATATAGGTTTCAGTTTACGGAATCCGACGATTTCAAACATTCTGTCGAGGATGAAACGGTTTCGCGTAGGAATAAGAGCGTTATTATCAGAAGCATTCTTCCACATCAGCCTTATATCAATGCACGGCCGATCGTTATTTATACACAACGTACATACAACGGCGTATGAGGGCGCGTCACTAATCTGCTCTCTTCTTGTACCTACGTTAGCAGGTATTTTATAACGATCTTCACACCACTTATCAACTATCACAAAGATTCTATTCATCTCCTCGATACTTAAATAAACCCGTTTGTTTGTCGGTCTACATTCCGTTTCCAGTACATAGCTAATGGTACCGGAATTACGCCTGAACACGCGCAACGATTTCGTCACGGACACATCGTACGAGGCGTTGAGAATGCTGCTCAAAGGAAGTTCCATCGTATTCGAGGAGCGCACGTCTACTCGGTTCAAGCTCTGAGATAACTATGAGCCGTGTGAGGCACAGGCAGGAACGGTTCGACGGGCGGCTGACTCGATGATACGTGAATGGGCATGTTCGTACGACTCGAATTGTTGCACATATTTGTTTTTCCGTTTCGTCACTACCAGCCTACGCACTTTGGATAAGAACTAGGCGCTAATCATCTCCACACTCCGGCGCACTATTTGAGAGGAACATATGCTCATATTTTTCCTTTCTACCCATCAAACGATACTCGTCTCTAAAATCTGTTAAAAACTCACGCATGGCACTAGCCACAACCTCACTATGAACCTCATCATGATATACGTTAATATAGTGATAAAAACACCTAAGATTGTCCATGATCACGAGATTCACATTTTCAGACGTAGGGTATGAGTAATCGACATGGTGTAGCATGACGTAATACCGCTTGTCACACCACCCATCCACAAGGCTCATTATCCATACCTGCTGCTTCTCTTCTGCACGCGTTGTTTCTTTTACTTCACGGTGTATGTGAGACTTTATAAAGTTTAGCCCTGCAGCATACTTCAGCACATCGTCTGTGCAACGAAAGCCTTCAACAGTCTCACCAGAACATCCGTAGAGTATTTGTACATCTTGGAACTTCGCACAATCCAATGTGGCTTTAAAAGAGGCATAGGAGGGGGGAATAGGAAGTTTTTCGGTATCCACCACATCCTCACACTTTACTGAATACCATTTCATAAACGTTGTGCAAGCAATATTAAAGGTAGCCATTTCAATATACGTCTGATCTGAATACACGTCTGATCTCTCGGGCTTACTGCGGTCGACTGACCACGCAGGGACTCCCAGATAGTAGCATGACTCACGCAGTGGGCGGAGCTTAGAACTTTCACCTACACACACACACACACACACACACACACAACACACACAAAGGAGAAAGTGAAACGCTATTTGATTTATTGAGATATTCATATATTTACAAATACGATTCGAGATATTCAAGTTATATATATATATATTTACAAATAGATACGATTATATACAAGACGTGTGAGTTAGAAGCATCATTGGTATCCAAAGGGTACGGTATCATAGGTGCCAGGTAACTGGTAACGTTTCCTATAGGTGTTACGGCACACCATCGTACCCCTAAGTTCCTTCACGCCTCCCAGCTTCTGCGCCCGAAAATTGTGGGTGCCTACAATTAGTTGGTGAGGTTGCAAACATACTAGATCCTTCAACGACTCAAAGTTAACAACCTCCCGATTCGCATGGTTGAGCGTAATACCCTTTGCCTTCACGATATATTTCATTTCATCCCCTACCCTGACCCGTACCCCATAAGTCTTAGGTCCTGTTGAGATAAAAGAGTCGGCGTATGCGTCGTCCCCATACTCATCCTTGATCTCATCAGTGAGCTCGCCGAGGAACTCCCCAATAGCGGGCATGTAATCACCCTCCCTCTCTGTGAATATCACGCTATCTGTATCGGCATACAATACTCTCCGCCCAAGAGAATGCAATAGACCCCAAAGTTTTATACGGGCGTAGGCTGTTGTGAAGCTCGCCACAGGTATGTTTGTAACCCTTGAGGTATCTGTGGCAAATTCAGTGTTGTTGTACTTTATTACGTAAGTATTACCTACATTCACGATCTCCATGACCTCTTTATCGGGGGCATTGGCATAATCCCAGACATCGCTATAACTTTGTGCCAAATGAATGTTCCCTCTGCCGGTATTCTGCGCAAATTTTCCCCATAGACTGTTTAGACACAACTTTGCACTAAAGCGCTTGCCAGGATTCTTTACAATTTGGACACGATCAAGTTGTATACCTTCGCGGTCGCGGTAACGTTGAATATAGGCAGACTTTTCATCTTCGGTATCAACTCCTCGCGGATACCCTGATGCTTCAACCTTATCCTTCAAAAAGGCGTTTATATATGGTGTGAAAAGGTTGGGGAGCTTCTGAAACCTCCACACCTCGTGTATCTTCAGTATTCTATAACCATGGCGTACGGCTAGGGCCAGCTCAGGACTTGTATATACGCCTCTGATCTTACGCTGGTGGGGTATATGGTTACATTCGCCGTTATCCTCTTCCGCGCACTTCACGCACAGGGGAAACATGAGCTTGTCGTCGATAACGACAGGTAAGATCGGCATCCATAAATTGCGTGGGGGGAGTACGTCTACGAAAGAGAGCCCAAAGTAATGATCATTCAAATTTTTTGAAAATTCATTGATGGATGGTAGGCTAGGCCCCACCAGTTTCTCAGGAGCGCCCACGGGGTACGGATTGCTCTTCATCACGTATGGGTATAAAGAACAGAAATCATAGTAATGGAGCTTCACGCCCTCCGTAGGTGGGAAGTATAGTCTGAAAGGATTTGTACGTCCTCCAAACAAGCTATCACCACATTTGAGAGGATCCAGCACCATTGAACGCTTGATCGTTTTTATTTCCTCACGGTATGCATCGTCTGTCTCCATCCGTGCATCATATTCATGCTCCCACAAGACTTTGTGAGTGAACTGTGATCCTATAAGTTGATCGCGGGTGCGGGTCGATGCAAGACAGTCGGCAGGAGACCTACCGTGGATATCTCCGGTGACTCCGCACTCAGGACGGGGGCATCCATGCCACCAGCAACCGTTAAAGGAGTACACAGTCTTCACACCAGTGACACGGTTTTCACTTAACCCATCAACCCAAAAACACGTCCATTAATCTTAATGGGTACTTCACCCGTGTTGCGGGCGTGCTTTATGTATACACCTGTTTGTTGCTGCAGGTGTATGAGCCAGTAAATAGCCTTGTGTCCGTAACTGCGGGGGTTGTTTCGGTGAATAATGGCTAAGGTGTCTTTAGGCATGAAGTTATTCTTGAACACCGTAAAACATAATGATGCGATGGTGGTTGCGACTTGCAGTGGATCGCATTTGAAACGGGCTATGTACATACTTCTAAAGGCCTGGAAACATACTCTAAGCACGCGCACATCATTCACGCAATAACGCTCACATTCATCAGCTATATTATAAGGGTTACTTTCATTAAAACTGTCGTAGTATCGATCAAAGTCTTCACGTTCATCCATGCAGTCAAAATAATGTTTGGGGGGGTGGTGGGCCTACGTAGTTTAAAGTCTCGCTGGTGAGGAAAGTGTATGGGAAGTATCCTTTGGAAACTTCAGCTGCTACTCCCATCACCTTGGGTAGCTTTGCTAATTTACAAGGTGTGAATAATAAAGTATCTTTAAATTGTACATTGCCTCTTATCTGCATCTGTATTAATTTGTTGCCTCTTTTCAATGGATCACCTGTAAATATCTCAGAGGATTCGTGTTCAAGCAACTCCTTATAAAGGAACTGCGTGTCAAACTTTGCCCCGTTATGGGCGAGAATATACACAGTCATTTTTTTGAACTTGTCGGCTAACTTGACAATATAGGACACAAATAGTTTCACAGGACTATCGCTGACATTCGTTTTAAAAACGTTTGTCCGTTTACCGCATTTGGGGCACTCGTCACATTCGATACCCATACACTCATCACAGATGGTCTGGCTCACAAGTAAATGTGGAGTTACCTCTTTGGTTTCAGCGTTCGTATATGTTTTTATATCGTAGTACACAGTTATACAAGGGTTATTTTTAGGCTTAGCATCTTTCATATAACACACATGCTTTACTCCATCCGCCTTATATTCCTCCTGGCATGTAGGACAGTGAATTACGTCGCACTTGTGCTTAAATTTTCCCCAATTATCCATTGTGTGAAACATACCACATTCACAGATTCTCATTTTCCTGCACGTACCAATTGATTTATGGAGATCAAAGCAGCTATTATTGAAAAATGTGCGTCTACACACATCACAGTCTCTCTTCTCAACTACACGGCTTTCACATTTGGTGCTTTTACACTGCTCACATACCATGTGACATTCTTTACAATGTCTCACTATATCATCCGCAAACTCGAGGCACCCCTTACACAAATCATGATGTCTCCCATATTTTCGACTTTTGTCATAACTCGCGTAAAGCCCCTTATATTACGGATGGGGAGATACATTGTTCCTGACAATCCTAAAATAAGTAGGGCCTTGTACGATCTCTCACACAGCTTTTAAAAACATACACAGTCCGGCGGCGATCATCCAAACCAAATATAACTATGCGCACATTCATTTCCTGTTCTACCTTTCTCAGCTCTTCAGGACCCATATTACAGTCAAATTCAAGTTCACAGTCTACAGCTAGTTTACGGGCACGCTCAACGATCGTAGGCAGCCAAATTTTTTGAGTCCGTGTATTTTGTACAGTAAACATACGTGCTAAGAGTACTGCTATAAAGCCGCAACCACGATCGACGTTTATATGCCTTCGGTAAATAGTTGGAGAATTGAAGTTAAGAGTGTACGGTATGGCACTATGACCCGCAACACGGAATACACGGTCAATATTTACCGTGAAGTTGTCCATATTGAAGGCTATACTACTTTGGACGGCTTGCATTATACGCCCTAATATATATTCTACATCTTCAGCAGCCAAACGTCTAAACGGTACTATCACCCATAATCGTCTACATCACCGTCATCTGACCCGAACCCAAAGGACAGACTCGTCCTGACCTCACGCTCGTCGCGATTCTGAAGAGCAAACTCTATAATATGCTGTACTACCCTGCGTATCCCGCGCTCAATACCATTGCTATACATGACTCTAGGGTCGACCCTGACTCTATACCGATTTCTAGTCAAGGCGGGGTGGGGGCTGCGGATCGCACTAACTCTAACGTAATAACATCCTCAACAGAACGGGGGGCGGATGAATTAGTGGCTATATTAGGTGCTGCTGCTGATGGGGGCCCTGTTGCGTAGGAGAGTTGGGGATCTATTATTGTAGACTTAACAGAACAGGGGGCAGAATAAGGGGGTATATTAGGTGCTGCTGCTGGGGAGGTTGTTGCGTAAGAGGTTGAGGGTTGGGGGTCTGCTGCAACAGGTACGTATTTCGGTCGCTTTATACCTGATGTGGGGTTCTCATACCTCCGCTTTGGACGTGCAACCTGTATCGCTGGTGAGGGTTCAGGGGAAGAGATCACAACTACACTGTCATCGTCATCCGTAATGATAGGGTGCTCTATCTCATCGTCGGTTCTGTGGGAGAAGAAATATAAGGATCAGCACTCAAAATTTGTAATATTTTGTAAATGACCCACTTAGGAGTGTGACGTGTTAGAAATGGACTCTGTAGAAAAATTCAGATTCACGAGCCCATCCACATGTATTATATCTGGACCTACAGGATGTGGTAAAACTGTGTTTATGCTTAAAATCATTAAAGAAAAGGGCGAGATGTTCTCGAAATTTGTGCATAAAGTTATATGGTGCTATTCGACGTATCAATCAGCGTTCAACGAGTACCAAGATGATATTTTGTTCCACAAAGGTGTATATGACGTTAATTCGCTAAAGGGAACTGAACATACAATCATTGTAATTGACGATCTCATGTTGGAGATGGATAAAACGTTTGCCGAGACATTTACAGTATACTCCCACCATCTTAACATAAGCGTGTTCTTCATCAATCAGAATCTATTTTTCAAAAATAGATACATGCGCGATGTGTCGTTAAATACGCAATATCTAGTCTTATTCGCGCAACGTAGAGATGTATCACAAATTGGGGTATTAGCCAATCAAATGTTCCCGAATCAGCGTAAGGAGTTTTTGGAAGTTTATAAAGAAGCTACAAGCATGCGTTACGGATATTTGCTTTGCGACCTTCATCCGCGAAACACGTTTAGAGTGCTTCTGCGAACGAATATATTTCCAAACGAGCCTGAAACGGTGTATATTCCAGAATGACAAAGAGACTAAAGAAATACCATGAATTAATACAAATCTATCATCGACTGCCCCGGGCAATGCAGCAGATGTTTATTAAAAATATCGACGCCGACTTTTTAAAATGCATCTGTGAAATCTGTCTTAACGTTATAAATTGCAATGTATCAATGAAAGCCCATCAGAAGGCTCGCCTACGCCGCTACAAGAACATAATACGTACACTCGCTCGCAAAAGTCAAACTGTAGCGAAGAAATTTCTTCACGAGTACGAAAATTATAAGATCCCTACGGAGATTCCTGTGGTTATTAGGCACAGCACGGGGGCCGATGGCGACAAAGGATCTGTGTCCGACGATACAGCTGATCAACCAAAAAGATTAGCCACACAACATATCGAACATGTATTAAAAAGTACCCTCCCACATACATTGAGGAGTAAAGGCTTAGGTCTTTATAATCTATTGAATGAGGATCCAGCCATACAATGGACCGATACAGGCGAGATCATTGTGGAAGGATCAAAGGTACAGGGATCGAATATCGTAGACATTGTCCATGATCTGGTGAGAAAGTGGGATAGGCCACCACCATCAGGATGGAAGCATATTAAAGCAAGACTACAACAAATAAATGTCCCTAAAACGTTGATAGGAAATCTGAACAGGTTAAAAGACTTGGAACACGCAACGTCTGTGGCACAATTGAAGACGCCGTCACCCCCTGCGGTAACGCCTTTCAAGAGGAGAAAGAAGAGGTTAAACCAACCCTACCCACCTGCCTCTAAAATACGCAAATGGCTAACGTATTAACTAAACGTTATTATGACATTTCTACTCCATCCTCTTACGGCGGCGTAGATAGACTGCACGTTTACGGTAGTAGGAAAAAAAGATGTTGAAAGATTTTTGAGGGAGCAGGACGCTTATACGCTTCATAAGCCTGTGAGAAAAAGGTTTAAAACAGCCAAGACAACGGCTTCCTCGATTGATTCTATTTGGCAAGCAGATTTAACAGACATGCAAAGATATTCTGTGTATAACGATGGTTACCGCTACATTCTATTCATAATAGACGTATTCTCTAGATATCTGTGGCTAGTTCCTCTGAAAAATAAATCACCTGAAACAGTTGCTAAAGCCACCAAAACGCTAATGTTAAAAGAAAACAGGGTTCCTGGCTATTTTTGTACGGATATGGGGAAGGAGTTTATAGGCCGTGCTTTTCAGAATATGTTGACAGAGTTTAATATCAGCTATTACACAACCAATTCTATACATAAGGCTTCTTTAGCTGAAAGAGTTCAGCGCACCATAAAGGAACGCATGCACCGTTATTTTACACATAAAAACACATACAGATTTCTAGACATTCTGGAACCATTGGCATCATCCTACAACCGCTCACACCATCGCACGATTGGGGCAACACCTAACGAAGTTTTAGAAAGAGGTACGCTCCCGAGAAGAGATGGACCACCACCACCACCACCACCACCACCACACTCTGTGCGCTTCAAAACCAATGATTATGTAAGGCTGTCGCGTTCGGGGAATAAATTCGCAAAGGGTTTTGAGCAAGGATGGACACGCGAGATTTTTAAAGTTAGGGCTGTGAGACCTAAAGGTGTGATAATGATGTATTACATTGAAGATTTGAATGGGGAAGAAATCTCAGGAGGCTTTTACCGCGAGGAATTGCAGAAAGTAGCGTTTAATTTAGAAAAAAATGTGTTTAAAATTGAGAAAATTTTAGGAAGCAAAGGTTCAGGAAGGAGAAAAATGTACCTGGTGAAATGGCTAGGGTACCCAGAAAGCTTCAACACCTATATAAAAGCTGATGCAATAATGAAGCTTAAATAGTATGCAACATGGCTCCTAACCATTTCTACGTCACACTCCCGTCCTCCTCGTCCCTGTCTGTACACCCTAACAACACGCTAGCCAACTTTGTAACAGAACTCCATGGGCACATTGAATTGGGTCGTGATTCGTATGAGGTGGGGATATGCGAAATTCAGCTGGACACCGTCTTTTTAAATATTGAACATAAAGAAACCGTTTTTACGATTCTTAGAGACATTGACGAGTGTGAAAAAGCTGGGGTAGCTATGGATGAAACTATGCGCATCGCTTGGACTAAGATTGCACGGTATTACAGTACAGAAGTAAGACTAGGGCCGGGTCAATATGGTTCGGCCGAGGATGTTTGAGAGGCTTAAACGTAAGTTTAAGAAACTCAAACCTTACGAATGATTTAGTATATGAAATCGTAAACAACCCTGCACATACACTAATCCTAAAATCAAAGACTAACAGATGTCTTAAAGAACATAGAAAGTTCAAAATTCTAACCAACGGCCGATATAGCGCAGCCTTCCAAAGAGACACATTTCACGAGACACAGTATAACTTGTCCAGATTAATGTATCAATTGAAGATGGAGAAATTGGCTGAAAGGTCCCCAGACATGTGCTATATTTACAGTAATATAGTGGAGCACCAGTTTGTTGGGGATACCCAGGCACGCCTGCTGCGCATTGCTCACATCCCCAACCATAGAGGAAGGAGTTTGAGTATTACATATGACAGACCCCATTATGTGAATGTCGCAACTAATTTAATAACCAATATCACAATATATATAAGAACGATTGAGGGCGAAAACTTCCCATTCGGTAACGGGCTTAACAGTGAAGCTACACTTTCGACGCACTGAGTTATAATGGATAGAAAGCCTTTCACCGTCTATCGAGGGATGCGATACCAGCGCGGTAGTGGACTTGGATCCATTTTTTCATCCATACTACGTACGGCTGTTCCTTTGCTGAAGAGGGGTGCCAGATACCTTGGAAGGAAAGCGCTACAATCAGGCCTTAACACTGCAGAAGACATATTGGCCGGGGCTAAACCTAAAGAAGCTCTAAAAAAACATTTAAAGCGTACACGGAACGAAATCATCAAAGATGCAAAGAGAAAAATGCGTGGTGGCGGGAAGAAGAAGAAGAGGGCTCCCCGGAAGAAGGGGTCACGTGGTATTAAACGTAAAAGGCTATCAAAAAAGAAATGCTGTAAGCGAATGAAACCTATGGTTGACCACTTTTTTGACTGATATAAGCTAAGGATATTGATCTCATGAATCATAGTTTGTTTACCACTTGTCGAGAGAGGAGTCACTATTTCGCCATGGCACGCTTCATCCACCCATGTAGTTCACAATGCTGTAAATCGGAGCTGTCCTTTTTTGAGCTCCCGCCAACCCAAGTTTCTATTGAGCACAGTGATTTTATTACAATTAACCCTTTAAACACAATTAGTTCACCGAGTGCACCTATAGAATTCGTGATACCCAGCTCAGGTCCTTACTTTTTTGATCCAAGCTGTGTGCACATGTACGCTAAGCTACGTATAGCCCATTCTGATGGAACGGCCTGCGATGACAAATATGCTGTATACCCTGAAACAAACTTTCTGCACGCCATATTCAACCAGTGTGACGTATATTTAAATCAGACCAACATATCGGCAGGCACGGGGTACTATCATCTACGAGCCTATTTGGAAAATGTCCTCAACTTTTCCAAAGAAGCGAAGGCTAACCTTTTTAAGTGCGGAGGGATATTATCAAACTAAAGATGAAAATAGTATAAGGACAAATTTAAAAATTCTAAAAAGAAAATATACGAGTGTTTTGGACGGTTGCACACAGATTTCACTTTCCAGGAGAAGTTGCTTGTGAACGGGGTGGATATGAAATAAAGCTCACCCGCACGAGTCCTGAGATCTGCTTAAATCTGGATGCGAATCAAGAAGAGGGCGCAAAGTCCGTTGTGGTTCACATTATGGACACATACCTCCGCGTACGGCGAGTGAAATTAAGTTCACAACTAGAAATGAAAAAAATTTACTAAACGCTACAGTGAAATATCCTATTAACAGAGTGCAGATCAAACTATATACGGTTCCTGCAGGGTTGGCATTCGAAGCAGATAGAAAACATTGCCCTGGGAAATCTTCCTAAAAGGATATTAATCGGCATGCAGGACCACGCTTCGGTGAATGGAAAATATAAAAAGAGTGCCTTTAAATTCGAGAATTTCGGACTTAAAAATATAACTCTATACGTTAATGGCACTGCTTTGGGTGGAACAATGGTACGGACTATTCATCAGACGCTGTGTTACCTCTTTGTGCCAGAGCCTATAGTAATCTGACCCATATTGCAGGTGATTGTGATGACTTGGTAATGGGGTATCGCAGGAAGATTCATGATCAATTTAACCTTTATCCGTTTGACATTACACCTGACTTATCTGCTAGCGTAAATACCCATTTAACACCACAGCAGAGCGGTAACATCTCAGTGCGGCTGGAATTCGCAAAGCCTATAGACGCTCCTATTAGTGTACTAGTATATCTCGAATCGCAAGCCCTAATAGAAGTAGATAGATTTAGAAGCGTTATCACTGACTTTTAAAATGGATGCTAATACATTTCAGAAAGTAATGGAGCGAGTCACACGTTCCAAATTTATCGGCGTGTTTGCGAAGAATGAAACATTGAGTTTGCCAAGTACGCGAGAATGCGGTAGTCTTATTGTGAACACAGACATCATCGGTAATGAAGGGATTCACTGGATCGCTGTCTTTTTAAAAATAGACAGCGCCTGTACTATTTTGATTCACTCGGTACTCAACCCTGGAGTGACCCTATTATTGTAAAATTTCTCGCTCAGTTACATATTCCCGAAGTTGTATGGAACCCATTTCGTATGCAGGGATATTTTACTAATGTTTGCGGAATGTACTGTCTCATTTCTCATGCATATGTCAAATGATAAAGAATTTATAAATTTTTTAAATTTATTTGACCCGTGTCACCACTCACCGAAACGATGAAATGGTATGCAGACAGATAAAAAAAACCGTTTTCCAATTGTACGTACTCGTTGTATATTAATGTTTTGTTCGTATATTTGTATATTCGTTTATTGTACTGATTTCTTTCATTTAATAAATTTATGAAAATATATTGCGTCTTCTTATCCCAAAAAGATCGAAAAACACTTACTTATTTGACATTGTTGACTGATTAGTATATCATCCGTATTCCCTTCAAAAGATTGTTATAACTCGTGTCAAATCCTCATCGGACCTTAAAGGAAAACATATACAGAGTATACAGACAGACAGATCCCCATTATGTGAAGATATCTTTGGTTCGAGGAGTGAACGCCATAAAATCTCGATTTTAGCATAATGGGGAAATAACATTGATTGACATTTTTGACTAGTATCTATTTGACGAAATACTACAACTCTCCGTATATATATAAAATCGAATTATGGACACTTACATTTTCTTGTAGTCCCTGCGTCGGATTGTAAGGAGCGTCACTGCAAATATCTTCTACGGTTTGCGTCGAAAATAGTTCGCCACAATCAGCCGCATTGAAAAGACTAATTGTGGTTAATGCTGCAGTATCACGTTCTTCATACAAGTCTGGGGGAGACGTACAGGTCCATGGTGGAGGAGTGTGACACTGCTGACTGATCAGTATATCATCCGTATTCCCTTCAAAAGATTGTATAACTCGTGTCAAATCCTCATCGACCTTAAAGGAAAACATATACCGACAAACAGACAGATCCCCATTATGTGAAGATATCTTTGGTTCGATTACCAATTCGTTTTAGCATGATGGGAAAAACATTGATTGACATTTTTGACCTAGTATCTATTTGACGAGATACTACAACTCTCGTATATATATAAAATCGAATTATGGACACTTACATTTCTATGGTAGTCCCTTGCGTCGGATTGTAAGGAGCGTCACTGCAAATATCTCTACGGTTTGCGTCGAAAATAGTTCGCCACAATCAGCCGCATTGAAAAGACTAATTGTGGTTAATGCGGCAGTATCACGTTCTTCATACAAGCTGGGAGACGTACAGGTCCATGGTTGATTATTCACTGATGCAAAATAGACTACTCTTACTCCAACTGAAAATATCCCCTTTTATATGCACATCGCCAAGCTCCGCCAAAAGACCAGATGTTCGTCGTGATTGGCTGCCGATGTAGCTGGGTGGAGCTATGACGTGTACCATTCCGCTATAACGAGACCGGACAGTAATTGCATCTTTATATTTCATAATAGAATAATGCTCTTATTCTCCTTTGAAAATTATTTGGTGATTCGTATAGAACTTTTGATATTGATTCCAAATAGGTTTCAGAAGTTTCTATCACCCATAGTTTTCGAGAAAAAATATTTCCATTTACTCAATTTCCGCATCTCTCGCTCTCTTTTCTATATATATATATTATAATATATATTATATATATAGTGTAATGAGAGATAATTGTTATTATTACTAAATGAGGTTATTGGTAATGGATCTGGGCAAGGTGTAATAATGTAATAGACCATAATATTCTATTGAAATAATTTGTATTGTTATGGTTTTAGATAATTTAAGCTCAAGACCTGCATTGTCTACATCGACTCCATCCGTGATATAAAAATAAATGCATATTTTATTTAATTATTTCATTACATTTATCGAATGTAAATTATCTGCTGCGACTCCCCATCCAACTACCACTCAGATCCAACGTCGCTTAGTTGCTCGGCTGAGTTATGATAAAAGAAAATTATGGCAGTGGGTATGAGTAAGTTGTTTGATGTAATAGAACACAACATTCTACTCAATAATTTGTGCTGTTGCGGTATTAGAGGGTCAATCAGTGACTGAATTAAAAGTTATTTGCCCGATAGATATAATATGCATCAGTAAATGAGGCTTGCACCACTAAAGCATTTGCCAAACATGGTGTACCACGGTAAATTCAATTTATATATATATATATATATATATATATATATATATATATATTGGGGGGGGAGATCTCTCACCCGTTCTTCGGCCCGACCCCGTTTCATTGTAGAAATAATAATATAATAATAATATATATATATATATATATATATATATATATATATATATATATGGGATGAAATTCACACTAAAACGTGAAATGAATGAATGCTGAAGCAAGGAGTGAGGCGAGGTTTTGCATGCTTTGACTCGTAGAAAGGTAAAATAAAGCCGACCGAGTTGGGCAGATTCTCGGAAATCCTTTCCTCTATCGGATTATGTTTTGGGTATAAAAAGGTCTCTAGGGACACGAATCGAACGAAAAAGGTCTCTAGGGACTCGATTCGAACTGATTTAGTTTCTGCCTTTCATCGTGTGTGTGTGTGTGTGTGTGTGTGTGTGTGTGTGTGTGTGTGTGCATGAGTTGTTTATTATATATATATAGCTGGGTCGGACGTTTTTCCCACTGTTATTCGTGACTTAAATATTTATAATAAAAATCAAGTGTCTAAAAAGTTATTTAATAAGCAGAAATAAGATGTTTAAAAGAACAGATATTCTCGACCCCGCTATAGTGGCTCGGGCAATTCCAAATGAATAATTTCTTTATTTATCATCATTTTTTCATTTTTTCGTCGCAGGAATGAGGCTATATGTTTCATAAGTTTTCATCTCGTTTGGTGGAATTGTATCGTAAATTATTTAAATGAAGTTTCAATTAATTGGTTTTACTGTTATTTAGGAAAATTTATATTGTGGAAGGATGAACAGCTGGGTTTTGCTGCGCGCCGGCTGCCGTCGGGTCTCGAACCCTGGGCCGATGGATTCGTAGTCCGCTACGCTAACCACTACACCACCGAGGCGGTATTTGTCATTACTTACTCGGACTATAGTGGATTTAATTACCCCAGAAGAGTTCCTTGTTCCATGCACGGTCTGTGTGTAGCATATATATATATATATATATATATATATATATATATATGTGTGTACGTTTTTCCCACTGTTATTCGTGACTTAAATATTTATAATAAAAATCAAGTGTCTAAAAAAGTTATTTAATAAGCAGAATTTAATTGGATTCATTGTAGAAGTAATTATAATGGCAATATTAATATTTGGAACATTGAGTACTTATCGAGCTGTCTTTAAGAAAGGTCTCTCGCAAGCAGATTTTCTCCGAAACCAACCTCGCTATAGTGGACTGTGTTTTGGGGAAATCCAACTTTCTTCGTTTCTTTTAATTTCGTTTTTTCATTTTTTCTTCGCAGGGAATGAGGCTATATGTTTCATAAGTTTTCATCTCGTTTGGTGGAATTGTATCGTAAATTATCGTATTTCGAATTGTATCGTAAATGATCATTTCGTTTCGTTATTCGTGAGGGCTGAATTATGGATAACTATGTTATTTGTTTCGTTCATCTTCAAGTTTAATGAAGCTGGGTTTCCCTTATAAAAATTCGTTTCTGTCTAACGAATTATTTATTGGGTAACTGTTAATTCTATTATTGCGTAAATCCTCCTAATGTGTTACTGAATAACTATAAATATATATTGTGGTATTTTATATATAATATATATCAGAAGATATTTAAAAGACTGATATAATTATAGTAAACTTATGTCGAAATAGTTACCCATAAAATTAATTATTTCTATTATGGCGTTTTCGAAGGTAAACTATGTTATTTGTTTCTTTAAGTTCAATGGAGTTAATGTTAAATTTGCTTCTAAAGTAAAATTAAATGTTATAAAATAAATAATATATATATATATATATAGCATAATAATATATATCTAGCAATCCGATCATTGCAAAAAAACTGGAAAGGTATGCAATTAATAAAGGTGTATTTAAACAGAATTTAATTGGAATAACTATCGTCATATATGTGTTACACGATTAATGGGACACATGGCGCTATCTGGAATACCTTGCGCTATCTGGCAACTCAGCCAGAATAGAGGATTATAAAGATCGCGAAGCTGGTGAATAACCATTCCCCCCTCGGCTCCGGCCGAGTAAGGAGCTCTGCTCCTTCTATTTCTGGCCCTTTGGTAAACCCCATAGTGGCCTCTTAGGTTAGGGAAACGAAAATAAATTGGGGGAGAACTCCACTCTGTCCTTCAGGTGTCTCTCTCCCTCCTTCAGCTCTCTCTCTCTCTCTCCTGCATGTATCTTCCTCCTTCAGGCGTCTCTCTCTCTCTCCTGCATGTTTGCCTCCAGCATGTGTACATCCAGCATGTGTACTCCTGCATGTGTGCGTGTACCTCCAGCATGTGTACCTACTGCATGTGTACTCCTGCATGTGTGCGTATGTGTGTGTGTACCTCCAGCATGAGTACTCCTGCATGTGTACCTATCCTCTCTCCTTCAGGCGTCTCTCCCTCCTACAGGCATCTCTCTCTTCTTCAGGCGTCTCTCCCTCCTACAGGCATCTCTCTCTTCTTCAGCTCTCTCTCCTTCAGCTGTCTCTCTCTCTCCTTCAGGCGTCTCTCCCCCCCTTGGCTCAGCCAACTGGCTGATTCTGGCTGATTCTGGCTGATTAGGAGCCTATAAAACAACGCCAGCCCGGCTGGAAGTCTTAGTGTGCACTTGGCTCCTGCCAGGTGAACACCTCTCCTCCTTTCTCTCCTCCTCCTCCTTCTTTCTCTTGGGGGATAACGCCGCCTCCAAGTTTTCCCCCCACCCCCCTTTCCCCCACCCACCCTTTGCAACAACCCCCTTTGCAACAGCCCCCCTTTGCAACAACCCCCCTTTGCAACATTACATAATAACCTGCAACATTCCTGCACTCTCCCCTTTTGCGGCTATACTACTGTGCTAACAGTTCATTATGGCTTCAAAACGCAAAAGTTTTACATTAGAATTCAAACTAAATAGGTTATTCAGGCGGTTCATAACGGTGAAAAGAAAGCTGATGTTGCACGTAAATTCAACATTGATCATACGATTGTTAGCCGATGGTTGCGAAACGAAGTGGAGTTAAACATACTCAGGTTGGAAAATGGAAATCTTTCGCGAAAGAGAAAGCGGGAAGGAGTGTTGCCAGATCTGGGGCAGCGACTGTACGAATGGTTTGTTGTCACGAGGGAGAAAAAGGCAGAGCTCTCTGGGCCTCTTTTAATAGAGAAAGCTAAGGCTTTAGTTCAAGAAATCTATGATGGTTCCGAAGATCTTCCTTCAAACACCTTTACTTCCGGTTGGGTACAAAAGTTCCAAAAGATTCAATATTGCCTACAAACGAGAACATGGCGAAAAGGCGGATGCTGATTTATCTGGGTCCAACGAATGGAAGAAGACTGTTTGGCCAGAGCTTCTGCGACGTTATCCAGAGGAGGCAATTTTCGGTGCTACTTTAGTATGCGGTCTACCGACGAATGGTTAGGTTTAGTCATGATATTTTCGTTAAAACTAACGAAAATATAATGACTAAACCTAACCAATCGTCAAGGGCGATTGATATTGGGATGTAAACAAGCAATTAGTAGACAAGATAAGAAACTATAATTAAAAGGTAGACCGCCGAATCGTAGGTAGACCGCATACTAAAGTAGCACCCAATTTTCAATGCTGACGAGACAGGACTGTATTTTAGAGTCACTCCGGACGGTACACTGGCCAGAAAGGATGAAGTAGTCAGCGGAGGAAAAAAGAAGAAGGAAAGACTAACTGTTTTGTTGGCGTCGAACATGACTGGCACTGAAAAACTAGCTCTGCTAGTGATCGGCAATAGCCGAAATCCAAGGTGTATGAAGAACAAGAAAAACAAACTTCTAGTACAATATGAATCGAATTCTGCAGCCTGGATGACTCGAGCTATATTCACAGAATGGTTAATAAAGTTGGACGAGAATAAATGCTTCTTAAAAAGGGTCTTATCCATATAAGCACAATGACCTATATAAGCACATTTTGTGCTGGTCCCGAGAACGTGCTTATATCGATCATCGACTATATATATATATATATATATATATATATATATATATATATATATATATATATATATATATATATATATATATATATATATATGGGAATTAACTCAGAATGGTTCCCTGTTTTTTTTATGATACACACAGACCGTGCATGGAACAAGGAACTCTTCTGGGATAATTAAATCCACTATAGTCCGAATAAGTAATGGTAAATGACAAATACCATAGTTTTTCTTTTTCATGATGCAAGCCCGACGTGGGCAACGGGTCTCTCGCAAAGAGGTCCCATAAATATAACTTCCCTCACCAGCTATCTGCAAAGCAGACAGGATCCAGCTTTGGGACATGGATCTAGGGTTTAAAGCAGCCTAGCCCCACTACATTTAGAACCTCAATATAAGTAAAAGACTCGTTGCACTCACGTCGGATTGAATAAATCAAAGAAAGCGCTTGAGCACCATTTTGTGTTTCCTTTCCTTCGTGGTTTTATTCATCATAAATATTTTTCACGTGTTACTTTCGTGAAATAATTTTCATATATGTATATATATATATATATATATATATATATATATGAATGACGAAAACACAGGAAACAAGAGAGGGGAAACATAAAATAAAGGCTTTAAACTTCGAAAAAATAGTGTAATAGAAATATAATTTTTTTTTTGAGAAGTATTGATGTAAGCGTTGTTTTGTGTTCGTCAATAAAATGGAGGTTCAAATAATACCAGAGCCGTAATACTTCGTATTTTACACTGTGAATCTCTGCAGTAATTCCAATAAATAATTTGGATAATTAAGTGTCATCAATGTCGTTCTTACATTATATTTACGTACTGACATTCCAAATGAATCTAAATGGAATGAACTCTAACAATCAAAGCGTAAAACTTAGTTTCTGAACCATCCCATTATTAAATTCCAGCAATCACCATAAAGGAGGTTCGATGTTTCTTTAAATGTTTTAATGTCTCAAGTTTGTGACATTTCAGTCATCTGACATCATAGATGTTTTATTTAGATTCTTGAAACGTTTAAATCAGGGGTCACCAAGTTTTTTTTTGCTCACCGCCCACTTTTACGATTTTTTGAAAATTAAAAAAGCTTATCGCCCACCTTAGATCAAAAAGAATAAATCAACATAATCGATAAAATAAATAATGAAATAAATGTTTAATTACCTTTAATGTGAGCTCACTAGTGAGCGCTACCGCCCAGGTTGATGACCCCTGGTTTAAATTGTTCCAAGTTTTTAGATATCTGAAATTACTCTCTGAAACATTTAATGAAATATCTAATGAGATTCCTGGACGAATGTGCAAATCCAGAACTCTATATAATATAAAGAGGAAAATTAATCATTATTATCTCAAAAATACATTCTCTTTTCCTAGAAAACCTCTAGGACTTAATGAATTAACTAGGCGAGACTGTTGAATTGAAGTCAATTAAGCTATTCTGAAATTAAAATATTAGAATAGATCTAGCCTAAGCCTAGCCAAGGTTTATGTAGTTAGGGGTAATTTAACTTACAGTAACTTAGGTCAATATGGTCTTGGGCAGAAGAAATTTCATCCTGAATTTTCAGTAAAGGTGATAAGCCTGCATGGTAATACGATAATACATCGCGGACCCGTGACTATTCTTAATTACAATCGCCCTATACTTATTGCTACAATTCAAAGGCAGACACACGGCAACTCGAAATGTCCTATAAAGCTTTGCGCACGCGCGCACGCAAATGATCGAGTTGAAATTAGATGTCCGAAATGTTGAATTTTTGTCAGTTGCTCACTTGAAATATTTAAGAGCTGAAAGTTCTATGATTTATCAACTGACGATTTGAAAATTGGGTGCTCTTCCAATATGTGCTCTACCGCGAAACTGTGATCTACCATATTCCAACTAATATTCCATATTCCAGGCTAACTAACGAAAATATCACGACTTAACCTAACCAATCGTCAAGGGCGTATAGTTGACCTAACGATTGGTTAGGTTAAGTCATGATATTTTCGTTAGTTAGCCTTATAAGGCTAGTTTCACGGTAGAGCACGTATTGGAATATGGTAGATCACAGTTTCGCGGTAGAGCACATATTGGAAGAGCACCGAAAATTGTTACTCTTGTTTGAAATATCAAATAGTTATTTAATATTTCGAGTCATCATTTCAAATATATAACCAAACATCAAATTCCCTTCAGTGCTTTAACATTTCTCTTGATACAAATGCATTTTAAGTGCAGTAATCGCATTTACAGAAAGTTGACAAAAATAAATAGACACCTGTTTTTCCGTAGTGTTTGATTTGATAATAAATGTTAATAAATAATAACAGATTTATTGAATCATTATATTTAGAATCGTGTCGCTTTCCCCTTTGCATTATGTAAAGTTAATACACGTTCTGGCATTCCATTCATGAGCTTTGCCATTTGTTTTTGAGGACAATTATCGTGGGTCTATTTATTTTTGTCAATCCTCTGTATAACGTTACAGAGCTGAGTTTAGAATCAGACACGCTTGTTAGATAATAACACGGTTTTCTAAGGTTATTGAAACTGTAGAATTAACTAGCGGTGTACCGATTAATCGGCACTGGCACCGGCAGAATCGAATCGGCATCGCTCCGGCATCGGCCAAATTTAGCCGATTCTCTCACCGATTCTTTGAAATTTTAAAATTTTCATTACAAAGCAACATCTATATTTATAGAAAATTGAACAGACAAAAACCAATATTTATGATAATTTATACCCATTTCAAAGTGTAATTATATAGATTTCAACCTTTCAAATGTTCCGTGCGACGATTCCTCATTTCACGAAGGTCAAGTTTGTCGCCCATTCATGATAAAGGCAAAGCTTAATAAGTTAAGTTGCTCATAAATTTACATTTTCTCCAACTAGCTAATCTCTGAATATTATAAACTTGTATTCCCCAACGCAATATAGAATTATTATTAATAATAATATAAAGGTTTACTTAAAATTTATATATTAAACCATCTTATTATGCTTACTTTATTTTAACTATTTTAATAATTTTATAAACCCAAACTATATCCATTTTTTTTATTCAAATTGGGCACTAGGGAATTGAAATTTTAATGAAAAGTTTTGTTATTGTTGACACTGTTGAATTAAGAAAATACCTTCAACATAAGGAAAAACAATTACTACTTTAAATATTGGTATTCAATTTATGAAACTAAACTAAAATTATTTTATCATTTTACTGAGTAATAAAACTTTTTAACATAATTTTAGCTACGGTATATGAGTAACAAATTCTGGTGCTGTATATCGTGGAGTGAGCTAAGGAAAAGCATTTAAACAAATTTGAAATGTAAAAATATGAAAATTTAAAGTTTTCACATTAGATTAGTAAAATTTATGAAGGGAATTGACTTTTTTAAAATATAGGCAAAGAATCGGCATCGGCATCGGTTAAATTTTGGAATCGGTACATCACTAGAATTAATATTTAACCGAATCGTTACATCATGAATAACCTTTTCGAAATTCACATGTATATATAAATTGATGTTCACGCACAATAGCAAAAATTACACTTCGAAGTCAAACATAAATACCATCGTCCGACGTAGAAAGATTTTCTCATGCAGACCATCACGCTACGCTTTCACTCCAGGACATCATTTTCTAGTGAAAGAATTTATGGGAGTAAATCACCCCCTATTAACGTCATGGTTGGGACATCTCAAAGGATGTGGTTGCACGCAATCATGCAAAAAAGGTGGTAGAACGTTACCTTCACACCACGGACACTTTCACTTATCCACGCAATCAACCCCAAAGAAATAATCAGTTTCAAATAAAGTGATTCTCGGTGTTTTTATACAGACGCCTTTTATTCGAAACAAATTACCAACAAAATTCTCCAACTTTTTAGAGGAAATCAAGAATAAAAAAAAAATTATAGAAAAACTAATAAAAACTAATATAAATAATAATAAAATAATAAAAATAATAAAAATAATAAAATAATAAAATAAAATACATTAAAGACATGGAGATAAATCAGCTTTATAATACTCTTGAAAAACAAGACCATTGTGACAATTTAATTTATTTTCAGGTGAAACTAAGCAAATGCATATGCTGCTTCTCATATATATATATATTATATATATATGATGAATAAAACCACGAAGGAAAGGAAACACAAAATGGTGCTCAAGCGCTTTCGTCTAATGACATCCTCAGGAACACTGAGTGTTCCTGAGGATGTCATTAGACGAAAGCGCTTGAGCACCATTTTGTGTTTCCTTTCCTTCGTGGTTTTATTCATCATAAATATTTTTCACGTGTTACTTTCGTGAAACAATTTTCATATATATATATATATATAGTGTATGTGTGTGTGTGTGTGTGTAATCACGAATACGTCAAGTGTGTCTTCAAATTTAGGAAACACTTCTTACTAAAGATTAATGGCGTCTTCAATGGGATAAGTAAGTGTTCAAAAAGCTTAATATTATATTCTCCAAGTTTATTTCCAGAGCTTGATTAAAGAGAGGGTTGTTCATTGCTGTTTTCCTCCTGTTATCGTAACTTTTCCCATACGGCTCATCAGGAACTTTTCTCGGGTATAAATTGGTCCGAGTTTTGAATACCATGATATCGATATTGGAAAGGTTTCATACCTCTTTTTCTTTAAGAGAAATATTGAAAAGTTTTGAATTTCGAATGCAGAGAATTTTTCCCTAATTTTCTTCAAGACCTCGTTGTAACTCTTGCTTTTGGAGTTAAGTATGGCAGCTCAGTGAGTATCACTGTTTTCCTATAGTCGAAATGACGACACCGAGGTTGGGGGTTCGAATTCCGATGATGCTGGTTGATAATAATTCGGAAGTTAGCGCAATGGGCTGCATAAGTTGACCCGAGGGCAATGCCAGTTTATGGCACTCCTGAATAATTAACATTACGAGTTAATTAAAATCTCCCTCATCGATCATTTGCGATATTATTTTACCTTAACTTTGGTTTTTCAAGTATTTTTAAAGTCTTTTACATTCTATTTATTTGCTTTCCTCTTTTTTCTTTACATATTACTTTTTCTGATGTTGCCTTTCCCCTTTTCCTTTATCTTCATTTACCTTTTTCTTTCATTTACCTATTTCTTCATTTACCTTTTCTTTCATTTACCTTTTTCTTCATTAACTTTTTTCTTTCATTAACCTTTTTCTTCATTTACCTTTTTCTTTCATTTACCCTTTTCTTCATTAACCTTTTTCCTCATTTACCTTTTTCTTCATTTACCTTTTCTTTCATTTACCTTTTTCTTAATTTACCGTTTTCTTTCATTTACCTTTTTCTTCAGTTACCTTTTTCTTTCATTTACCTTTTTCTTTAATTTACCTTTTTTCTTTCATTTACCCTTTTCTTTCATTTACCCTTTTCTTTCATTTACCCTTTTCTTCCATTTACCTTTTTCTTTCATTTACCTTTTTCTTTCATTTACCTTTTCCTTTCATTTACCTTTTCCTTTCATTTACCCTTTTTTCTTTCATTTACCCTTTTTTCTTTCATTTACCCTTTTTTCTTTCATTTACCTTTTCCTTTCATTTACCTTTTCCTTTCATTTACCCTTTTTTCTTTCATTTACCCTTTTTTCTGTCATTTACCTTTTTCTTTCTTTTACCTATTTTCTTTCATTTACCTTTTTCTTTCATTTAACTTCCTTTCACATTTAATTTTTTTCAATTAATTACTTTTCCTTCCCGTATTTCTCTCCCTTTTCCTTCTTTTAATTTCTTTTCCTTTCTTTCCTTTTCTTTCCTTCTTTTAATTTCTTTTCCTTTCTTTCCTTTTCTTTCCTTCTTTAACTTCTTTCACCTCTTAATCCCTTTCATTTTCTATGCTTCATTCCGTTCGGGAAGATGGCTTCAAATCAATTATTCTCGCAACTGTTATTTAATTGTCATGATACGCAAGTGAAAGAAACTGAAAAGGTAAAAATGTTGCTTTTAAAGGGCAAAATAATAATTTAATTCCGTTCCTTTAACGATACTTAATCACTTGAAGAGTGTTTTACGTTCAGCGGAAATATAAATGAGATTTTAACTAAAGGTTAATTCAACGCTAATTGGTTTACACAGACTACAAAACCTATCAAATACTTAGTCCGCTGACGCTCATTTCTCGTACGAATTAATCCTATCTGAACGAGAATGAGAATTTGGACTATAAAGGGTCTTATTTTAAATAATGAAACAGTCAAATTAAATTTATATTATATTTATTTTATATCATTAAAGATATTTGAACCTTTTTAAAATATACAATTAAAATGAATCTGTAATAATTTGATACGAATAATTAATTCGTATACGAATAATTAATTCGTATAGTCATTAAAATCTGATGTATTTTTAAGTATTACGAAAAGAGGATATACAAAATTTGAATAAATCGTTAATATTAATTATGTTGTGTGTGGAAATGATAATATGATTAAATCCTTTAAAAATGAATTTTCAAAAGCCTATATATAGGTACGGATTCATAAACTAATTAAAAAGTTGGTTAAATCCAATGGGATTTACGTGAGAGTTATACTAAATGATACAGACTCGGTTCCTAAGTATAGTGATAACATTTTTAAAACAAATTATTATAAATAATTACTTAATATTTATTGGTTTAGTATGTACAATTTCTAAATATTTGCTAGCTTTTATATAAATTCCATGCGTATTACAATAATATAAACATCAAAATAGAAATACAGTGAAATACAGGAAAAACTTGGTTTCCATTTTAGGAAAGGAATTGTGATACAATATGGACTCAGGATACTCATTATAGTTCAATTTTAACATTACGTTCCATATTTAAGGGTGTCCATTTTGAAAATAACAATGCAGATTTTATGTTTGATACTGTCTTTCGCCGCAGTTAAGATATTTTGTTGTGGTATTGCACGAAAGGTTAATTAGTCATGTATTTATGTCATCGGCAGCCAATTTTAACATTTGATGTAACATGTTACTTCCTGTTCAATTATACACAAAAGACAAACAAAAAACTTGCCGTGCTACTTTTAAACTGGACATAGGCTATATATAATAGGTTATTAAAAGTTTATATTCGGTCATATATAGTGTACAATTGCAATGTCTAATGAAATTAACTTGGTTATCCTCTCTCCTAGACAGTTCAACATGATGGAATATTCCATTTGCCTGTAGAGATCAGACAAAGAAATTCCTTTCCTCGCCGTTCTCAAACATCATGGAATCAAAACAAAAGCTACACACGTGGGCATGAAACAGGCCCACACAGGAAACACAGATTTTGTGGTATTTCCCGAAACGACCACCAGAGGACGTCACCAAGGCCTATAAAATGCAGTTTATTTCTCAAATCATTATCAATTGCAATTTTCTCGTTTAGGTCGTCACGTCTCACTCTCAGCACCTTCGTCAGTAGCACAACTCGTCACACCACCCGCTCTCCTGCATTCGCCGGAGAGCGGCCTGCTGTTCCTTCAAGGCTCCGGTCGAGCATACACGAAGTCTATCATCAAGTAAGGCCCTCTACAATTTCATCCTGCAAGAAGCAACGTCACTGCTGTAGGAGTTTTCGTTGGCCTCTTCTCAACAAGTCTCTACCGGCCCTCAACACTCATCCTCTCGCCGGTAAGGCCAGTCTGCCTACAGAAGCAATCCTTCGAAGCCTAGGTCTGTAAACCTTCTAGTAGGCTACAAGCCACAAACCCCACTTTGCTCTTCACTCATCCCTCACCACAATTCGATCGGCGCCCGTTAAACAAGTATCTCAACAGACCCTTAGCACATCCTCCATCACGTAGGCCCTCTACAGTCTCCAAGGTCATCTACGGCAAAACGCAATACGGTCAAACCTTTACGTAGCCTTCTTCAGTCTCCAGAGTTATCCATCTCCAGAGTTATCCAGCGTCGCGGTAAGCCTCTTGTCGGCACTCACTCGACCTACAGTGTTTTAGTTACGTCGTGCTTTCACAAGCTCTGCTTAATCACGTACGCCCTAAAAGTGTTTTCATTACCGTTTAAACTAACTCTCTCGTTAAGACCGCATAGGCCTATTCAAGTGTTGTACTAATACCGTAGTGTTGTATCACCCTGTTATTGTGTTCATTCATATAATTTACTTATTTTGCATCCGATTGTTTATGTGCCCCTTTAATGCATTACATCTTTTCGACCTAATCGATTTACTGTGCCATACCTTACTTTCATTATTTCAGTTATCAATAGGCTTCATTATTTATTCTGTGTTCACTCTGCGCCTATCTGAATTAGTGTATTTACTTAGCAATTAGACTGAATAACCATTCCTTATTGCTAAAAACCAGTCATCTTTAGCATAGTATAAATGTCGTTATATAATTGTTAATCATTATAAATACCTTTATTGAACTGTTAATCGCTGTGAACAAATAATTGATTTATTTTCCTAATTAAACACAAAACAACAAAGTAATTTCTCTCTCCTTATTAAACATTATTTGGTCTGCAAGACCTGGTGACCCTAATTATTCATTTCAATTTTATTCAGTAATTATAGTAAGCCTACTTTCTTAGCCACATCAAATCGGTGATCCGTAGGCCACTATATGGCTTTAGTTTTAAAAACGACCTCTGTTGTCAATAGTGCGTTCGCATCTTCGGTTTGGTGAAGACAATCAGTTCACATCAGCTCACATAAAACATTTTATAATAAAAACTAAACAACTAAAAATAGAGCTGACTTATCTGTGTTATCTAAACTTTTTATCGGTGTGGGAATGGTGAATAAAGCCTTTGATTTTTAGAAAGATATGTTTCCGGATGAATCCAGAATTTATCAGGTCGAATGTGTATATGACGAAGTTTATCTAAAGCCTTCCATTCTCACTGTCTTCGGCTCGCTTTGAAAAATAGTGAAAAACAGCTTTGGTATTTGCAGACGAGGTTTTAATTATGTTTGTTTCATAGAAATTCTGAAAAACGATATACTACATTCACTTATAATAGAAACATATCCTTAACTTTGATCAGTATATTTTCCGGGAAGATGGAGCTCCACGTCGCACCTCTGTTGTGACAACACACTGAAAGTGAAGACAAGACATTAAACTTCTGAGTGCACGAAGACTATACTGAGTACCTGTGGGAGCATCTAGATCGGAAGCTAAGAACATACCATTCGCGTTCCTCCATTGTGCAGCATTTAATTGAAGGGAGCTTTGACAGAGATCCTGCGCAACTCAGATCAAAACTTTTTTCAAAGTCTTATACATTCTAAACCATACAAGGTTTAGGCTTTCGTCACTGCATAGGGTGGTGCCAGAAGATACTGAAATAAAGGTTTTCCTTTCCTCCTCTGCATGCGTTTTATTTCCTTCATGTTATTTGATACTTTTCATCAGGGAGGTCAAAATATTTTGGAAGCGCAGTATATATATATATATATATATATATATATATATATATATATATATATATATATATATATACATTTTCAACTGCAAAGAACACGCAGTATAATTAACGCAAAGAACGACGCTTGTATAGAAGACATTCCGCGCAAGATGAGGAGGGAGAACGAACAAATGAAAAAATGAGGTAACCACCCATTTGTTCTTTTCCCTCCTCATCTTGCGCGGAATGTCTTCTTTTCAAGCGTCGTTCTTTACGTTAATTATACTGCGTGTTCTTTGCAGTTGAAAATGTATATATGTGCGGCATGCGGGAGGTGCCCCCCTCGGGGCATTGATTTCTGAGCGTATGTAGGAGAATTACGATTTCTGATCGAGTGAGGCCCATGGTGTAATGGTTATCATATCTGACCGGCAATCGGAAGATCCCGGGTTCGATTCCCGGGTGGTTATCTCATTTTTTCATTTGTTCGTTCTCCCTCCTCATCTTGCGCGGAATGTCTTCTATACAAGCGTCGTTCTTTACGTTATATATATATATATCTTGGTTACCACCAGGATTCGCGAAAGAACACATAACGCTTTCGCGTCCAGAGGTGTTTTCAGTACGAAGCAATGACAGCTTTTCATCATCTGGTTTAACACTGGAGTCGCATAGATGGAACACCACGCAGGAACACATAATTTTGCATAATACAAAATTACTCCACCAGGACTGGACTGTTGGCAACACCTCTTGAGTAGAAGACAAGGATTAACCACCATGATACGACAAGTTGAAAGTTGGTACAGCCTGGCGTATATTCAACTTCAGAGGTAGGACTTAACGCTTTCGCGTCCAGATGGTATTGAAATATTCACCAGGTTGTACTAAATTTTACTTTGTCGTAGTGTAGTGGTTAGCGGCCTCGTCTTTACTCAAGAGGTGCAAGGTTCGAATTCTAGTGGCAGTAATTTTTGTAATAAGCGAAATCATCCGTGTTAAATATATATATATATATATATATATATATATATATATATATATATATATATATATATTCATCTGTAAAAATTCTCACGGCAATTACAAGTCTAAAGCGTTCCTCCAAACTGCCCAGAGCTATCTCCTACCAGCGATCTCCCGTCTACCAATCAACATGCGATACCCACCACTCAGAATAACGAAGGCACCCTTCCCCATTCAACCACCCCGAATCAGGAAACAGTATTATATTAAAGAGCATGGAAATGGAAATCAAGTTAGAGAACTCTGCAAGTCTTGTAATTTAACAACGGACGAGACGAAGGCAATAAGATGCAATCTCTGACAATCTCTTACTGACTACAGATGCTTGGAATGGGAAGACAATCAGATCTCCCTTATAACAAGAGTCAAGGAGATAACTGGAATAAAATTCTTCTGTGAAGATTGTTACACGGAAATAAATTCCTTTGCGGTATTTAGATCGGAACAAATGACTGAAGAAACCAAAGGAGAAATTGAGAATGTCGAAAAGAGAAAGCCAGAAAAGGAAAGGAAAAATAGTAAAACAGAAACAGTGAGAAAATTAATACGTGAAAAGGGCGAAAGGGAAGTGGAATAGAGACGTTAAAAATAGAACACCAAGATCAGACGGAGAGGACTAGTTTAAATAGCGAAGAACAAAAGAGCAACCTCAATAATATACAGAGATTGTTGCCAAAGAATGAAATAAAACAAACTTCCAAAACAAAGACCTCGAGGAAAAATATGGAAGAAACTATATGTAGGTACTATGCAAGGGGTAACTGCAGATGTAGAAAACGAGTGCTTATATGAACATCCAACCATATGTAAACGCTACTATAATAATAATAATGGTCACTGTAAATTTGGTCAGTTGCAAATTCCACCATCCGACCATTTGCAAGAAATACGCAAGACATGGGAACTGCAAATACGGTAAAAAGTGCTACTACAATCACTTCCCAACAAGCTCTAAGGACAATAGAAAAACTGGTAAGAAACCTATGAGTGCAAACCACGAAGCAAATTTTTTCGACATCGCAGACACAATAAGGCTACTACGTCTCATACAACCGATACAGTCGGCACAGTTGAGAACCCCCGAGCCGAACTGTTATCAGACAAGAAGCTACCCAAACAAGTAAACGGAAACGGATCTTTTCCTGAGGACTTTGAGGCTACGAAACAGGCGACACTGAAGGATTACGAATTTGGAATACACAAGGGACAACGCAAAACTGAAAACGTAAATATGATCTTGGTAAGTGTTCAATGAATTTGGAATGCACAAGGGGCAATGCAAAACTAAGTACATAAATATTGTCCTGGCTAATATTCAAGGGCTAAAACAGAAGCAGTCGTTAAACAAAGTTTCATACCTAAAAAGACTTATGGATGAAACAAAAGCTGACATCGCGTGTCTCGCAGAAACACATCTTAAAGACTGCCAAGGGGACTGCGAAAACTGCTAGTACTGCATAGATAAAAAAGACACACAAATCGATGGCTATAATATACTACGAGCCGACAGAACAGAGAGACAAACAGGTGGCTGTGCTATATACGTTCATGAGAGTCATATGGTAGAAACACTAGTAAGTAAATCAAACAGCTACATAAAATTTTTAACAGCTAAACATGATACTAATCGTCATTTACAGACCTCCGAACACTCTAACTGCAAAACTCTCTGATGTCATTGCTGATATCAGAAACCTAATAAGCTTTAAGCTTCTCAACGCCCAATATAATGATATACGAAGACTTTAATTTCCCATTTACAAAGTAAAGAAGGGTAGGAAGAAATATACTGTATATATAAACCAAGACAAAGGGGGGCACAAAGGAAGACCAAGAACAAATAAAAATACTGATAAATCTATGGATTTATGTTAACACAAGAAATAACAGAGAACACCAAGGAAAAAATGGCTTGGATTCGATATTCACGAACAACGACAACATAAGTGATGATATAAAAATAACTCCAACGATTATATCTGACCACATCATTATCGAAATATCAACTAATATGAGGACAGCCTCAAAAGAAAATACATACATCAAAGAGAGAAACAAATTTGAAGTTTTAATAAACTCTAAGACATTAAAATGGGAAAATATCAGATCAAACATGGCCCACATAGATTGAAGAATAGTTTACATGGACAAAACAAGTGAAGAGATGCTAATAATCTTAAAAGAAATAACGCTGGTAATTTTAAGAAAATATGTTCTACAAAATGAGGAAAAAGGAAAGAGGAACTGCTTTGAGGGACAAAAGCAAGCAATATTTTGCAAAAGAAAGAGAGTAGCTAAAAAATTAATAAACTGCACGGACAACGATAACAGAAAAACGATGCAAGAAAAGCTAAAGATAATAGATGAGATATAATCGCTCCTTAACCCTCGTCAGGAACCTTCAATTTATTTATGTTGTTAGAACCAATGGGTTTATATGACCCCAGGCCTAAAATCTTACAAAATGGTGATATATAAAGTCTGTAATGAAACAATCATGACTGAAACATTGTATTTGATATTTAAGAACTTTTAGCGAATAATATCACCTTTTTCAATGTTTTGACACCATGACCCCTGATGATGATTAAGGGTCATTCAGAGAGGGGATAGAAAGACACGGTAAAAGTAACAAAGGAAAACCCAAAATATCTTATATTGGGGCGTATAAGTCTACGGTCCAGATTAGTCGACACCCTAACTTCCAATTTCAGATTTAGATTTTAGCCTATTCTGGGTGTTTAAGTCGACCACCAACTTACCAACATAAAAAAGTAAAATTTTGGAAAAACCTTGTAAAAATTAGTTATCAACTCCTTCATAATCATCATCATAATCATCATCTGACATCATAAGTTCATTATATTCATCCTGATATACATTTGCAAGTGCTTTGTCATATGGATCCAATTCAAATGTTGACCAAAAGCGAGCTAATGCAGGACTGAGGATCTATGACAGGTAGACTTGTCTTTAAATACAAGCAAAAATGGAAAGTAGAAGGTTAATGTTTTAGACTGGGCCTATAAGTCGACTCCCTACTTTAGGGGCATAATTTTAAGCTTAAAATACCTACTTATACGCGTCAATATACGGTACTTCTGTAACTTTGAGAAAAGAAACAGAGGAACTCGCGCAACTATCGGGCCCTTAAGGAATCAAAATAATGAACTAATTGACGCTCTAAAGGACATATCTGTAATGCTGAGAGCTCAGTATGAATTAGTTTTCAGTATCCCAAAAAGTGACAGTGGCCCTGATCACAATACCTTCTTTGAAGAAAGGTTACAATGAGAGAATATAACTGATTTTGACTTTGCCCCGAAAGATATAGAGCGAGTTACGAATATAGAGCAAATGAAATCACATTCAGCTGCAGGTCCGGACAAATGGGACGCCTTGGTGATTAAAAATAAAATTGTAAGAGTAAAAAAGATCGCTGGACACAGGAGAAATACCGAACATATTGAAAAGAACGAACATTTTCCCTATATACAGTATAAAGGAGGAGATAGATCTCAGGCAGGGCTACGTCGTAGCAATCGTAGCCAATGTCGTAAAACCGCTTCCCGTTGATCAGCGAAGTTAAGCGACATTGGGTCTGGGTAGTAGTTGGATGGGAGACCGTCCTCCGTGTCCAGATTATGTAGTGACCCGTGGTTCGGATCCCACGTAAAGCTGTAGGTCCCTCCATCATATGACCTTAGATGTTGCGAAGGAGGTTACACAATCTCAATCTAATAATAAGATCTCAGGCATGGTACTGTAGATCAGGGCCACTGACATCACGTCTCACCACAATATTTGAAAGAATTATTAGAAAGAAAATATGTCTTTCGGATGCACAGGAAAGATTCAGTCAGAATCAGTACGGATTTCGATCAGGAAAATCGTGCCTATCACAACTGATAGAGTATTATAACACCATAATTGATGCAATTAAAAACAATGTGAACTATGATGTAATATACATAGATTTTCCTAAAACATTCGGCAAGTGTAATGATGGTTTAATAGCACATAAACTGAAACATATGGGAATAATATGCAAAGTAGGAAAATAGAGCTATAACTTCCTCAGAGAACGATAGCAAGATGTTAAATTTCAAAGAATATCACCATCAGAATCGAAAGTACGTAGCTCAGGACCACAAGGAAACAGTATTAGCTCTAATCCTATTTATTATCATATTAACAGATATAGACAACGAAGTACTAACGATGTACACTAACATCCTTTGTTACATCAGTACAGTAACATCCTTTGATGATGATATGAAAATCAGCAGAAAAATTAGAAATGCAGTTGATGTGTAACTCTTAAAGACGGACCCAAACAGAATATACAGATGGACAGAAGAAAACAGTATGAAATTTAATACCAAACATTTTCAGCTCTTAAGATATGGAAAGAATGAGGAACTAAAACAAATAGAATATTGTGCCCCAAATAGGCAGAAAATCCAAAGAAACACGGAAACAAAAGATTTAGGAGTTATAATAACCGACGATGCGAAATTTGAGACACAAAATCAGATAGCGATAAACAAGGCAAAAAGAATCATGGAAAAGATACTGAAAACCTTTAAAAGAAAGGACAAAGCAGGAATGATTCTCTTACTGAAAACACTGATACCAAAACTGGGATACTGCTCAATTCTGATGTCTCCATACAAAGAAATGTGACAATAAAACCCACACTAATAGACGGAGTTTATTTCCACGACAGTTTCGATGTCCACTGGCATCCTCTTCGGGTGGATACAGAAAAACGAATAAACAAAAATGAGTAAGAAAACAATTCAGGAAAGGTAAGGAACATTCTAGAAGGGCAGAGACCATTAAGAAATTCACACCTAGGTTAGATCCCGTTCACCCGACACCGGAAGGGATTTTTTTGACCAGGAATCTCATTAAAGGGTCCAGCTTATAAGTACCTTCGATCAAATTAAAATTATCTTCTTGTTCCTGGTCAAACAATCCCTTCCGGTGTCGGGTGAACGGGATCTAACCTAGTTGTGAATTCCTTAATGGTCTCTGCCCTTCTAGAATGTTCCTTACCTTTCCTGGATTGTTTTCTTACTCACTTTTGTTCATTCGTTTTTCTGTATCCACCCGAAGAGGATGCCAGTGGGCATCGAAACTGTTGTGGAAATAAACTCCGTCTATTAGTGTGGGTTTTATTGTTACATTTCAACCTCCAAGTAAAAATGTGAAGTTTTACATTCATACAAAGAAATTAATATACTCGGAGAAATACGAGTACAAAGAAATTTCACAACCAAGATTGATGACTGCAAAGAATTCAACTACTGGGAAAGACAACGTACATTAAATCTATATTCGGTGGAAAGATGGAAAGAAGAAGAGAGAGGTAGAAAAATAATATACATATGAAAAATAATAGAAAGACTTGTCCCTAACCTCAAACAGTCTTTAAAAGAAGATTAGACGCCTGATTCAGAACGATTCGAATGAGCCCTTGTACGTAGCTATATGAGGTGAAGAGCTCAGAACAGCATTTTTATCTTCCATGAAGTCAGATCTAGAGTATGGGTCACCAGCCTGACCTCCTTGTGAAGAGAGACCGACGCACGGAACATCTACAAGGCTACAAGGTATACTTATACTTTCGGTATACTTTAAGTGAGTTTGAACGACGGTTCAAGATCAACCTGCGGTCGACCCCTCTGCAATGCAATATATAACCTTACAACCTTACAACCTTACAATGGTTTCGCGCGATGATCTCTCATTTCGCGAAGGTCAAGCTTGTCGCCCCTCCTCTCGAGTTGGCCTGGTGAAGTAGTGAGTTGGATTCTTGCGCTCTCCACCTCACATAGCCAGGTACGCCCGGCTCATCGGGAATTGTTCTGAGCCAGGCGTCTAGTCTTCTTTTGAAGATTTCCACTGCAACTCCCTTCGTGTTTCTTAGGTCTTTCGGCAACTGATTAAACAGTTTTGGTCCTCTCACTACGAAACTATTTTCTTTCAGGGTTAAGGATGTTCCCTGTCTCGCCTTCAATTTGGGAATACGACACAGTCTACCGTTTCTACTTTACACCGTTGTTTGGGGAGTTATAGGGTTCAGAGTAAGATTAGGGACTAGTTTCTCCATTATTTTCCAAGTGTAAATAATGGTGTATCTCTCTCTTCTCCTTTCCAGTGAATATAGGTCTAATTCGCGTAACCTTTCCCAGTAATTTAGTTCTTTGCACCCATTGATCTTGGCTGTGAAGCTTCTCCGGATCCCTTCCAGCTGTCTAATGTCTTCTTTTTTATATGGGGATGTTAGGGCTGAGCAGTATTCCAATTTGGGTATTATCAAGGTTTTCAGTAGAGGAATCATTACATTCCTCTCCCTTCGTTTAAAGGTTCTCAATATCTGACCCGCTATTCTCTTTGCTCTGTTTACTGCTATCTTATTTTGTGTTTCAAATTTCGCATCATCTGTCATTACAACCCCTAAATCTTTTGCTTTGGAATTTCTCTGAATTTCCTGTCCATTTGGGGTATAATATTCCATGGATTTTAGGTCTTCTCTTTTTCCGTACCGTAATAGCTGAAATTTCTCGGTGTTAAACTTCATATTGTTGTCTTCCGTCCACTTGTTGATTCTGTTTATGTCGGTTTGTAGAGATCCTACGTCTTCTGGGTTTCTTATTTTTCTACTGATCTTTGTGTCATCCACAAAGGATGTTACTGTGCTGTCTCTGGTAACGTCCTCATCTATGTCATTTAGCATGATTATGAAGAGTAGTGGAGCTAATACTGTTCCTTGTGGTACTGAGCTGAGGACCTCTGATTCTGATGAAGATACTCTTTGTACTGTAACGACTTGCCGCCGTTCACTAAGGAAATTATATATCCATTTCCCTACTTTTCCTGTTATTCCCATATATTTTAGTTTATGTATTATGATTCCGTGGTCACACTTGTCGAACGCTTTAGCGAAGTCTGTGTATAGTACATCATAGTTTTCATTACTTTCCAGTGAATCCATAATGTTGTTGTAGTGTTCCATTAGTTGTGATAGGCATGATCTGCCTGACCGAAAACCGTGTTGGTTATTATTGAATTTTTTCTGAGTTTCCAAAAAGTCATAGATTTTCTGTCTAACTATTGTTTCAAATATTTTAGTGAGATGGGATGTAAGCGATACTGGCCTATAGTTTTTGGCCTCGGATCGATCTCCTACTTTATATATTGGGGCTATGTTCGCGCTCTTCAGGATACCCGGTATTTCTCCCGTGTCTAGTGATCGTCTCCATATCCAGTATAGGGGCTCAGCGATTGCATTCTTGCAGTTTTTGATCAGTGTGGCATTCCATTTATCCGGTCCTGCCGCTGAGTGTGTTTTTAGTTTCCCTATGGCTTGTGTAATATCATCCGTCGTAAAGTCGAAATCCGTTATAGTTTCCCCTTGTGTTTCTTCTTCAAAGAACGCGTTTCTATCGCATATCAATTTGTCAGTTTTTGGGATACTGACAGATGATTCGTACTGAGCTCTTAATATTTCAGATACTTCTGTTAGATCATCAGATAAAGCACTGTGCGTATATATATATATATATATATATATATATATATATATATATATATATATATATATATATATATATAAGGAATAAACAAAGTAAAGATGTGTAATATATTTGTGTACAAAGTTGGAAATTAAATTTTAGGGTCTAAACATAACCTTCCCATGACCTTACGTAGCTGTTTCTGGGATAACAAAGAGCATAACATATTAATAACAAGCAAGTCAGGCACATCCATATAACTTATTATGTTTGTGACTTTTTTGCTCCTATATCAGTCCGGCATGAACACGTGAAGACCATTAACGATAATAGAATATGTTGGTCATGGGCCTAACTCATTCTGGGAGCCTAAAACAACAAACTACTGTTTACAGAGACCAAGAAAGCAGCTTATACTACTCAGCATCTTAAATCAATTAGAATTAATGGTGTTTTCAGAAAACTGTTAACAAATTTTATGATAAAGAAAATGCTTGTAAAATAATGGAATATATTTTTTTTTTTAGGAACATTCAAAATTGAACAGACAAAACGTTTGAATTTTACACATGCATGAATGCGTTTGAGCAAAATGTAGACATATTCTTTTAACTTCGTAATATGTTCGATCTCTTTTTATAAACTAGTACAGTTCCCGTCACTTCGCTGACGGTTAGACAGGCTAAACTACAAAAAAAGAACCCAGCCGTGAAAATTTTGAGCTTCACATTGTGTCAACATTTCTGAATCTGGTATCTCCCAAAACCTCCTCACCCCCATTCATACAACTTGGGGGCTAACCCCTCCCCCATTACCCCCACCCCTCCCCATTACCAACCCATCCCCCATTACCCCCACCCCACCCCCCACCCTTCCCCACCCCACCACCCTTCCCCCATTGCTAAACTACAAAAGAACACAGTCATGAAAATCTTGAGCTTCACATTGCTGCCCGTAATACAATTTCTGAATTTTTTTTACAATTTCTGAATTTTTTTTCTCACAATTTTTCTAACAATTCTGAAAGTGTGACGGACGGACAGACAGACAGACAGACAGACGGACGGACAGCTCTCTTATTAATTGGTGATCCAGATAAATGGGACCATAAAAAAAAGCCAAATATTCTTAATTTAATTCCTTTCATAAAAACTATATATCATTCGAAAGAGTAGAGTTACAAGTTTATTATGAAATATTTATTTTTTTAAATGACTCCTTTCAAATGTGCTCCATTAGTTGCCAAGCATTCCAGTGTTCTCGCTTGTAAGTTCTGCATCACTTTGCAAGAGTGTGCGGTGGTATGGCCTGTATCTCATTTGTGATGGCGGCCTTCAATTCTTGCAAGGTCGTTGGGTTATTTCTGTAGACCCTACTCTTTAAATATCCCCAGAGATAATAATCTAGGAGAAAAATCCGGAGACCTTGCGGGCCATTCAACGTCTCCAAATCTTGAGATTAACTCGCCTGGAAACGTTTGACGCAAAACTGCCATGCAGTTCCTCGTGGTATGGCAGGTAGCTCCGTCTTGTTGGAACCAGTGGTTTTCTAGACAAAGATCTCTTAATTTAGGAATAAGGAAATCGGTCAACATTTTTTCGTAGCGATCACCATTTACAGTGACCGTGTTTCCGGTGGAATCCTCGAAAAAGTACGGCCCTATGATCCGAGATGCAGTAAGACCACACCAAACAGTTACACGCTGACTATGCAACGGACTTCGGTAATATTCAATGGATTTTCTGTTGCCCAGAAACGACAATTTTGTTTGTTTACAGTTCCATTCAAGTGAAAATGGGCTTCGTCTGAAATATCAAAGTTGCTAGAAAATTGGTGGTGTCATTTACCTTCCGTTGGATCCATTGACAGAATTGTCGTTTCGTGCGAAATCTCCATCGTTTAGTTGTTGCACTGTTGAATTTTATATGGAAAGAGCATTAAATTTTGCTTGAAATACGGTGTGTTGTTGTTCCATATCCAACTCCTAACAGCTGAGAAGCACGTCTGATGCTTATGTTAGGATTATCCTGTACAATTTCATGAGTTTTGTTAATGATCTCGTCTATCCTTGCTGTGCGCACTCTTCCAGTTGGTTTTCTTTTTCCAATGCTGCCAGTTAGGGAAAAATTTCTGACACACCGACGGATTACTTTCTTAGAAGGTGATTTTGACATCTGAAAAGTTGTCTTGAAAGATCTTTGAGCTGAAACTACACTTCTTCCATGCTCATAATATTGCTGTTATGAAACGCAGCTGTTCCACAGTCCATGCAATCATCTTGAAGGGTTAGTTTTAACTAACACTATTTTGTTTTGTATCTTATCTTGTATTGTATTGTCAAAACCTATACAATCCTGTACAAACTTGTAACTATCCTCTTTCGAATGATGCGTATGATTTTATAAAAGGACTTATACTTTAAGAGTTACAGGGGTTTCTTTTGGGTCCCATTTCTCTGGATCACCCTTTAGTATAGATATATAGATAGATTAATAATTTTGACCGCTAACTGAATGTAGTCTTCATTTGAGGATTAGAGTTTGTTACAACTCCAGGGTTTAAATTCATTTAACCAATAAAATCATTATCCACCCCCAACGTAAACTTAATCCTGTTCTCTCTTCTCTCTCTCTCTCTCTCTCTCTCTCTCTCTCTCTCTCTCTCATGTACACATACACACACACACACACACACACACACACACACAAGCGACACTTGAAAGAGTGGAAAATGAGCAGTTTTTTCATACAAATTGATGCTTCGTTTGTTCATAAACTCAAAAACATGACAAGGAAATGCTCATAAGCAGTTCAGCTCAGAATTGCGCACTGGATGACTTTGTGTTTATTTTCTTAAGATACGGAGAATAATAGCAGAAAAGTAGGCGATAACCAAGCAATGAATTTAAATCAATGTGACGTCATTAAAGTCAGCGTGAAAATATTTACTTTTTATTTATTTATATTTATAAATTATTTATAAAATAAATATCACAATGTACCACGGGACCACAAAAATTGTCCCTGTTTTTAATCGCTTATTACTCAGTCATTATTGCAGCTTCACAAATGAAATAAAAAGCATTCGAAAGAGAACATTTTAAAGTTTTAATTTATTCTACATGTGTTCAAAGTGACGTCCCTGGACATTCTTACATTTCACACAACGGGAAAGGAAGTTATTTATTACATTTTCCAAAACGCTGCATTCAATGGACTGTACACTCTCTACCACCGCTTGCTTTAATTCTTCGATAGAGGATGGCTCTTGCCTGAATACTTTGTCCTTGACAAATCCCCAGAGAAAAAGTCCAAAGGTGATAGATCGGGAGATCTTGCGGGCCAGGGAAACTGCGAGCGATGAGAAATGAATCTTTGTTCAAAAAATCTTGTTAAACATTCCAGTGATTGCCTAGTTGTGTGGGCTGTTGCTCCGTCTTGCTGAAACCACTTGTTACTGCAGTTTTCTTGTTCAAAAACAGTGTTCAGCATTTACATATCTTTCTGAAGTTACTGAAAGCGGTCTCCTTGTCTCTGGGTCCTCAAAAAAGTAAGGACCATAAACCTTGCTGCTACTCAAACCACACACAGACAGTAACTTTTGGTGAATGCAGAGGTTTCTCCAAGTGTATATTTGGCTTGTTTTGTGACCAACACCGGTAATTCTGCCTGTTGATGAACCCATTGAGATAGATGTGGCATTCATCACTGAATATTATGTCACTTAATCTTATCTGGTTTTGTTCAATTATTGTTTCAATGCGTTCACAAAACATCAAACGACGCTGGTAGTCTTGTTCGCTAAGCTGTTGCAAACACATAATTTTGAATGTCTTCATTCTCAAATCCAACGTGATTATTTTCCGAATGCTCTCCCGTTTCATTCCTGTCACAGCTGATAGTCGTCTCACAGATTTCTTCTTGTCCGTTTCAAGCTGATTTGCGACTGAATCAATGTTTTCAGCGGTTCGCACACCTTTGCTGCGCCCAGAGTTGCCTTTATGCATGTTCTTGATTGAGCCGTGATGTTTCCATTTTGCGAAAATCCTGCGAATCGTTTTAGGATCTATGGTCCTTTGCTGACCGTATTGCCGTCTGAAAGACCGTTGGGTGGCAACTACCGAGCCATGTTTGATCATCTCTTCTGCGATGAAAACACGTTGCATGTCCGACAAATAACCCATGATTGTGGTGGATAAAACTGTCATTTTTTTATAAGTACTGATTTCGTATCCAGGATATCGAAAAAATTAAATAAAACTTTTAAATATTCTTTTTCGAAAGCTTTTCATTTCATTTGTGAAGCTGCAATAATGACTGAGTAATAAGCGATTAAAAACAGGGACAATTTTTGTGGTCAAAAAAGACGGAGCAACAGCCCACACAACTAGGCAATCACGGGAATGTTTAACAAGATTTTTTGAACAAAGATTCATTTCTCATCGCTCGCAGTTTCCCTGGCCCGCAAGATCTCCCGATCTATCACCTTTGGACTTTTTTCTCTGGGGATTTGTCAAGGACAAAGTATTCAGGCAAGAGCCATCCTCTATCGAAGAATTAAAGCAAGCGGTGGTAGAGAGTGTACAGTCCATTGAATGCAGCGTTTTGGAAAATGTAATAAATAACTTCCTTTCCCGTTGTGTGAAATGTAAGAATGTCCAGGGACGTCACTTTGAACACGTAGAATAAATTAAAACTTTAAAATGTTCTCTTTCGAATGCTTTTTATTTCATTTGTGAAGCTGCAATAATGACTGAGTAATAAGCGATTAAAAACAGGGACAATTTTTGTGGTCACGTGGTATATACTGTAAATAAAAATAAATAAAAAGAAAATATTTCTATATAATGACTTTAATGATTTGCCAATGATTTGAATTCATTGCCTAATTTTCAGCTATTAATTGGTTTGTATAGTTTAAATTAATTAATACTTCTTATTTAATATAGGTACAGGGTGTCCGAGAATTATCTGTACAAGTTTTGGCTGTTATTAAAAGTCAACCATGAAGTGTAGAAATTCCAGTGTTGTCCCATTTTACAGAGAATCTCATTAAGTTTTTTCTGATACCAAGTTTTGACAAGTTTTTTAGAAATTCCAGTGTGTCCGAAAATTATCTGTACAATTTCATCTTTTAATAAAATTCTTGATAACACATAAAATTCTTAAAGAAGATTATTTAGAATCTGTATTTTCAAAAGTTTCTTTTATTAAAGTAACGTTGTTACAAACATTCGATATGTCCACCATCAGTGATTCGCAAAACATCCAATCGATAATCCAAATGTTGCCATGTACGCTGCAGCATATCCACATCAATTCGCTCAATAGCAGCTGTGATTCTTGCTTTTAAATCATCAATGTCTGTCACCCGCGTACAAAAAGAAAAAACTTGTCAAAACTTGTTATCAGAAAAAACGTAATGAGTTTCTCTGTAAAATGGGACAACACTGGAATTTCTACACTTCATGGTTGACTTTTAATAACAGCCAAAACTTGTACAGATAATTCTCGGACACCCGGTATATATATATATATATATATATATATATATATATATATATATGTTAAAACACAAACCGTGCATGGAACAAGGAACTCTTCTGGGAAATTACATCCACTATAGTTCGAATAAGTAATGATAAATGACAAATACTATAGGTTTTTCTTTTTCATGATGGAAAGCCGAACGTGGGCACCGGGTTACTCGCAAAGAGGCCCAAAATATATCATGAAAAAGAAAAAATTATAGTATTTGTCATTTATCATTACTTATTCGAACTATAGTGGATGTAATTTCCCAGAAGAGTTCCTTGTTCTATGCACGGTCTGTGTTTAACATATAAGTTTCTCAGGGGACCATTCTGAGTTTGTATATATATTAGGGTGTGACAGTTGCCCCAACTTTGTCCTACAATGCTGTTCAAAATTTTGGTGTTGCATATTGACATAAAAAATACCCACGTGCAATTTTTTGAAGATTCATGCATATTCGAGTGAGCACCAGCAATTTGAAAAATAGCGATTTTGTTTATACGGCATACGCGCCTATATATGAGATTACACAACCATCATAAGGGATATTAACACAAATCATTTGCCTGTCTTAATTAAAAGCTGTTATCACTAACACAAAAAAGTTAATCATTCTTATTCTCTCATGGTACATTAAGGGGTTTTATCATATATTCACAAGGTATTATTTCTCTAGAGCAAGAAACCATGATTTCTGTTCGGAAACAGATGATCGTTTGCGCTGATTAGGAACGCGGAGTCTGTCATTTTCAACTACTTGAAGGACTTCTTGAAAGCGCTCCTCATCCCTGGCAACATTAAGAAAGTCATGGCAAAGTTTTACACCACGCTCTGCAGCCTCATTGACGACCTGAAGCTTGTCCACAACCAATGTTCCCTCTAAGGTGTGCGCGCGCACACGCGTTGTGAAATCCGCGCACACAGCAAAATAAAATGCGCACAGGCTCAAGCATATCATGAGTTACGACAGTAAATGAAGTAATTTAAAAAAATTCAGTTTAATGAATTCTATAAAGGACAAATTAAGAAACCGCTTGAAAGAAAATCATTTGGACATGCTCATGCGAATTAAAAGTTACCTGAATGATGACGGATGTATTAATCTTCATAGAGTTTATTTGGAATGGGCAAATGCTAAAGATCGTAGGGAGAAATCATAATCATACTTAAATGAAAGGCACTTTCATTTAATGTTATTTTGATTATATTTTATTTATTATGAATTTTATTATTTTTTATTTTATTCCTATTTTGTGAATGGATAAAATCATGTATTAATCTTGATAGTCTATTTTAAATTGCTAAATGCTAAAAATTGTTTTGAGAAATGATAACTAAAATAGTCATTTTTCAATTAATGTTATTTATGTTTTATTTCTTTATTTTGTTGAATTTTATTTTACTATTTTTTAATTTATTCATATTTTTAGAATGGATAAAATGTTTTCTTTTATAAGAATATATAATATTGTAAACAGTTTTTTAATATCCATTTAATAGTACTGTAATGATCAAGCTATCACCTTATGGAAATAATATTTATTAAGTATTTAATATTTATATATATATTTCATTTTGAAGATAATAAGCGTTCAGAAAAGTTTGCTCAATTTTTCATCATGAATCTAAATATATGCACAAAGAAAATTTCTTGCGCACACGGACTAAAAAAATTAGAGGGAACATTGTCCACAACCCGTTTCATGTTCAGGTAGTCGTCATGATCTGCCCATTCACTGGCTGGACTGTGGAGAAACTGATAGGGCATGCCTAAAATGGTGAAGAACCGGCTTGAGTCAGGCCCAATTAGGTCCACCAGGGCAGTGCCACTTTCTGGGACAGGGGGAAGATATGGCTTTCCATAGCCCCCATGATTGAGCCCCACTCTCTTAGTAACTTCAGTGCCTTCATGGCAAAGAAGGGCCTTCCTCATCTCCTCTTTTGTCCTTTCTTGTACTTGGGACGAGAACAAAGCCAGTGGGGCCAACTCCTCAGTTAGGTACCAAGTGTGTCTACCGAGTGCCACACGTGCTTTGTCAACTATTGTGGGTCATATGGGGCAAATTCAGCCAAGGTTTCGACCAAATTCAAGTCATTCAGTGGCGCACTTGCTGGAACGGGGCAAACAATCCACCATGGGACATAAACAGCGACTGTGAACACAGCAAACCGCTCTAACTTGCTGATTTGACTTTTAGTCACAACCTCGGCTTTGGGAAACTGCTCTTTGATCTGGCCTGACAAAAGAACAATCTTGAGGGTATAGAGCAGTTTAGCCATCCACCTTGCTTTGTGAAGTGCGCCGGGGTAGACCATTGTGAATTCACTGGCTCGGATCCTTTAGTTACAAACAGCAGACAAAGCTCTACCAGCTCCTTGTAGTCGCCACGTGTAAATGGTTGGGCTAGAGATTCACGGAAGAAGTCAGCCATCTCCTGCTGGCGCTCCTCAAACACTCCAGGCATTGCGGGGTAGTAGTATTTCTTTTTTTCATTGTACGCCAGTTGAGAGAAATGGTTCTTGAACCTAGAAATGCAATTATTGGGATTATTGTATTTCATACTAATCTATAATATTGTTTTAGGGTTATTAAGATTGATATGATCGATCATTTGCTTGGTGTTAGTATATCTTATAAGTCTAATAAAAGAAATTCCACTAAATTTGTTCATTAGATAATAATATTCCTTGTTATTTTGTAAAGCTTATGACTCACCTCTGGAAAACCATTATGTTTGGACTTGAAGAGCCCTCCACTTTCAAGCAATCCCAGCAAACACCTAGGATGACTTCGCCCACATGCCTGCGACAGGCGCACCAGAATACGGCATGCTCTAATTCCTTTTGGAGGGAGACGCAAGCAGCTGTTTTTTGTCCTGAAAAAAAAATGTAATTGTAGTTTAAGGCCACCATTTCAGGCACGTGCTTTTTGCAGATTTCTGTTAAATCATTCACTGTATTTTGGTATTAATGTCGTGATAAATTCACGCTGATGTTTGAAATAGGTTTATCTGTATTGGATGAAGTGTCGAAAACCATACCAACGACATTCTGTTCACACTCCCAATCGACCAGAAGTTGTTTGGTTGCTGTTGATATCAAGTCTCCTTGAACCAGGCCAGCTTTTTGAGTCAAATGCGGAAGAGGTGGGACTCCAAGAAGCTTTGTGCCATTGACACCAGACACAAGAATGGGCAGGCGGTCATCAGTGCCTTTGGAATCCAGCGTGTCCATAAGTTTACCATCCCAGTGCACCAGTACTTTGTCTGATGGTTGCCATTCATCCATGATTTTTAAACTTATTTCTGACACGATGGAAGCTCGGTATCGGTGGGCCGTCCTTGCATTTAGACTCAGCTTTGATGTATCTCCTCCACATGCAGATACAAGGGAGTACACAATTGCACTCAGCTGGGTCGGCGAGATGTTGTTTCGAACACTGCATGAAACAAGTTCTGCCGACTTCAGAATATCATGGGGCACAAAAATTGAAACTCCCTCTTTCACTGTTCTCCGATGTTTTCTCTTTGGTTCAGCAGTGCTGGCCTCATCAATGTCATCATCCTCATCAGAGCTAATAGGTGAATCAATATCAGCCTGTACATTCTCAGCATGATCACATTGCTCTCTCTCTTGTCGCTTCTCTTCTCGCATCTGCCTTTTCTGTCGCTTCTGAACCTTTTCTGTGAGTACTTTGTTTACCCCAGAGTAGGTAGCTACTCTGTCACTTAGCATGCTTTTCATAAAGAGTATGTCAGTATCGATGGCATCTTGTTCAGCCTGAGTTTTCCCCTTTTTCGCAGCCGCCATGTCTTTCAACACTGTGTTCTTATAAAATTTCATCGTCAGGCTCAATTCTGATTTAAACTTCATAATTCCAGGATCATCAGCCCATCTTCTATCCTCATTCTTTTTCATAAGCATCATGTAGTCTGTCATAGTAAGTTTTAATCACTCGGCCAATATTGTTCCTGCCTGTAATGGTCGGGACATTCGCCTTCTGGTAATGCAAAAGCACATTGTCAATGGTGGCAGATAAAGCCTGGTCCCAATGCATATCCCGAAGGTTTGCTAACAGACATAGTAAGACCTGCCTATTAGTTGGCAGTTTGCAGCCCTTTATTTCCTTTTCTTCTCGGGTATGGTGCCCAATAACATTCTGACATACTATCATCTTGCCGTGTATCCATGATTAAATTCTCTATTCACATCAAATCACTGTCAAGGGAAAAGAAAAGAGCATCATTAAAATTAAATGCAATAAAATAATACGTGGAAAATTTGTGGGTCAGCGTTCAGACCCGGAAATGAAAATCTGATAAAATGTGCTATTTTCACACTTATTTATGAAGTTCATAAGCTGAAATAGCAATACTTACTGGTACGACGGTGCTAGCTCAAATATGCACCGATCTCCAAGAAAATTTACAGGGTGTTTCCTAGATAAATACACAACACTAAAACTTTGAACAGCATTGTAGGACCATTTTTTGATTTTTGGAGGGCAACGGTCACACCCTAATATATATATATATATATATATATTATATATATATATATAATATATATATTATATAATATATATAGTGGTAAGGCGTAGGCCTAATTCAATTCATATACGAGAAACAGCGTCTCTTCTCATGTCGATAAAACTTATAAAATAGCCTTCCATACTCTGAACCGGACCATAATTAGATTTACAGAGAAAGGACAGAAGTTCAGAAAGTATAAAATGACACTTGAACTTTATCCGTCCGTAGGAGGTCTCTTGTTGTCAGTAGATCAAGTGAATAGCAAGTTGTAATTCCAGACTTCAGGTAGAGTGTTTTGTCCGCGGTACATTACGCGAACAAAATTAAATAGGGCTCATCATGTGACGTACGTACCAACTTAGTGGTGATTTAGGGATTAACTTAAAACGTCACATAATTATATATTCCGTCTTCGTTGTAATTCTGTTAAATGTTAACGTTGAATTTGAATTTAATTTAGCATTTTGTATAATCCCAGATGCAAAATTAACAATCGGTGACCATTTGACATTCAGTATTCATCAAAATGTATATAACTATCCCTTTATCTTCAACAATACACAACTTAATTCTTCGTATGAAAATAAAAACCCACTCTAATAGACAGAGTTTATTTCCACGACAGTTTCGACGCCCACTGACATCCACCCGAGGAGATTCCAGTGGGCGTCGAAACTGTCGTGGAAATAAACTCTGTCTATTAGAGTGGGTTTTTATTTTCATATTTTGACCTTCACGTAGAAAAAAAGTGAAGTTTTTTACATTTATTAATTCTTCGTCTTCTCTTAACATTCTTGGCGTTTCCTTTTCTCATAATCTTTCCTGGAAAGATCATATATGATATATTTTCTTTCTAAAACAGCTTTTAAGAGGTTAGGTGTACTGTACCGGCTCTAAAGTTCCTTGAACCCCAGTCAATTGCTGTCTCTGTACAGTGGTCTTGTCCGACCTTGTATAGAGTGTGCTTTTCATATGTGGGGTGGCTCAACCCACACGGCTCTACGTGACTGGATGGAATCAAAGGCTTTTTGTCTTATCAATACCCCGCCTCTTACTGACTGTCTTCAGTCCCTCTCTCTTCGCTCCAGTGTTGCCTCACTCTTTCGTTACTGTCGTTATTATAACGGACACTGCTCTTCTGAGCTCTCTAACTACATATGGCCTCTTCCTTTAAAGAGCACACAGTATCAGACTTTCAACACATTCTCAGTCCTTTTCTGTCCAACTCTCTAACGCGAGGGTTAATCGGTATTTTCAATCTTTTATCTACTAAACCGGTCAACAATGGAACAACCTTCCTCAATCCATCTTTTCCCCTGTCTATGACTTCCACCCTTTCAAATGCAGAGTGTCCAGGTATCTCGAAAACCCTAAACCTTGATTTCTGCTCTCTCTTTCTCTTTTTATGTCGGGCTCATTTTTGCGGACGTTCGCCTTTGGCCCCTCCTTTCTGCTTTAAAAAATATATCTCTAATTGGTACACGTTCACATTATAGCATATAAGTAATTTTATATAGTCGTATAAGATTTTGAACAGATAATTTTAAGCTAGTGACACCTTAACATTTATATTAGCTCACTTCGATTTTAAGAGCAGCTTTACAAATCTGGTTTCATTGGATTTGGATGTGGAGCTCAAAATTTTGATGGCTGTGGCATTTCCTTAAACCAGGGGTTCCCAAATTGTGTTCCGCGGAACACTTCTCACGGTATACAAGTGTTCCGCGGAACACCAATTTGGGAACCCCTGCCTTAAACTTATGGACTGACTGGCTTTTCCTCGGTTTCATAAAAGAGTATGAAATTTTGAACAAGCGTGGAATGACTACAGTAGATATACGTAGATAGACATTGTTTGAATAACACAATCTGATGCATCTAAATGCTATTTATGAAGTACTAGTAATCCACAATTATACGTTTCAGATAGCGGTTTGACTTTACTATTACCAAATAAATGTAATTTTAGTAAATAAATGTAATTACTAAATAAATGTAAATATTACTAAATAAATGTAATTACTAAATAAATGTAACTATTATTAAATAAATGTAAAACCTATTACAGTAGTCTTAAACTTGGTAGAGAAATATTCATCATTTCATATCTTCTGACAACAGGAGACCTGATTTTCTCAATTTAATGTATTTTATTATTTGCCATACTTTCATCTGTCCCTATATACAGGGTGTTCCATAAGTCCTGTCTCATAGGAAAATTTATTTTAAATTAAATTTACAAAAGTAATACATTAGAGTTAATACGAATGTTCAAATTGATGTCTTGTTTTGGGACCTTTTTTTTTGTTGCAGGTAGAATAACAGGCAATGGCTAATATGAAAGTGAGTTACACTCCTGAGGAAACATCCATTTTTAGGTATCGAAAACAGAATGGAATTGGATCTTCATAGGATATCGAAACCAAATAGTATTTGGATAGCAAAAATACTGAAAGTTAAATACCCAAAGGATAATCAACAACTGTCGTCTCGCAGCCGTGAAAACTATACCGAGTGTATATCTTCTGTAATAGCATCTCAATATCCCAATATGGATATCAATAAAATATCAAAATATTAAATCCAGATGAGATATGAATAATCAAAAAGCGGGCATCTGACCATCCATGCCATATCCATTATATACCGGAGAAAAATCGGAAAGATATCGGGTCGGCAAAAAAAAGGGGGAGACCTTTTAAATCCTTCATATCTCGGCAAATACGGTACACAGAACCTTGAAATTTTAGTATGTTAGTACTAGGTAATTTTATGGTTTGTATGCCATCTTTTAGCATTTTAGCTGAGAAATTGGATTTATGGTGAATATTCCAGAAAAATCTTGATAATCATAGGTTCAAGTTGATAATCAAAGCGATTTTAATTAATGTAAGCCAACTGCAGGAGGTTTGGACAAGCTTCTCAAGAAAATCGATAAAACAGGAGATATCAAAAGAATACCAGGTAGCGGTATAAAATTTGGCCACCAAAGAGTCCTGATTTAAATCCTGTCGATTACGGCCTTTGGGAAAATTTGTCACAGAGACTTTATCGGGTCAAAGTAAGAAATGTCGCTCATTAACGACAGCTTCTTCTGGAAAAATGAAATGAGCCACCACAAGAACAAATCAATAAAGCCATAGATGAGTTCCGTCCTAGACTGAAAAAGGTTGTAGAAGTTCGTGGTAAACATATCGAGCAATTTTTTTTAACATCAAGGTAGCACCATATGTGACTACTTTGTAACTTTTTATCTGCACATACAATGCAGTAGTAGTGTAAATGGAGAATTTCCAGTGGCATAAAGAAATGTTCAATAAATCCATAATTTTCATTAGTTTTCTTTGAAATCCGCTCACCCTATAGGAAATTTACTTAGTTGTAGGGTGCGAAAAAAATATTGAAATTTTACCATAACTTTGGATCTTACAGCAAAGTTCGAGGTCTTCCTTTTTTTTCCGACCCGATATATATATATATATATATACACACACACACATATATATATATATATATATATATATATATATATATATATATATACACATATATATGAGGAGATTGTAGACACCAGTGGACCAGGGAAGTACTCCGGGGTAGATGTTAGGCAGGAGACAGGGAATGCGTTTCTCCTGTCACTATCCTCCTTAGCTGATCTTTCTCCGTGTCTCATCTACCCTGTAAACAGTCCAGCATGCTCTCAGATACACGCTTCTCCCTCTATTCCTCACTACACATACATCTTACTGATTACACAACCTTTTCAAAATTTATATTAAAAAAAAAGTTGAAATGGCATCATTGAACCTTGGAGACCTTGTTTTTGGCTTTCTCCGTCGTCTGTGGAGGGGTCATTTTTGCGGGCCTTAGCCTTTGTACATAAAAAAGTATATATATATATATATATTATATATATATATATATATATATATATATAAATTATATATATATATGAAAATTGTTTCACAAAAGTAACAGGTGAATAATATTTATGATGAAAATAACCACGAAGGAAAAATGAAACGCAGAGTGGTGCTCAAGCGCTTTCGTCTAATGACATCATCAGGACCACTGAAATAAATAACAAGTTCGAGACTATATATAGGTCACAAAAAAAATTAAAATTAAAATTGTAGGATGAGCATACAAATTTATAAGGTAAAGCTACCAGAGTTTTAGCACTTTGCCCCTCTTGTCTAAATCCGTTCTGAACGAATTCAAAACAACAGGATCAAGCGAAAAAAAGCCCTAGCTAATATTGAAATTATTTGTAAGTTGAATAATGACAGACTCAAGAATATTTATACTAACAATGTTGCATGAGTGAAACAAAATTGGAGCATTATTCCAATCAATACAGTGGGATAACTCTGACAAATGGACGAAAATGGCACTGGACGACTGTCCCGTTCTAACGGAATATTGATGCTGTTTTACACGCGTGTGCAAACCCTTTCCCGTTTGTCCAAGATAAAAGGAATCATATTTTTTACAACCAATTTTATAGATAATGCCTGAATTACTGGTAGGACAATTTTTTACTATGATATTTTTCATAATATTGTCATATGAAAATACTACATTAATATTCAAAAGTTTAAGTACATTAGCAATGCCTAAAAAGCCTGGGAAAATCCCATCAAGAGAGTCATATTTTCTTCAATGTTTCTCTGCGCTCTTAGGATCGCCAGTCCGGAATGCATGGATGCCGAATTAGAAAAAAATCCACAGTATTGGAAGTGATTTGTGTTATGCACCTGCTTCATTGGAATCTTGTCTTAATAAGGCAAAACGAAGTTTCTATCGTGTAAATAATAACCCTCACACTTTGTCGAAGAATATTTTAGTACTTCCATTTTTTCCAGGCACCATTCTGCGTTTCTTTTTTCCTTCGTGGTTATTTTCATCATATATATATATATATATATACTGATCTAATGTATATATGTTACAGTCAAAGTGTGTAACCAGCCATTTCGCGTAATGGCTGAAACTTTTAGTCATTTCACGAAATGGCTGTTTCACTTGGTCATTTCGCGAAATGACTAAAATCTTTAGCCATTACGCGAAATGGCTGAAATTACACCTTGGTCATTTCGTACAAGATCATTTGCCCGGTTAGGTCAACTGTATGCCCTTGACAACTGGTTATGTTAAGTTGTGTTATTTTCGTTAGTTTTAACGAAATTAACACGACTTAACCTAACCAATTGTCAAGGGCATACAGTTGACCTAACCGAGCCTTCAATGGCGGACATCGGAATAACATTGAAGGCCCGGTTAGTATTTGAAAACCTCTACATTGAAAATTTAAATTCAAATGTGTTCAAATGTTCAAATGTGTTCAAATGTGTATTTGAAGAATGTTTCTCACTTATTTGAACAGATCTGTGGATGTATGTATGTTTTAGCAGATTTAGTTAGTTAAATAAAGGTTTCCAATTTTATTGTGACGTTTGTTATTTCTATGAATTCATGACAAAAGTAATTTTAGCCATTTCACGAAATGACGAAGGTGGAATTTCAGCCATTTCGCGTAATGGCTGAAGATTTTAGTCATTTCGCGAAATGACCACGTGAAACAGCCATTTCGCGAAATGACTTAAAGTTTCAGCCATTACGCGAAATGGCTGGTTGCACACTTTGACTGTAACATATATACGTTGCAGTCAATAGCCGAAATTACTGATTAGGTTAGGTTAGGTTAGGCTAGGCTAGGCTTAGGTCATTATGCTACATGTAGATATGTTATATGTTATCAAGCCGAAATAACTGATTTTGGCTTTTTGCTAATCAACACGCGTATTGTCTGATTTCGGATTTTGACTGTAACATAACATATATATATATATATATATGTGCCTCGGTGGTGTAGTGGTTAGCGTCGCTGACTACAAATCCATTGGCCCCGGGATCGAGTCCCAGTGGCGGCAGACGGAGCACAGCAAAACCCAGTTGTTCATCTTCCCACACAATAAAAAAAATGGTTGGTAGTTAAATGGGTACCCTGGGTAGTCTAGTGGTTAAGACGCTGGGTTGCTGGTGGGCCGTGGTTCGGATTCCACGTTAAACTGTAGGTCTAAGGTGGAGTGACAAGCTTGACCTTCGTCAGAATGAACAATTCGAGCGGAAGCTAAACCAAAGTTAACCAAGGTGTATATATATATATATATATATATAATATATGGGATGAATTTCAAATCTGAACACGTGAAATAAATATATGATGCACACCCAGAAGAAAAAGTGAAAACCGATTCCAAAGCCTTTCATGTATTCCCTAACGAGGTGTACTGTTGAATATACGAAAGGCCTTGCAATCGCTTTTCATTTTTCTTGTTGGGTGTGCATCATATATATATTATATATATATATATATATATATATATATATATACATTTCAACTGCAAAGAACACGCAGTATAATTAACGTAAAGAACGACGCTTGTATAGGAGAACATTCCGCGCAAGATGAGGAGGGAGAACGAACAAATGAAAAAATGAGGTAACCACCCGGGAATCGAACCGGGATCTTCCGATTGCCGGTGTAGTGGTTATCATATCTGACCGGCAATCGGAAGATCCCGGGTTCGATTCCCGGGTGTTACCTCATTTTTTCATTTGTTCGTTCTCCCTCCTCATCTTGCGCGGAATGTTCTCCTATACAAGCGTCGTTCGTTACGTTGATATATATATATCTATATATATCATAAAAATTCATCCCATATATATATATATATAGATATATATATATATGTTTTCCTTATATATTTAGGATTATGTTTGACATAATTATGGAGCTTAATAAATTCGATATGAAATAATTTTTTTTTTCTTCAATATTTGCATAAATATATTTGAAGTAAAATTGGCTTAAGGAAATACAAAGTGGCAACTCGAATCACCCCCGCAACTCATGACTTAAATGTTGCCGTTCATGGGTCCTAAAATTTGGTGATACTGTATGTGTATATATATACATATACTGTATATACCTATCGAAATTGCTTTATAGCAAATTTGTGTAGGCGTCAGTGCCTTACCTTTGCCATTCATTTTATATGTCACCCGTAACGAGCTGTTACCATAATGACGTTTAATATTTTTACACAATAAGACTGATTGTATAAAGGCGGCTATCGACATCGCAAGTGCAATAGAGCTATATAACAAATAAAAATATTAAGTAGGGCAACGTACCCGTGTTTATACAAATACAGCGTGACTGCCTCTTTTTCTTCTTTTTGTACACAGAAAAAGAGGCAGGAATAAACGCAGGAACTCCACCTCCGAGCAGTTGTAAAATAAATCCCTAACTGGCAACCGCTCCACCCCCTCCTTCTAGCTGGCCTCATCATAAATACTCTACACGTTCGCTAACTTACTTTCATTCTAGAGAAACTGCTAGTTCTAACTACACTGTGAGCCATCCGTAAGCTTAGTTCTGACGAATGAACTTCCTCTGATAACCATGATTTCCATGCAAAGATCGTAATTATAATAATTAATTTAATTATTATTAAATACACGTACATACTATATATTTTGAGATTTGTTTTTCATTCTTATTATTAATTATTAATTAAATACATATATATATTATATATATATATTTATCCCCTTTTTTAATTATTTCTTTTCGTATTTAATAATTAAATAACAAATATTCATTATATAATTTTAATTATTATCATTTTCGATCCGTTTTTGGAAAATATATTTATTTAAAATAAATATAAAAAATATATATATATATATATATATATATAAATAATATTATATATATATATATATATATATATATATATATATATATATATATATATATAAATAAATATATATATATATATATATATAGATATATATATATAAGTTCTGTGTTGAAGTGATACTTATCGTTGTTGTATTGTAATATAATAAAATTATATATAATAAAATTATATATATATATATATAAATATCTAAAAAGACCGTCTAAGTACTTCTACTTGTCACCGATATTGGAAGGACATTGCGACCTTATTAACCAGGTAAGAGTTAATTAATTTCCCAATTAGTGAAAAAAAAACCCGAATTTTGAAAGCATAAAAATGTATAACTTAGCATTTGTTACGCAGTAATAATGTAGATAAAATTAGATAGATAAATGTCTATTATGAAGGTGTCTAATTAGTATAACATTAGTACGTAGAGATCGATCAATAGAGTAAATTAAATGGAATAAAAGAGTATAAATTTTTTTAGATTAAAGTCATTTGTTTTTCATTAAAAAAAGAAAATAAAAAAAAAAAGACAAATTAAATGCGCGAAAGAGGAGTTGTTTTTACTTTGACGAGAAAGGGCGAGAGGAAGGTCCGCACCCAGCAACATTGAGCCTCACCTCGCACGCCTACGCCCACCTTTGCACCCCCATCCGCCCATCTATTCACCCTTCACGCCCATTATCGTACCTGTGAACGCCTATTTGATATTATGAATTAGATATATAAATACACCTACAGCCCCGTCTATATATATATATATCATGCCAGTTTACACTCATTGTTACACCCATCCACACCCAGTCTTATACCCCATTCCCACTCTATGCCACGCCCACTTTAACACCCATCCACACCCACTTTAGCACCCATCCACGCCCACTTTAGCACCCATCCACGCCCACTTTAACACCTATTCACTCCCACTTTAATACCTATCCACGCCCACTATTGCTCCCCTTCACGCCCATTTGAACTCCCATTTATACCCAACATTACACCTATCATTATACTCATCAACCCCTATTATTACATCCCTTCATGTATAAAGCAATACAATGAAACCCTTTGCTTCCCCATCGACCTTGGCGAGTGGGGTACTAAAGTACTCAAATTATTTACTCAAATCTAATGTACTTTAAATAAATTTAATGTCAACAAACGAAGGACGAGATGCGTAATATTAATTTAAAAGCACACGAAAATTAGTAGTTTTCAAAATAAAATTAAATATTATTTGTGCAAAATCAATGAAGGTAGATTTTATTCAATATAATGAAATATAATGTAGTAATATTACATTACGCTGCATACTGTAACATAAGTAATGGAATAGTAAGGCAAAATACTGTAAAACCACATACACTGTAAAATTATATATATATATATATATATATATATATATATATATATATCTATATATATATATATCGGAAAAATAACATGAAAAACAAAATTTCTTAAAAACCTAAAAAAAATTACTAATTAATGAAAATTGGGTGGTTGTGCAATTAAAATTTTATTCGTCACCTCAAGAAATAAATTATCCAAAGAAAACAGACTATTGCCAATTAGTCATATTTTATGTTTTTTCAGAAACTTTAAGTTCGTAGGCAAATTTTTTTTTCTTGAAACTGTAGTTTACTTTCCACATAATACTGCGTTTCCTTTGCACTGTAGCAAATTATCACGGTATCAGTGGCAGTCGCTTAAATAGAATAACAGAAAATAGAATAACAGAATAACAGAAAATAGAATAATAGAGAATAGAAGAACAGAAAATAGAATAACAGGGAATAGAATAACAGAAAATAGAATAATAGAGAATAGAGCAACAGAAAATGGAATAACAGGGAATAGAATAACAGAAAATAGAATAATAGAGAATAGAACAACAGGAAATGGAATAACAGGGAATAGAATACCAGAATAATAGAACATAGAATAACAGAGAATAGAATAACAGAATACCAGAAAATAGAATAACAGAGAATAGAACAACAGAAAATACAATAATAGGGGATAGAATAACAGAATAACAGAACATAGAATAACAGAGAATAGAATAATAGAATGCCCGAAAATAGAATAACAGAAAATAGAATAACAGAATAACAGAAAACAGAATAATAGAAAAGAGAAAATAGAATAACAGAAAACAGAATAACAGAAAATAGAATAACAGAATAACAGAAAATAGAATAGCAGAAAATAGAATAACAGAATAACAAAAAATAGAATAACAGAAAATAGAATGAGAGAAAGTAGAATAAAAGTTAATAAAGAGATCCAATAGTAAAAACTACCGCAATCCTCTATCAACGTGTTAATAACTAAATAATTAAATGAGCTGAAATCAGTATGTAAAAATTAGCTTTTAAATGGAAGCTATTTCGACATTTCTCTTAAATTCTTATTCTTTCTTGTCATTCTCTTAATAAAATATTCAACAGTCGACATTTCGATACCTCAAAAATATAAACACGTTGAATTTTTTTTTTTAATTATTTTTTTTTAATTATTTTTTTTTAATTATTTTTTTTTTATCTTTAGTCAAATATTTCGTTGTCAAATTATCAAAATGTCGAATATTAAAAATTTAGTTTCAGGATTAAAGTTGGTCGAAAAATTTTGTAATAATAATAATAATAATAATAATAATAATTCTTATTAATTATTGTTGTTGTTCCATTTAATTCTAAATACTTGATCGAACGCTTGTTATTAGTTTTTGTATCGTGAAACCGATCGTACGATATTTCGTTGACAATTTTCGTACGTTCTAGCGAGAAGAATATTCCAATTTAGGTTAGATTTGTTTATCATAGGTTGGGTTAGGACCAGTTACGTTACGCTATAGGTTAGGTTACGTTAGGTTCTGTTAAGCCCAGTTACGTTACGTTATGGATTTGTTTTTTACGTTAAGTTTTGTTAAGTTTAACTTTTATTTTTAATTTGTGATATTTACACGTTCAATAATAATAATAATGACATGTTTATCTCATGGACTGTTTATTTATTCATAAATAAATGCAACCCACTTCCTTCCTGAATTCGCAATATACGCAAATAGCACTTCACTAGTTTTGATTTTGCATTAACCACTTCAATGTTATAAATGCTTTAAAGCACCGAAGATATCATATGACGTTTCTGCAATGCAGACAAGTGGTTAATATTGTTAATCTCAAAATACCTTGTTCAAATTCCTATACAATCAGATTAATAGATTTGCAACTCGTTCGTAAGGTCAGATATTCAGTCAAATATTTGCTTGTCCTTACATTTTCCAGTTAACAAAAAGCTTTTTATAGTTAATTTTTCACTAAAGTTTTTTGCAGGAATATATTCTTGTTTACTCTTTTTTTTTTTCCTAATTTTGGTTTTGATAGATGTTATATTAGTCAAAATTTGTATTAATATCTTCCTAATTGACCTATGATGTATAGATATTTCCTCATTCTGACGAAGGAAGGTTTTCATTATAGTAAAAATTGTTTGTAATGTTCAATTTTCGACGTTATTATTTTGTTTTCAAAAATATTATCGAGAGCCATGAACCACTTTCTTTATGTACAGTATAAAAACTCTTCCTGAAAATGTTTCATACGATATATGAGACAGGACAATAAGGAAGGAACTGTAATATTAAACTTTGGATGCTCCTGTCTTACCTTAATGTATATGAAGTGAAGTCCTTCATAAAATATAAAGCAATTTATGTGCGATACCTTTTTTCACACAGGTTGTTGACAACGCCTCTCTCTCTCTCTCTCTCTCTCTTTCTCTCCCCTCCATATATATATATAATATATTAGGACCCCATGTAATATTTAATAATGACGAGTGTACTATTTTTAGTCCTATTTGCCCTCTTAATTGATTCATATCTTGATTCAGTAGAGAGATAAATGTTGAAGTGTGACGTAAATAATGAACATTTGCATGTGTGGAAATGACAGAACAGAAACGATAAGAACACTTCCATAAATTACTCTTTTTGCCCAATGTGTAAAAGAAATAATATATATATATATATATAAGTAAAAACCCAAAGTTGACAATATCGTTCTGGTTATATTTCGTTCATTAATTTTAGTTATTTACATATATTTTTACATATTCCTTTATTTACTGATTCATAAGTGAGGCTACTTTTTTTTGTTAACTATTCCAGTATTAATTTAAAATATAGGGTGATTCACTCTCTGGTAGCGCCAGAGTATCGTATTAGCGATACTCTGGGGCTACCAGCGAGTGAATCACCCTGTACTATTGAAATTATTTTATAGAAAATAAAATGCTTTCATGTATTCAGTTTTGTGAGTGATATAAAATATTTTATATTAATATATAGTGCCCAAAAATTTCAATGGGTAATACAGGGTGTTTCAAAAGTGACGCACCATAAGCTAACTTGTAAACCTTGTAAATTTGAATAAATCCAATGGTGCGCGACTTCTGAGACACCCTGTACAGTGAAACTCTTTAACCAGATGGGAAATACATTTATTTATGGAACCATATGAAAATTTTCAAAGTGTTCCTCACTCAGTTTAAAGCACGGTAATGTACGGTAATTAATGTAATTCCCACTAGGCATAATATAGATTTTTCGAGCACCCTATCCTATATAAACATTCAAACATTCCCTTTATAATAAATATACCTTTTCTTGACCTGTAAATAAACTGTGCTTGTATATATATATATATATATATATATATATATATATGAAGAGTTTAGTTCCAAAACGCGATAAACGCCAAATCAACAACTTCGCGTTCTCGTTACCAAATGGTGGTTGATATAATGCATTGTTACATAAGGCATCGATTTTTTAGCAAATTGCGATTTCTCCCATTACTTTAGCTACTCAGTTTTTAAATACTTCCCAAAACGCGGTTATATACAATACATAAAATGTTGTTTTTCTCAAAATCTAAAAAATGGATATATTGCGTTTTGGAAATGGACTCTTCATATATATATATATATATATATATATATATATATTGCCTAAAATGTCTTGATGTAAACATCATTCCTTTTTCTACGTTTGGCCTATTTTCTGGACAGTAAAAAAAAAAAAAAATCATTATTAAAAATGTATTTAGATTTTTGTTAGTTTTGAGACGTAAATTCCTGATTCCAGGACAGGGGCTACGCGTGTTTTATACGCTAGGTATCTCCTTCCGCGCCTCATTGTGTCTCAAGACATTTCAAAACAATAGAAAAGTGTAAAAAAAATTAATCTCTCATTATGTTTGGCAGTGAAGGAGTTAATTTAGATTTATAAATAACTATAATATACATTCAATGTTAAATCATTAAAGCTACAAATCACATAGACTAATGTTCTAATACGAGCAAATATACAGGGTAATTCAAAAGAAAGGTGTTTCCCTCAAAATATTTATGTAACAAGTAACGAGTAATTTATGTAACACATTTTTTTCGATCACCCTGTATCTTCTCTCGTAATGTCTCACGAAATGCCTCGCACGATACGGTACGCAAAAGGTGACCACTTAAATTATGTCGTTGAACTACGTTGTCGGAGAACGCTTTAAATAATCATTTTGAATAACATTTTCTTAATGAAATAAAAGATGAAGGCATTCAGTCTAATTTTGTCAGACGGTTTTCCTTTCTTCAATAGATTGAGTTTTTAATAGCCAAATGTCAATTTTATTTCTAGAAATTATTTCTTTTTTTCAAATAGTTTCTCTTATTTAATAGAATAGTTTAGGACTAAAATTAGTTCATTAAATGAAATAGATTTGTTTTATGGTATAGATTTGATATTTGACTCGGGGGGTCGATTTTTATGAACGTTCTTCAGATTGCTATTAAAAAAATTATATATTCTGTTATGATTTTGTATTTTATGTAGAAACTGTTATTTACGTTTTTAAATGTTTTTTAATAATAGTTTTTACTTATAATTTAAATTTTATTTGATATTAACGAAATAATGGGAAAGCAAAAAAATTTTTTGGTTGTGGTGCAAATTTTAAAAACTTTTAGTTGGTTTTTTTTTTTTTTTACTTTTCCGTTGAATTTCGTATTCGATTATTTTGTAAATTTTTGTTGTGAAAATTTTTACTAGACCTAAGTACATATTTACAACATTTACGATCTCAGTAAGCTTCAATAATAGCAAAAATATAAAATTAAATGAATTACAAGTTAAAAATTTAACATCCAAATGCAGGAGAAAAATATTCATGTAAATTGGTCTTTCAGGATGGCTTTTCACCAATTTCTAACAAAAAAACTACTCCAAAATTTGATGCCTCAAAACTATTTTAAAAAGAAGATTGACGGCAATTTTATAGTCAACCCATTCAGGATATGTAACTGGGGTATGCACGCCCCTGCTCTATGCATTGGAAAGACCTGAAGAAGTAGTATAAAAGCAAAAAATTGGGATTTTTTTTTACTCCAAATAAAATGTTGACAAATGAATCGTGATAATTTCCGTAAATTTTACATTCGTGTTAGCAAAAGTGAAAATACTTGTCCTTTCTTTAAAGAACGTTAATGTCCTTATCGGATGGAGAGATAAAGCAGTCTGTCCCCTTTCGCAGGTAGGCGAAGTGTTAGCAGTTCAAGCTACTGGAGTGGGTTCTAATCAAAAGTTAACAACGCGGAGGTAAAGTATAAAACACTATTATTCGTGTTTAAATGTCAAGTTTATATATATATATATATATATATATATATATATATATATATATATATATATATATATATATATATGTGTGTGTGTGTGTGTGTGCGTGTGAGTGTGTTTGTGTATACAGACTAACTCTTATAACAAGTACATTATAGATCTAATAAATAGCAAACTACAGATAAGAAATGTCAGAAATATTATAGAAAATCAATGAATGGACTCTGATGACGAAATTACTACCCTGGAAACGCAATTCAGAACCTTCTACGTGATTGGAAATATGTTACGTCATCATATATATATATATATATATATATATATATATATATATATATATATATAATATATATATATGAATGACTAGTTAATTACAGTTGAAATGCAGCAATTTTATAGACAGCGTTTATATTTGGAATGGATTTATCAGTGGTGAATACACAAAAGGGTCATTTTTGGTGAAATATGAGTGGACGATATTAGTCCAAATGAGCTCTCTAATAGAAGAAGTTGTAGTATTCGAATAAGATGTATGTATTATAGAAAGTTATGATGCTCTTTTAGGCTAACGGATAATGATGTGCGTCTATTTTTGACCGTTTGCCGTATCATATGTAATTGATTTTTATGGAATTTGAGGTATTTTTAAGGTTTCCACGACCTTCTCTCTCTTTCTTTCTCACACACGCACGCACACACACACACACACACACACACACACACCACACACACACATATATATATAATATATACAGGGTGTCCATAAATTATTCACCCCATTATAAGCCTTAATAAATTCGTTATTATAGGAGCTATCTTAAAACGGTTTGCGGCAATTAATAACACAACTCAAGAAATATTTGTTTTAATTCAGTAAACCTCCACGTGAGCTCCATTGGTAGCACGCAGAACATCAAGGCGATAGATGATTTCGTTCCAAACATTAAGAAGCATGTCTTGCGTGATGGAAGCTAATGTCTCTTCAATCCGGTGTCTTAATTCTGTGATGTTATTAACCTTCTTTGCATACACTCTGTCCTTTGTGTAGCCCCATAAAAAGAAATCCAGAGGCGTGATATCCGGGGAACGAGGAGGCCATGGAATAGGGCCATTTCGCCCGATCCAACGAGAAGGGAACTTTTCATTGAGGGACCTCCGCACTTCTAATCCCCAGTGTGGCGGTGCCCATCTTGCTGAAAGAACACACGGGGCTGCATATCCTCAAGCTGAGGTGCAGCATACCATTGGAGGTTTGGTTTCCCACATCCACAGCACACACACATTGCTTTCTCCTTTACTGTCGCTATTGTGCCCCTAGTGGATGTTCTGCGAAATAAAGACAAAAATTTATTGAATTGTGTTATTAATTGCCGCAAACCGTTTTAAGATAGCTCCTATAATAACGAATTTATTAAGGCTTATAATGGGGTGAATAATTTATGGACACCCTATATATATATATATTGCGGAAAAGGCTCTAATTAGTGATTGTTTTATATACTTAAATGAGTTTAGTCTTTCGGGACCCACATTTGTCAAGTGATCGGAGTCACCGGCTCGAAAACAGTTGCGAACCCTATTAAGTTTCTTTACAATTTTTTTCCCAAGAAAACCAGGAACATAACATTGGACAAACTCAACTGACATACTATATATATATATATATATATATATATATAATATATATAGGGGGGGCCAAAAGTCAACCGACAGTTATTCATTAATAGTTTACTTTCAACTGTCGGGTGACTTTTGGCCCCCCCCCCCTGTATATATATATATATATATATATATATACATACACACACACACAATATTATAGTTCCTATCTATGCTTACAATATTTAATCTTTCTTCAAAAATATTTCTGTAATAACTTTGAATGAAGATGAGATAAAATTAATACATTTTTGTAATGTAAAATTGATATGTAAAATTACAGTGTTCTCTCTCTCTCTCTCTCTCTCTCTCTCTCTCTCTCTCTCTCTCTTTCGTTCCGTAATTCGGGGTCATTTTATTCCACTAAAATTTCCCATTTAGTAACAAGGACCTCCCAAACTGCAAAACTTTTTTTCTTCGAAGGCGGTAAAGGGATCATTCTCGTAATTTCTATCTAATAAAACAAATCCTTTAATTTTACAACGAACCGCCCCCCCCCCCCCCCTCCCCGAAATTAGAGTTTAGTTTTGAACATTCATTATTATTATTATTATTATTAATAATTAGTATTAATTAATTAATTAATTAATTTTACGGAGTTTTCATATAACTTTCATAAAAACAATTGGTCAATACAAAATTTAAAAAACTCATTTATTCAGTAAAAGAATACAAATGACGGAGATTTACAATATTTACAATATTTTTCTTTATTTTTTTTTGTGCAATTTAGGTATATGATAAGGTAATAGTATATTTACGATATTCTCATCTGAATATGCCGTTGGAAACATAGAAGTATTTTAGGCAAAATTAATGGGATTCAATTTATTTATTACATAAGAGAAATGTAAATGGCAAGTAATAGCAATAGTGATAACTAATAATAATAATAATAATAATAATAATAATAATAATAATAATAAAAGATAAATTATGAAATTAAAAATGTTTAATGAAATTAACATACTTTAGATAGTTAATTATAAAATGTGAACTTAATTACTATGGTAATAATATTAGCAGTAGTGATTGTATACATCAGTAGAAGCTAAGGAAATACTTCTTTAAAGATTTGCGAAATACATTTAGTGATAATATTTATAGGAATTGCATTCCAACAAATTTTCCTCTGAAACACAGTGCATTTCTTACAGTTTCCATTGTACTAGTTTGGTTTTCGCATAAAGTTTCTGAGGAGTCTATAATTATGATGAATTTGATGGGGGTCATTGCTCTTTGAATGTGCGATTTATGTTGAGTTTTATTGATAACTCCGAATATACTGACAGCAACAAAATACATTTATATGTCATTTATTTTTAAAATATTTACCGTTTTAAATAAAGTACAAAAATTATTATTATTATTATTATTATTATCATTATTATAACAGTTCATAATGAAACTTGCAGTTATCTTTAATCTTAGGTTTAATTATTAACTGTATCATGGAAAAAAATAATTTTTTGGTACTTCAACCAAATACACAAACTATAATACTATAATGAAATTAGCCTAATTCCGGAATTCAAACAAATACAGCATTCTAAAACGCTTTTTCAGCTTGGGTAATCTTCTCTTAATCGCATAATATAAAGGAATCCCACTCGAATACTAAGTTACCCCATAAGTACTCTACCGTTCTGCTAACATTTAATCTCCGGCTTTTAACGGATACGATATGAACTTTGTAACCGAAAATCAGGAAGGCGGTGTCAGGAAAAAGCTGATTCGCTTTACGGAAACGAGCTTTAACTACTCTTTAACGCATATGCGTGTACAGCTGCTTAGAAATGGTGAATACAATGAATACACACTGTATCTATCATTCAGAGAGTTTGTTGTTTTCATTCTCCACCTGCAGCTAAGTGGAGAAGACGCTCTGACTCAACGAATTTGTGTATATAAAGCAAACCAGTTTCAAGATTTAACTCAATTAACTCGACAGAATTTGAAAATAGTTTTGAGACTACGATAGTTGCAGTAAATAGGAAAGATCCAAAGTGGAGTAGAAAATAGATTAATTTAAGGTAATATATTAAAAAAACACTCTTTACCTGAAGTATTTTCAAAATGTAGCATTTAAAAAAAAAAATTCATTATTAAATTTGATGGAATTTAAAAGTAAAAAATAAAAATTAAATATTAAAAAATAAGAATAAAAAAATTAAAAATTAAAAGAGACAACTTGAAGATTTTTAATTTTTAATAAAAGATTAAAAACAAAACCAAAAAAACAAATCAAAACATTTAAAACTGAATTTGGCAGTTGAAGAACATAGAGATAATTCTTTCAAAGTAGGGGTAATGAAGATTGGCATTTTTAAAGGCCAAATTTAGCACTTTCTTGAATACCAAACGGATTCTAAAGCACAAAAAAGCCAAACTTCTTCGAACTTTTTCAGGAGAACATTTGAAAGAATTTAATTTGAAAATTAAAGAAACGAAGTTAAGTAAATGCGAAGCGAGTTTAAATTACAGATTCAAGTTTTGAAAAGGAAAGACAAAATATTTCAAAATTGACAAAATCATTACAACAAAACCGATTGAAATAACGTAATAAAATTCAAAGATGAGATTCAAAGAGTTTAGGATTGAGCTTCGAATACACAATTAATATATTTTTTTCTAAATAAGAAGTTAGCAAAACAGTTTGCATAAAAATATACATATGACAGGTATATATATATATATATATATATATATATATACACACCTCGTTAACCTCGTTGCTGTTCCGTGCGTTAGTCTCTCTTCACACGAAGGTCAAGCTGGTGGCCCCGCCTCTAGGTCTGGCTTGGTGGAGGAGCGAGTTGCTTTCTTTCGCTCTCCGCTGTACATAGCCAGGTACACCCGGCTCATCTGGTACCGTACCGTCCTGAGCCAGGCATCTAGTCTTCTCTTGAAGACTTCAACTTTGACTCCTGTAACGTTTCTGAGGTACTTTGGAAGCTGGTTAAAAAGACTTGGCCCCCTGACAACCAAGCTATTTTCCTTCTGTATTGAGAAGGTCCCTTGTCGGGCCTTTAATTTGGGAACACTACACATCCTGCCTTTCCTATTTTCCAGTGTTGTTTGAATGGTAATTGGGTTTAGTTTGAGATTTGGTACCAGTTTTTCGATCATTTTCCATATGTACATTATGGTGTACCTCTCTCTTCTTCTTTCCAGGGAGTACAGATTTAGTTTACGTAGTCTTTCCCAGTAGTTGAGTTCTTTGCAGCCATCAATCTTGGCTGTGAAATGCCTGCGTTTCTTCTAGTTTATTAGTTTCTTCCTTTTTATATGGGGACGTCAAAACTGAGCAGTATTCAAGTTTTGGTATAATCAGTGTTTTTAGCAGGGGAATCATTACTGTCCTGTCCCTTCTTGAACGTTCTTAGTACCTGTCCGCGACTCTTTTTGCTTTATTTATCGCTATCTGATTTTGTGTTTCGAATTTCGCATCATCTGTCATTATTACCCCAGATCGATCGCTTTCGTGCTTCTCTGAATTTCCTGTCTATCTGGAGCATAATATGCAGTCTGTTTAAGTTCTCTTTTCTACCATATCTCAAGAGCTGAAATTTCTCGGTGTTAAATCATGTTGTTGTCTTCTGACCATTTGTATATTTTGTTCGTGTCCCTCTGCAAGGCCTCCACTTCATTTACATCGCTGATTTTTCTGCTGATCTTTGTATCGTCTGCAAAGGATGTTACTATACTGTTGCTGTTTACTCCGCTGTCTATGTCTGTTAGCATGATAATGAACAGGAGTGGGGCCAGTACTGTCCCTTGTGGTACTGAGCTGCGTACTTCCGATTCTGATGATGATATACCTTGAATTTTGACGACCTGTAGACGTTCTCTGAGGAAGTTGTAGATCCATTTTCCCACTTTGCCTGTTATTCCCATATATTTCATTTTATGTGCTATTATACCGGATCACATTTGTCGAAAGCTTTAGCAAAATCTGTGTATATGACATCGTAGTTGTCATTGCCTTCCATGCCTCTAGGATATTGTTGTGGTGTTCTATCAGTTGTGATAGGCATGATTTATCTGATCGGAATCCGTGCTGATTTTCGTTGAATCTTTCCAGTCTCCAAGAAATCATAAATTTTCTCTCTAACTATTCTTTCAAATACTTTGGTGAGATCGGGCGTCAATGACACTGGTCTATAGTTCTTTGCTTGAGATCTGTCCCCTCCATTATATATAGAGACAATGTTTGCTCTTTTCAAGATGCTCTGTATTTCCCCAGTGTCTAGAGATCTTCTCCATATTCAGTATAAAGGTGTAGCTATTTCATTTTTACAATTTTTAATCAATAATGCGTTCCAATTGTCCGGACCTGCAGCTGAATGTGGTTTCATTTGTCCTATAGCTCTCGCTACATCTTCTAGGGTAAAATCAAAGTCTGTTATACGCTCTCCTTGCAATTTCTCTTCAAAGAATGCATTTATGTCAGGTATCGCTTTGTCACTTTTTGGGGTACTGAAAACTGATTCATACTGGGCTCTCAATGTTTTAGATATTTCTTTTGGATCGTCGGTTAGTTCATTATTTCTCTTCCTTAAGGGCCCAATAGCGGCGCGCGTTTTTGTTTTCCTTTTCGCATAGCTATAGAAGTATTTTGGATTTTCCTTTATTGCTTCTACCGCCTTTTCCTCTTCCCTCTCTGTATGGTCCTTAATCAGGGCTTGTATTTCCCAATGGATACCCTCCACTTTTTCTTGTATTACATTCCTGCATTATCTCCGCAGTTGGCTAACTTCGTCTCTACTCTCCTTCTTTTGCGGAATATTGTTCTCTTTTGTCTCTCTAGCCGGCTACTCTTTCCTTTTCGCTGTGATTTCGGAGTATATTTTTCTAAAATTCTCAGCGTTTTTTCTTCCAAGGTTGTTATCATTTCTTCAGTTGTTTTATTCTCTAAAACTGTTCTCCACTCTATTTGGGCCATGTGCGATCTGATTGCTTCCCAATTTATAGTCTTGGAGTTTAAGTTAAAGGCCCCAAATTTGCTTCTTTCCTCAATATGTGTATTGTCTTTTAATGTTGTCGTCATATTTGTTGATATCTCGATTAAGTTGTGGTCTGAGATAATGGTTGGGGTTATTTTTATATCAGCAATCAAGTTCGTGTTATTCGTGAATACCAGATCTAGGCAGTTATTTTTTCTGGTATTTTCTGTTATCTCCTGTGTCAGCATAAACTCATTTGTGAGAGCCATCAACATTTTTGCTTGCTCCTGGTCTTCTCTTGTGCCCCCCTTGTCCTGGTGTATATATATATTCCTATCCACCTTTTTGCATTTTATAAATGGGAAGTTAAAGTCTCCGCAGATCATTATATTGGGGGATGGAGGGTTTATGGCCTTTATTAGCTTTCTGGTATCATCAATGGTCTCCGAAAATTTTTCGGTTGGGGTGTTTAGAGGTCTATAGATGACTATTAGTATCGCGTTTAGTTTTTCTATTTTCACTGCTAGGAGTTCCACAAAGCTGTTTGATTTACTTGTTATCGTCTCTATCATATGATCTTCATGTACATATATAGCACAGCCACCTTTACGTCTCGTTGTTTTATCAGCTCTTAGTAAGTTGAAACCCTCCATATTTATCTCTTTCTTATCAATACAATGTTCGCAGTTTTCACAATTTCCTTGGCAATCCTTAAGATGAGTTTCTGTGAGGCATGCGATGTCCGCCCTTGTTTCGTCCATAAATCCTTTCAGGTACGAAACTTTGTTGAGTGATTGGTTTGGTCTTATTCCTTGAATATTAGCCAGGACAATATTTATGTTTTGTTTTTCGTTGCCCCTTGTGCATTTCAAGTTCGTTTTCCTTCGTATCGCTTGTTTCGTTGCCCTATGATCCGAGAGAGATCCGTTTTCGCCTACCTGTTCTGGTAGCTTCTTGCCCGGAAGCGGTTTGGCTCGGGGGTTTCCAGCTGTGTCAACTGCATGCGTTGGATGACATTTAGCAGCCATATCATGTCTGCAATGTTGAAAAAGTTTTTTTTTGTTCGCTTATTGTGTTCCTATTGTTATTCCTATCGTCATTTAAACTTTGTCCTTTGTTCTTTGGGTTCGTCGGGAGATGTTAATAGTAGCATTTTTTTCCGTATTTGCAGATTCCATATTTTGCGTAAGGCCTGCAGATGTCCGGGTAGCAGAATTTGCATGTCTCGAAATTTACAATGACCATTATTATAGAAGAAATTGCATATTGGGGGATGTTCATATATACATTGTCCTCTTTTAAATCTGCAATTATCTTTTATATAATACCTGCATATAATTCCTCCCCCATATTTACTCGGGGCCTTTGTTTTTTGCTCCTTATTGGGGGACAGTTTCACTCCGTTTTCTTCATTACCCTCTTGTCTTTTCCTACTTGTGCTATTTGTGTTAATGTCCTTCGTTGTCCTTATACTATCTCTTGTCTTTATACTCTCTTTCGCCTGCATGGTTTCGGCCTCGTTGTGTGACGGTATTTGATTTTTTTCTACTTCGCCTTTCTTCGTTTCTTCTGTTTTCCTCTGTTTTTATTCCCACTTTCCTCTTTCAGTTTCTTCTCGTAGTCTCTTTCTGCTTTAAATATCGTAAAAGAGTTTATTTCGGTCATGCAGTTTTCGCAGAAAATTTTATCCCATTAAGTTGCTTCGCGTTCGTTATAAGGGAGATTTTTTCATCTTCCCATTCTAGGCATCTAAAATAAAAAAGCAGCTGACAAAGATCGCACTTCATCGCCTTTGTCTCATTTGTTGCATCATTGCAGATACCACAGAGTTGCAGGAATTTATTTACCATTTTCATGTTACTGATAGAGGGTAGCCGCTGGTGCACAAAATTTACTCAAAAAGGGTATTATGGGAAGTATTGGGTGGGGGTTGATTCAAGCTGAGGGGAAAGTATTCTCCGTTACTCCGGGGGATGGGGGATGTGGCACGCTATATACTTCTCACTGATTGGTGCTCGCGACTGTGGCTGCGAGGGATAATGGGGGGTATTTGTAGGAATTTCGATAGGCAGCTAATTTTTTTCACAAAGAAACTCGGAAAAATGCTGTATAGATTAATTCGCTTCGTTTTTATTTACTTTTTTTGATATATGCCGCGATTTTTACTTTTTAAAAAGAAATACCACTATGCACTATCAATTAACTCACAATATCGGCACCGTTTAAAACTGATTAACTGCAGGAGTTTTACTGTAATACCGCTTTTATTCGGACTTCGATCGAAACACGTGTAACCGTACACCAGCAAAACAGTATATATATATATATATATATATATATATATATATATATATATATATATATATATATATATATATATATATATATATATAACACACACACACACGATTATTTATATATGTGTATTAGTTTTGCTTTCGCCCGAATTGTTTATTCTGATGAAGGTCAGGCTCATTACTCCACCTTCGAGTTTCAGCTTAATGTGAAATCCAAATCACAACCAGAGAAGTCAGAAATTGCAAAGTCCTCGCACGGAGTCGATTTCACGTATTAACTATCACGATTAACTCTTTTGTAACTACACCAACCACGCTATGATTGAACTATAACCGTTCCACCAGCCATTTGGTTTGGTTACAAAATAGTTGACTATGTAAACAAATATTTTTCTCTGTACAGTATATACTTCCCAGCAAGAAGTGGAACGTTTACTGAGCGTCACAAATGTTTGAAAACGCTAAAATAACGTTTATAACATTTACTAAACATTTAAAACACGTAAAAATAACGTTTATGACGTTTATACTAAACGTTTACTAAACATTTAAAACACGTAAAAATAACGTTTATGACGTTTATATTAAACGTTTACTAAACGTCAAAAAACATTTAAGACATTTAGTAAACATTTAAAAGTTTACTAAACGTCCCATTTCTTGCATGAAATACGTTATTTCCGTTATGAAGGAATTTACTGAATTAAGTTTTGCTGCCTTTATTTAATTAAATATAAAAGATTACAAATAATTAGTGTTCAAAATGTTCATAGTGTTCAACGTTCAAAGTGTTCAATAGAGTCCAGGGGCGGATTCAGAAATTTTTCAAGGGGGGGGGTTCCCTGCTGCCGTTGGTAATCATAGACCAAAAATATAATCCACCAACAAGATTTACTCACATCTATATAGTTCAAACTTCAAACTCTGTATCTCTTTTCACAAATACATAATTTGTTTATTGTTGTTACTAGAGCAAGTGAGTTATAGAAATTTAAAAAAAAAGAGTTACATTATTGCTCGATCTAAATTGTGGTATGTAAGGTTCTTAATCCTTTAAGTCCTGAATTTTTTGTAGGGTTAAGTTATAAATGCGTGTATTTGAAACGTTAGCAATTTGTACCTTTCGTCCTTAAAGGGTTAAAAATGATGAAAGGATTTTATTTTTTCTCGATACGTTCATAATAAGTTCATAATGTTTACAAAATTCAAACCTATACAAATTCCAATTACGAATATGTCTATGAATATAATCTAATATATTTATATGCATCTGCAAGAATAGATTCAAATTCACACAGATTCAAGTGCTCACGATACAAAAAGATGAATTTGTGTAGGTATTCGTGTTGTATTAAGGTTACATGAGATCGCCGGTTGCACGAGTTACGATAAATTGTGATATAGGTTGTGAATGAATTATTTATTCACTGAAATATAATTACCCTCCTTCGTGACCACTTCAGGTCACCTCCACACGTAGCATCTAAAGTGAGGTCACTTGTTACCTGTTCTATAAAAAAGGTAGTGGTGATAGCGATGGGGAATTCACGAGTACCCAATGAACCCCCCCTCCCTCCTGGATCCGCCACTTGAATTCAAAGATTCTTTCAACATCTATTTTAAATTGTGAATTAATTTACAACTATATATAAAAATTATACAAACTTATCAAATTAAAAATGTTCACTGCAAAGAGTGTTTTAACTTTACAATGAAAACTTTCTACTTGGTAATCTTGTAGAGTAAATCTGGTTAAACTGTTTTCTGAGAGTCTAAAGCAACACCTTCATTTTTCAATTACGTTTTTCTCTTCATATTATAACTAATAAAATATTTAATGAACATTTTTAGTTATTTACTCAGAAAAGTAAGTAAATAAGGATATACTCGTGTATATATATGTACAGGGGTTGGACAGAATAATGGGAACACTCGCATTTTTGGTGCTGTATTTTCTGATATCATTAATGGCGTTATGTACTTTATTAAATTAATATGTAACTGCATATAATATTGAGAACATCTTCGATTTTAATATGTTCATATTGGTTTTTCATATTCTTTTAAAATAAATAAAAAATATAGCGCTTGAAAAAGATGTTACTGCCTGTGAAAGGGGCATGATAGTAGGAGCCCGTTTGGTTGGTGTCTCAGTAATAAAAGTCACATAATTGCTTCTGTATCTCGAGGAACAGTCCTCAAGGTTATGAATACATGCAAAAATAATAAAAGAACATTAAATAAGGAATATAGCGGTGAGAGTAAAGCAACACTGACAGAATGCGACAGAAGAACCTTATATGATAATTATGAGCTGTGAAGAATCAATCAAAGACTGTTGTTGCATCAAAACCTTTTTGTTCAAAATTTAATAATAGACCGCAAAGACCAGTGTCAGTCATAACTATGTTATGGGAACTGTAGTAAACCTATTTTACCACCGGATGAAGTTCCTCTAGTGTTCGACGTCGTATGCGGTTTATACATGACGGCGCTCCGCCTCATTTTAGTCGAGTAGCCAGAGTCTGATTGGATGACCATTTCCCTGATAAATGGATAGGCCGTGGAGGACCCATTGCGTGGCCTGCTCGCTCCCCGGACCTGAATCCACTCTATTTTTACCTGTGGGGTCATCTAAAATCCATCGTTTACGTGATACCCATTGACAACGTTGAAATGCTTCGCCAACGTGTGGAACAAGGATGCCAGAAAATCCGAGCAATTCCTGGAATGTTTGAACGCGTCAGGCAGTCTATGACTAAACGTGTTTAGGCGTGTATTCAAGCGCAAGGCGGTCATTTTAAGCACTGCCTTTAAAGGTAAGGCGGATACTTGCTGAACACATAACGGGCTGTAACTCGGAAACAAAGCGATTTCGGGCATATGTTTATATAAACTTTTTTTCATTGTTTCAGGTCCTGAATCCATCCTGAAAGTGCGTCTCACATGTTATGAAACACCCTGTGTTTATATATATATATATATATATATATATATATATATATATATATATATTATATACAGTGGTGTAGTCGTAATTTCTTCAGTGGGTTAACGCAACAACAATTTTTCTTATATAGCGTTTCTATAAAATTCTACAGCGTTTTTACATTTTATATACATTCCCCAAAACACGTTGAAATTGAAGGATTAGGAAAGAAATATAGTTAGAAAGAGTACGTATTACAAAAATGTTCAGTAGAAACAGCAAAAAATAAAAAAATATAAAGTAAAATAAAACCAGTAGGGTAACGCTAAAAGTAAAATAAAACCAGTGGGGTAATGCCGTTACCTTGCGTTACCCCCGGACTACACCACTGGTTATATATATATGTATGATATATATATGTGTTTCTACCTCGTGGTGTACGGACGTTTTCGTTTCCGCTCTGTGTAATATCGAAATAACTAGTGTTTATAAGTTCAGCAGTAAATTCTATCTTATATCAGTGTGTGTATTTAATACCAGTGAATTCGCGATAATAAACTATTAAGTAAAAGCCGGTGGCATATAGCTTGCACAACGAAAAAACTTCAAATTGAAACATAAATTTAAAACACTTCGAACGGAAAAACAGCTCGAGATTGTACACTAGGCCTAAGAGGGAAAAAGGTCAGTGCCATAAAACGAAAGTCGAGTTATCGAGAGAAATTTGAGGAGCGAGAAGAAGAGGAATATAAAGGAGAAAATGGCAAAACATACGAAGAAATGTGTAAATTGCGGAAAAGTCAGAAAATTGAATAAAGCCGGATTATGTGTAATGGAATGTGCCGCATATCAACTTTGCGATTGCAAAAATGAAACAGACCAGACCTCGGGCTTAAACTGCATTCTGTGCAATATCTTTAAGCACTACGAATGCATGAACTTAGATAGAAAAACAGGAAAACGGTAAATAGAATAAATAACAAAATCATAGGCCTTTGTGGTTTCTTATGCGTCAAGTGCATGGAAAACAATAGAAAATTAGTACAGAGGGGAACACAAAATGTTGAAATAGAAGAATCAAATACAGCAGTTTTACCGACAGAAAAACATGAAACAGAAAACGCCTGCACAACCGAGAAGGAAAAAGAAAACACATTACAGGGAGGGGCGAAAGCAGCCTCAGAAAAAGAGGTACCCACGGTAGAAGAGGGAGATACGAAATACACGCCGAAGAAAACAACCCCACTGAGTAGGGAAGAAGTGGTGGCGAAGCAGAAGAAGGAAATCGAATCACATAAGCTCAGAGGGAATTTAAACGACGGGCATATGTGAATATTATAAAATAGGTACGTGCAAATATGGCTCAAACTGCATATACAATCACCCTACAAAATGTTTCTATATGATAAGGAATGGGAAGTGCAAGTACGGACCAAACTGCAACTTTTTTCACCCTCGTATGTGCAGACAGTCAATTACTGAGAAAATATGCCTGAACATAGAGTGCCCGCATTTTCACATAAAGGGTACGCAAAGAAGAAAACGGGAAAGAACAGATAATATTCGACATAGAAGAAATAGCAAGAGTAATGAAACATGTTTTTTAGAAGAAATGAGGATAATAAAAGCTCAGCTTGCCCTTCTAACAAGGAGAGACAGAACGCCGCAAACATATGCACCACAACATTACGCACATCACCCTCCTATTCAACACCACCCACCAATAATACAACAACAGTGGTATCACGAGCTGCAACCGCAATACTCCCAAATGCAGTGGCCCAACCAATAACACCAAACAGGAACCGACATCGACCAGGAAACGACCATCATTTAGGAGAAACGAACACGAAGATTAGAAACCATGCAGACTGCAAATTACAATACTTGCAAAATTTAGCTAAGGAAACCAGCATAGATATCATATGCCTAACGGAAAGACACTTACATAAGTGCGAAAAAGGCTGTGAAAACTGCATCGAGAATACTGAAATAGCATTGCTGGACTACAACATATACAGAGCAGATAGAGTGGCTAGACGAGGAGGAGTGTTGTATCCACGTGAAAAACACTTACACATGTGAAGTGAGGGTAAATAAATGAAACAGCACAGTTGAAGTTATTATATTAGAAGTAAAAGAACTGAACCTAACCATTATGAACATCTACAGACCACCAAACACTACAAAAAGTGAATTCCAATTTGCTACAAATGAAATAGAAAACATATTAAATTACTTGAAACTCCAGCAACAAATATTCTAATTTTGGAGATTTTAATTTCCCATTCATATCATGGAAGAAAAATGACGAAGTTATATATGTTGAGAAGTTTCATGGCAACATTACTAAAGATGACAGAACCCAAGCAACAATGCTATTAGATATTATGGGACATTACGCCCTTACCCACGAAATCGGTGAAGCCACGAGAAAGGAGAACGTTTTGGATTTAATCTGGACAAATAACAACGAGATAATAATAACTAAAAAAGTAACGCACACAAAGTACTCCGACCATAACCTCATCGATATACAATTGAAGTTAGCACACAGAGGTCCGAAAACCCTAGAGAGGCAGATGGAATATTTGAAGGCTTAAACATAAATTCAAAGAAAGTAAATTGGGAAAACGTAATTAAAGATTTAAAGGAGGTAAATTTGGAATTGCGACTACACGAGAAGACTCCACAAGAAATACTATGTATAATAGAGACGGAAACCAAACCTATAATACTGAAACATATTCCAGAGAGACAGGAAAGAAAACGTAGCAAGCTCGAGAGGAAAATCAGGACTCTATTCAGGAAACGAAGACAAACCGTAAAACATCTCCACAGATGCAGAACTGATGCAAAGAGACTCAAACTAGAGAGGAAACTTGGCGGAAAAGAAATGGACCTAAAGCAAACATTCATACATAAGACAAACGAGGAGGAAAACAAGGTAGCAGAAAACATTAAAAAAAAGACCAAAATACTTCTACACTTTTGTGAAAAGGAAAATGCAGTGAAAGGAGAGTATTGGACCGTTGATAGACGGGGAGGCCGAATACACAAATGACCCGAAAGAAATAAGTGAACTGCTTAGGGAACAATTTAAATCTGTGTTTAGCACCCCTAAGTCCGACATGGAAGTGGAAAACCCAGACGAGTTTTTCGACATTGATACAGATCAACCAAGAACAAATCCCGGCACAAACCTATTAATGGACTTCGAGTTCACGGAAGGAATGTAATTACAGCCTTATCACAGATGCGAGACAATTCAGCGCCAGGGCCAGACACATGGAGTGCCAGATTTCTGAAGAAATGCAAAGAGAGTATTGCAAAACCGCTATACTTACTATGGAGGAAATCACTCGACACAGGACAAATTCCACTCCCCTTAAAGAACGCGAACATTGGCCCCCTATTTAAAGGTGGTAACAGAGCAATGCCAAAAAATTATCGGCCAGTGGCTCTCACACCTTATAAGTGTTTTGAACGCATAATTAGAGGCAAAACTACCTACTACCTACAAGAAAGACTTATACAACCCAAATCAACGTGGCTTCAGGGCGGGTAGATCATGTCTGTCACAGCTACTAGACCACCAGGAGAAAATATTAGGAACATTGTGTCGAGGACAAAACATTGATGTAATATATACTGCCTTCGATAAATGAGACCATGGAATCATAGCACACAAACTTAAGGATACAGGAATTACTGGAAAGCTAGGAAGGTGGATATTTAATTTCTTGAAACAAAGAACGCAAAGAGTGGTGGTAAACGGAGTTAAATCGGAAGTCTCGGAAGTCGTGAGCTCTGTCCCACAAGGGACAGTATTAGCTCCCTTGCTGTTCATAATAATGATTGCAGATATTGATGCTTCGCAGATGACACAAAGATATGTAAGGAAATATTGAACGAAGATGACATAAGAAAACTACAAAACGACATTGAAACATTATTCCAGTGGGTAGAAAACAACAATATGAAGTTCAACGAAGAAAAATTCCAACTTCTAAGACAACACCAAATCCACAAGTCAGGATCTTGGAGTAATAATGTCCTCGGATGCAGAATTCAGAGAGCACTATAAAATCAAAATCACAACGGCTAGAAAAATAATGGGAATCATCTGGAGGAGCTTCCGCAGCAGAAAAGCAAACATATGCTCAAATTATGGAAGAGTCTAGTCCTACCAATAACTGAGTATTGCTCAGTACTCACAAGCCCACACAGAAAAAGAGACATTGCGAGCATTGAAGCTATACAAAGGACTTTTACGTCTAAGATAGAGGAAATGGAAGGTGAAGACTAATGGTCTCGACTACAATCCCTGGAACTCTACTCTCTTGAAAGAAGGCGCGAGCGGTACACAATAATATACATATGGAAAGTACTTGAGGGCTCTGTCCCTAACCTCAGAAATGAGATAGAAACAAACTGGAATGAGAGAAGAGGCAGATTTTGTAAGGTCCCAGCTGCGGTGGGACAAGGAGCCATGAAAACGAGGATGGAAAATACCCTCAGAATACGAGGTCCAAAGCTTTTCAATGTCCTTCCAAAAGAAGTGAGGAATCTCCAGCACACCGACCTGAATAACTTCAAGAACCAGCTGGACAGATTCTTGTGCAAAGTCCCTGACCAGCCATGCGTGGCTGGCTAGAAGGGCAGGAGGAGATCAGAGAGCAATTCCCTCCTTCACCAAGTCCCGCAAATGAAACGGGATGCTGCAGAGGGGTCGACCGCAGGTCGATCCTGAACCGTCGTTCAAACTCAACAAAAGTAAGTAAACAAAAGATATATATATATATATATATATATATATATATATCACTGGTGACTCCTGCACTCGGGCTTCTCGGGCTGAGCCCGAGAGGCAAGGGGCAAGGAGAAGCATGAAAGATAAAATTGTGTATTTATAGATTTAAGTTTAAAAAAAAAGTTTTAAATACAAATTGTAAAAATGGTTTTTGGCTGGTAGTATGTTACTGTTTTTCTGTCTAGCCTTCGTCACGCAAGCAAATTTTGAGCGCATTTAGATACCCTTACTACCTATAAAAAACTATATTGACACATTAAGTTTTCGTGTAATCTTTCAAGATCCTTTACTCGGGCGCAAGACATTACGCCCGAGAAAGTATAAGTAATATCGTATATTTAAAGTTCTTTTAATGAATAATTATTTGCTTGCATACGGTTACATAATAGTCCTTCTTCTAATTCTCATTAAATAAAATACGTTTTTCCTCCTATTAATTTTTTTTATAAAGAAAAAAACATTTCAACTCGGGCTTATATCCTTCGGCCTTGTAGAGGCACAATTTTTAATTCTGGCGATACATGGTAACTTTTTACGTTTCAATAAGCGTGCTTTCAACTCCTTCTTACCATACCTGTAACTTGTTTCAAATGAAAGAAGTTTCTCTGTTCTTGATCGAATTAGATCATATTTAAGAAGCACAATGGCTCAAGAACGGCTCTCGTCCCTGGCTAGGATTTCAAATGAAAAAGAAATGCTTATTGATTTGAAAAACAAAAAGGAATTACATGACCGAATATTAAAGGAATTTGCTTTAAAACCAAGACGCTTGGACTTTATGTTCAAGTAAATAAAATTCAAATAATTTTTTTACCGAGGTATGTATTTATTTATTTTATTGATAAGCTTAAGTTATTGTCATGCATTTAAATGTCGGCTCATATGTAGACTTGAAAATTTAAAAGAGCCCGAGTAGTCTTGAAGAGCTGGAGTCGCCACTATATATATATATATATATATATCATATTTGTATATAATACGGGTGTTATTATAATCACTTGTAATGCATATCAATTAATTTTTTACTATACGCTAATTTCATAAGATTTATAGTCAGAAAATATATGTTACATGCCTTCGTATTAGCATCGGTAAAATTTATCATTCTACAGTAAAACATGAGGCCTCACTGCTTAACAGTGTGATCATATATATATATATTATATATTATTATATATATATATATATATGTCACGCGAACACAAAACATAAAAATCCTGCAAACGGGAAACGAGTTGAAATGTCATAAAAGGAAAAAAAATTGGAAAATTAATTTTTTTTTTTTTTTTAACGAAAATCCAGAAACATTTTTTACCTGACCCCCCTCCCCTATCCAATATTTCCTTGCAGAATCTCGAAATAAGTTGAGGTTTGGGATCTGGGATATGTGAGATATTTGGAATCTTTTTAATTTTTTGATCAATGAAAGAAAGCCACCCCCAGCCTTCTTTAGTTAGCTTTATAATGCTAACTAACGAAAATATTACGACCTAACCTAACCATTCGTTATGTCAACTGTACGCCCTTGACGAGTGTTTAGGTTAGGTCGTGATATTTTCGTTAGTTAGCCTTATAAAGCAGATTAAAGAAGGCTGGGGGTGGCTTTCTTTCATTGATACATTTTGTTTTTATCCCATCCACTTTAAAAATTTTAAAACAGTTTATGTATCTTTATTTAACGTTTTGTTCGCAAATAAATTAACATTTCTCAAATATAAAAGGTGCTAATATGGAATTTTAACAGAATTAATGTGGAATTTTAACAGAATTAATGTGGAATTTTAACAGAATTAATGTGGAATTTTAACAGAATTAATATGGAATTTTAACAGAATTAATATGGAATTTTAACAGAATTAACATGGAATTTTAACAGAATTAACATGAAATTTTAACAGAATTAACATGAAATTTTAACAGAATTAACATGGAATTTTAACAGAATTAACATGGAATTTTAACAAAATTAATATGGAATTTTAACAGAATTAATATGGAATTTTAACAGAATTAATATGGAATTTTAACAGAATAAATGTGGAATTTTAACAGAATTAATGTGGAATTTTAACAGAATTAATGTGGAATTTTAACAGAATTAATGTGGAATTTTAACAGAATTAATATGGAATTTCAACAGAATTAATGTGGAATTTTAACAGAATTAATATGGAATTTTAACAGAATTAATATGGAATTTTAACAGAATTAATATGGAATTTTAACAGAATTAACATGAAATTTTAACAGAATTAACATGAAATTTTAACAGAATTAATATGGAATTTTAACAGAATCAATATAAGCTTTTAACATAATTCATCTTATATAAAATAAATATGAGCAGGTTATATGTAGAATTGTCATTAATCGCATGACTTAATTTCCATATTAATAACCACGATTATATAATAAAAGGGATCTACCGCTTAATTAACGTGAAATCGGAACCAGGGGCCATTACATCATGTGGACGCAGAAGACTGTCACCTATCTAACTATTATCAAGACCCAGTGTCGCTTAACATCGCTGATCTACCGGGAAGCGGTGTTGGGACATGGTTACGACGTGGCCCTTGCACGTTCAGGTGCGCCCTTGTTTACTTTCATGAGTATACACTATACTGTATACTGTATAACCTAATGTACTGTATAACCTAATTTACCGTTCGCATGGGACTGTATATATAGATTCTATATAGTATGAGAGTGCTGTGTATGTATATATATATTATAATATATATATATATATATATATGCATATATAACTGCAATGACCGCGCAGTATATAAATGAATAGAAACGACATAAGTGTTAAGGAACGTCTCTGCACACGAGGAGGAGAGATAACGAATAATGAAAAATGAGGCGAACCGCCCGGGAATCGAACCCAGGGCCTTCCAACCGGCAATTGGAAGGCCCTGGGTTCGATTCCCGGGCGGTTCGCCTCATTTTTCATTATTCGTTATCTCTCCTCCTCGTGTGCAGAGACGTTCCTTAACACTTATGTCGTTTCTATTCATATATATATATATATATGTTGTTATTGTCATAATGTTTCAACCCAACAAAGACCCTACGATCCACTCATGGCTGGTCTACCTAACTGTGGTTGTAGTTGTGTATTGCGCATGTCCTCCGTCCTTAAACTATACCCAATCTATCAACATATGCGTCTAATCGATTTTTAAACATGTTTATAGACGTGCTACTAATTACTTCTACCGACAAACTATTCCAGCTATTTACTATTCTATGCGTAAAAAAAGTTTTTGGCAACTGCTGTCTCGAACCTTCTACTTGTTAACTTACACCCGTTATTTCTAGTCCTATTATATTGAGATATTTCGAAAAAGCTATCTCTATCTACGTTATCGAACCCATTCATAATTTCAAAAACCTGGATTAGATCACCCCTTAGCCTCCAAGTCTCGAGTGTAGTCAATTTTAACTCCTTAAACCTATCCTCGTACGACTTCGATCTAAGCGACGGAATACACATATATGTGTGTGTGTGTGTGTGTGTATATTTTTAATACCTTTTCACACCCGATTTACGATATAAAGTTTTTATCATCGTACATTATGCATATAGATTTAAAATTGTTAATTGTGAGGAAAAAAAAAGGTTCTCGCCGAATCTCTGAATTATTCATGGAAAAGGTTTTACATTAAGAAACTTCGGAAATAAACGAGCTTAAGGACAATCCAAGATTTTTATCCACTAAGCATTTAAGATTGCCTATAATATAAGGATTACATGGATATATATATATATATATATATATATATATATATATATATATATATATATGAAGAGATTAAGTTTTAAATACATTATTAAGCTTCCTATATATGCATGATAACTGACGTTCAGACAGTAGTGGAAAAGATTTTAAATGTTTGAAGAAGAAGGCGTAGATTGTATGTATAGATATAATATATATATAATATATATATATATATATATATATATATATATATATATACACAGGGGTCCCATAAGTCCGGCATCATAGGAAAAATAATAAAAAAAGGCAAAACAAAAGCTTTTATTTACAGAACGTGCTCAATATGTCCACCATTGTTTTCAATACACAAATTCAGACGTGATACCAGTCAGCAAGCACACGGTGAATGATGTCAGGAGTAATGGTGTTACATGCCCCAATAATGCGCTGCCGCAAATGTTCAACACTCCTAATTTTCTCTGCGTATACCAGCGCTTTCAAGTGGCCCCAGAGATAAAAATCTATGAGTAGAATTATCTGGATTCGTTCTTCCTTGCTCACAGACATTATGGCCTGTAGAAAGAGAAAAATATGAATTATGGTTTGTAGAAATAGAAAAATATGAATTTCTCCTATGATGCCGGACTTGTGGGACACCCTGTATATATATATATATATATATATATATATATTATATATATATATATATATGATACAGTCAATGTCCAAAATCAGGCAATTTGTAAATTGACTGAAATTTTAGGCAATGTGTCAAATTGATGATACACACAAAACCTAACCTAACCTAACCCAACCGAATGAATTTTTAGGCAGCATATTGGGAAATACCAGTAGGCATGCATATGCAGCATTACCAGAAAGGTTAGGTTAGATTAGGTTAGGTTTTGTGTGTATCATCAATTTGACACATTACCTAAAATTTCAGTCAATTTACAAATTGCCTGATTTTAGACATTGACTGTACATATATATATATATATATATATATCAGTGATGTAGTCGAGACCACCAAGTCCGAGACTGAGACCGAGACCTGATCCTGTGAGACCAAGATCGAGACCGAGATCAAAGGTTCGAGATCGAGACCCTTAAAATTCGAGACCGAGATCGAGATCGAGACCAAGCTCATGCCCTTTCAATTTGTTTTACACTACTATGGAAATTAGACTATGTTAAGTATATTAATAAACTAATAACTACTTACTCAGATGTAGTGTGTTGAATGCAAAAAGTGTAGCCTAAAAATTAACAAATGAATATATATATACACGTACTTTTTATTTATTTACTTCTTTTATATCTGTTACAGATTTATTTAAAGCATGATAGGTGCTCATTACACTTAAGGAACATCAGCATGCTCAGAAGATCTGCTGAAGTTCGACTTCTGTGGGGCCTCATTATTATGCTTCCATGGCTAAATACACGGTCAATTGGAGCACTAGAGGCAGGCACTGTTAAAACAGTCATGGCAATATTGGCCAGTGATGGGAATTTATCCCTTTTCTGGTGCCAAAACTTTATTGGAGAGCAGTTGTCTAAAATATGAGATTCATCGATTTCTAAAAGGTACCGCCGAAACTGTTCCCTGCGGTTCAAAATCTTCCCAGTTTCAACGTTCTTCTGCTTGGACCGATAGCTTTGATATTTTGCCATTAGTCTCGGAACTTTGGTTTGACTCTGTTTTATTTCGTCATCGCTGCTGTGAGAATGAGCGCTGTCTCTCTGTATCTGCTCATTCTCCGTGCTTGAGTTTCCTGTATAGCATTTTTCCAACACCATTTCTATGAAAAATAAATTGACATATCGGTACTATAAACAGAAGCATGGCAGTTAGCATAAGGTCTAAATAATATATATATATATATATATGTAAAGAACGACGCTTGTGTAGAAGAACGTTCCGCACAAGATGAGGAGGGAGAACGAACAAATGAAAAATGAGGTAACCACCCGGGAATCGAACCCGGGATCTTCCGATTGCCGGTCAGATATGCTATCCACTACACCATGGGCCTCGATTAGTCAGAAGTCGTAATTCTCCTACATACGAGCGGAACGTTCTTCTACACAAGCGTCGTTCTTTATATTAATTATACTGTGTGTTGTTTGCAGTTAAAATGTATATATATATATATATATATATATATATATATATATATATATGACATTAATTCAACATCCACTCACCCCAAAGAGATCTATAATGAATTTTAATGATAAAAAATATACGGGGATAATGAATTCTGTGATAATTTTAAAAATTTATAATGAAATTATAACATACCTTTTATTTCCTCTTTAAGTTCTACTTTAATATCTTTATCAGCTCGTACTTCAATGTCCACCCACTGTAGACCAATCTGTGGGTCAAGTAATGTTGCAATTGGATAGATGTTATTGGCAAATGGCAAGGGAACTTCATCAGCACCGTCCTTTTCAGCCATCTTGCATGTGACGAATACCCCTTTAAAGCGACGAATAATTCCTTCGGTCAGCTTGTCGATTAACTGCTTGCAGTGCCTGGTGGTTACTCTTAATTTCATAAGATGGTTATGGAGGTCCAGTAGAGTAGGAATAACCATGCTGATCGTACAAGTGAAGTCTCCTGAAAACACAGACATATGATATATATATATATTGTGTGTGTGTGTGTGTGTGTGTGTGTGTGTGTGTGTGTTTGTGTGCGTGCACGAAGACACTGAGAAACAACATAGCTCATTAAATGAACCTAATCATAACAAGTAAACCATTTGAGTGACTTCTAAAATAGTAAAGATAGTAAATAAGTATGTTAAACAAAACTTTTCACCACGCTGAAATTTCTTTGCTTCATCCTTTTCTTAGAAACGACCTATGATATATTGCATAATATTGGTATTTAGTATTTACCTTGGGTTATCAAAGTTGCTTCTGCAAACGGAGCCAGTACTGAGCATAGTTCAGTCATAAAGCTCCATTCCCTGGAAGTAATTGCTGAAATATTGAAGTTCTTGAACTCTCCATCACAAATGTCGAAGAGCTTCTTAAAATATATACTTATATATATAATATATAATTCTCTATTTAGTGTTTCCATTTTCAATAAAATTAATCTGACGGGGGCGGGGGGGGGGGCAATTTTTTTTGTAGCGCCAACCTAAAAAAATCCAGACCCCCCCCCCCCGCAAGACAAACGTGGCAACTCAAATGACTGCAGTCTGTTCAACCAAGCCACCATCATGAGTATGCCAATAATATGTATTTTTCATTACGGTCTCGAGAGGTCTCGAAAGGTCTCGGGGAGAAAAACCGAGACCACGTCTGTCGAGACCGAGATCGAGACCGAGATCTAAATAGCGGAGACCGAGATCGAGATCGAGATCTGCAAATTGGGTCTCGAGATCGATCTTGAGACCGAGACCGATCTCGAGACCTACATCACTGATATATATATATATAACCTTAATATTTGAGAAGTTAGAACATTCCAAATAAAACCTTTTGGATTTAGAACTTATAACTTCTTTTTGAAGGTAGATTCTAAGGGAAGTTTTTCCTTATTTTGAGTAGCAAAGCTTCTTGTCAGATGATATAATAACGTCTTTTAATGATACATAACTTCTTTAGAGCAGTGGTCGGCGAACTTTTTGGGGTATTACCCCAAAATATATTTGTGTACAACGATATTACCCCCTAGACTTGAAATTATTTGTTCGAAAAAAATATAACTTTGATAATTAGCCTCGCTTATTAAATAATAAATTTTTGTGCAATTTTATTTATATGTTTATTGAGCCTTCATTACCCCCGAGATTTTCATTTTTACCCCATTTGGGGTAATTTACCCGGTTCCCCGACCCCTGCTTTAGAGAGAAGAAATAATCTTCGAGTTTCCTTCTGTGAAGGAATATCTTCAACTTTGAAAGACTTTGAAAGAAAATAGAAACCCAGAGATTTGTACATTACAATGAAAGACGTATATACCCATCTGGTCGACAAGACATAGAAGCGACACTCTTAAACGTAAACCTATATAACCTAACCTAACCTAGCGTAACCTGACTTATGCTAACCTAACATAATCTACCACAGAATGACTTGTCAATTTTATGTCGTTAGCCCGAAAATGAAGGTTGCGAACTACATTTTTTGTAACACAAACAAAATACGTTTATAATTTGCTTATTTTTAACTTATAATAAGGTTATGTTATAATGTTATGATGTTTCGGACCAGCAAAGACCCTAGGATCCACTCATGGCTAGTCCACCCAACAACCGTGTTTATAATTGTGTACTGTGCATTTCCTCCGTGGTGGCGGAAGGGACCTACAATTTTATGTGGGTTCCGAACCACAAAAACCTTAATTTTACTACCTTAAACTATACCTAATGTATCAACATACGCATCTAATCAATCGCTATTTTTAAACGTTTCGAGCTACATTCTGCATACTTCTAAAATATATATTCCAAGAAAGTTGTCTCATTAGGGCTGAAAATGTTTTTTTCAGTAATACCAAATGTTTCATTTGCTTCATTTTATCTTCAAAGGTTATGAGAACTTTCGAAATTGCTCTCATTTATCCATCTGTATGCTAATGAACGGGGACCAAAGACTTTATTTCTTCTTCGACTAAGTTACATATTGGACAGCATAAACTAAAGTTATGCACATTGCTTTTCTTGCAAAATATCACTATGTTAACGACATTAACGAAAAGAAAAGAAAATGTGTTTTAAACCCTTTATCACACTTGAACCACTAAATTACATGACAGAGCATACGTGTCTTATACTCTTCATTGTCATTCCTGAGTACCTTGGTTCTCTTTAGAGTGAATATACTCTCTCTCCAGGCTTCAATCTACGGAACTGTCCTTTCTCCTTTTACACCCTTATTACCTTCGACATGTCGAGAACGCTCGAGAAAATCAGATAAACATTCGCGTTTAAAAGTCGAGCAAATAACCACTTGAGAGCCAGAGAGAGCGTGAGAGATTTCCGCCTAAAATTTGCAGTCATTTTTTTTTCTCCCTTGAAAAGACCACTTGCCTCTAATTCCACTTATCTTAATTATATTATGTAAATCATATGCGCAAATGAGGTGTAAGTAGCTCTATCGAATATAAAGTTTCAATATACGTCTAAAATAATTTTCCTTATATATAATAGAGAGAGAGAGAGAGAGAGAGAGAGAATATTTAGGAAGGTAAATCCGTGTGAGATATTTAAATAAGTACATTATGCATTCAAAATCCGTTGATAATGTGCTTCTCAGAAGCTAAAAACGCTTTCAGGGCGTGAAAGGAACATAATAAAAATATATGAACATTAATTTACATAACTTTACATTTGAATATATAAACATTTTCCATTACGAGGAATAGATCTGACAGAGGTATGCAATGCCATATATATATATATATATATATATATATATATATAATATATATACACACACACACGAGTGATCAAAAAGTATCGAAATTTATTGTTACGGACAAATGAATGCAAATAAAAATAACCGTTTACATATGTCAGTCTTCCTGCCCTCTGCGTCTGCAGTCTGAAGAAAATCTGCTACCATGAGGCAGTAGTTGGTTGGAGCGCTTAAAATGAGGGTGTGTTTTTGCAGTACGTATAAATCTCTGAAATGGAACAACACGCGTTCGGAGACGAACGAAATGATTAAAACAGCTTTTGGAAATGATGCTCTCAGTGTAGCTAACGTTTACAAATGGCACAAAAAGTTTAAAAATGGAGAAACATTTGCTCGTACCAGAAATCGAATCTGTTGGACATTTTCATCCGTACGAGAAGTGGAAGGGCGGCCACTGCGTTCCTTGTCTTCAAGCGATGTTTCTCCATTTTTAAACTTTTTGTGCCATTTGTAAACGTTAGCTACACTGAGAGCATCATTTCCAAAAGCTGTTTTAATCATTTCGTTCGTCTCCGAACGCGCGTTGTTCCATTTCAGACATTTATACGTAATGCAAAAACACACCTTCCTTTTAAGCGCTCCAACCAACTATTGAATCATGGTAGCAGATTTTGCTTCAGACTGCAGACGCCAGAGGGCAGGAAGACTCACATATGTAAACGGTTATTTTTTATTTGCATTCATTTGTCCGTAGCAATAAAATTATCGATACTTTTTATCACTCCTCGTGTACACACACACACATATATATATATATATATATATATATATATATATATAGAGAGAGAGAGAGAGAGAGAGAGAGAGAGGGAGAGAGGGTGGGGTAGTAGCCCAGATTTTTGTTTCAAAACATTTATCCAAACTTTCGTTAAAAAAAAAAATGCGGATTGTAAACCTACTTTCGGACGATATAGAGAGATCTCCAAAACAGGTCGTACCTATAATAGCCCATAATCACACCTGTAATTAGTGGGGAATTTGTGACTTCTCATTTCTTTTATTAATCCTTTGGATTAATGACATTTACACATAATTAAGACACACGTAATAATTAGGCAACCACCGACATAGACATTCGTGTTTGTCTGTCTGTATTATATCAAATGCGCAGAAAGTGTAATAATTAAACAGTCAGGAAGCCCCGAATTGTGAGGTGCGCAAATCGGCCAAAGTAGGTTTAAATTTCTTAAAAGCGGAAGGAAATGAATTCTCAAACTTTTATGGGATTTATTTACAATTCTGGCTTATTCATATATTATATGTATACTCCGGAACTGCAAATAAATCAGATAAAAGTCACTCTTAAACCTTTCACAAAAATAACCTTGATATATTTTTCATATTCGTTGTAATATCACATTTCTCGCTGACATTTTTCATGCTCAAGTTATATGTCTGATGATTATTCGTGCAATATTCGGCATATATCTAATTTCTGAAAGAAATATATGTAGTACGCGATATTTCCTGATTAATTTTTAGTAATTTTTAGGGCATATATATATACAGGGTGTCCCAAAAAAAAACTATATACTCTTTATAGCTATATAGTTTTTTTGGGACACCCTGTATATTTATATTTTTACAATAGCTGAGTAATGTAAATCCAAAAACAGTGTGAAAGTGTATATAAAAATTTGTTTTTCCTACATGGGATAATAGTGAATAAATTCATGGATAAATTCATGGTAAAAAAAATGACAACTTTAGAGACGAAGGTTCGAATCTCATCTATGTAAGACCGAAAATTCATATATATTATTTACTGTTAACTCGTAATTTCTTACTACTAATACGGATAATAATAATCAGCCCAGCGCTCAGACCAAACGAACGAGGCAGAACTGCGCCAACTCCTGGATTATCATTAATCAGTATCATCGAGAATCGAACTCTCGATCTCAGTGTCATCGCTTTACTTATAAGGGAAACGATGTTACCCAATGATCCACGGACTCTGACTGGATAAAGTCATGCCTATAAAGAAGACATTTTTATAGGCGGAAGTCATGGCCTATAAAAATGACATTTTTATAGGCGGAAGTTTGAATCACATCGAGGCAAGATCGAAAACCTTTTATCTTATAATATATTTAGCGTTCGATCCAAATTATCTACAAATATATCATTGTAGGCTAACAACTGAGAACTAAAACACTAAACGAATGCGTATTGAAAGAGAATTTAATCGGCATTTCCCCCAATAGATGGCGCCTCATGTTCATATAATTTGGCTTGACGTCAATTGACTAGTTTTAAAGTTGAAAGCCTGTAACCCCCGAATAAATATTTTATCACAGAAGACATGGAAGGAAGCTTCCTAATTGCCAAAAAAACACCCCAAGTTCGGATTAAAAACAGGTTACTATGTACCTTATCGCTATCTAGATCAAATAAGTCTGTAAATGCGTCATATTTTTTGTTGAATGAGAGCATTTGTGTCACGAATAATGTAATGATTTTCATATCTCGTAAAAAGTGGTTCGGACCGCAAATGTAAGATTGAAAGGAGCTTTTTGTTTAGTCCCTAAATACTGAGGTGAGGTAGTAGTTAACCCATCCTAACCTCACCTAAACCAACTTAAACTGATCTAACCTAATGAAAATTAAGATATTTTTTCTATCGGTAAAAATGGTTTCAGGTATTTTAAATAAACTTTTAATATTTCGAGAAAAATATATATATATATATATATATGGGATGAATTTCACACTTAAACACGTGAAATGAATGAATGATGCAAACCCATATATATATTATATACTTGAAGCCCCATGCGCCTTGAGCAGCTAAAGTCTCCCAAAACACATCCTAGCGGGGGATGGGGGGACTGGGAGGGCGGGTGTGCTACTAAAACTTTCCTTTGTTCTCCCTTAATGTTTATACTATATTTGGTGCAGATCGCCCGAGCCGTTTAGACGTACATAAACAAACATAGAATATCATCAGATATCATCAGACATCAGACATCATCATCATCATCATCTCCTACTTATAATATATATATATATATATATGTGTGTGTGTTTGTATTTGAAAACTGTAGCTCAAGGATCATACTTACAAACGTGAGTAGAATGGTCTAGGTTCAACACAAAAACGCACGCTGGTTTTTGACTACGCTAATTATATCTCTGAGAAAGGATCTCACATACAGTAGTAGTAGGTCGCGTCTAAACGCCAGAAATGAAATAATTTTTAAGCTTGATCGTTTCTGTACATCTCATTATAATATATTATATTATATATATATATATATAACTTGCGAATATCCAAATTTCTTAATCGACTTTTAATGTAAACTTGTACAAAAAAACTAAAATGTGAAAAAAAAAAAAATATTATTGTGATATTTTTTACAAATATTTCTTTTCTGCGCAAAAACACTTCGTTAAACGTTCGCCAGAAAATGGATCCTTTTTAAGATTTTTTTTTTTTTTTGGGCGATGAGGTTGCGCATAAAATTCTTCGTTTGTTTTATGTGAACAATTTCTGTCTGAGGAATGCCTGTAAATAACCCCTTTTATATATTACCGTCATCTTTCCTTTTACTTTGATTTCATGTTTCGATGTGTGTGTATATATATACACACTGTATATATATATATACATATATATATATATATATACATATATACATATATATATATATATATATATATATGTACTGTATATGTGTATACGTATTAAGAGAAAACCGTAATAAATGCGGGTACTTGAACAATGTTTGGAACCTGCAAGTAACTACAATCCACAATATATGAGTGGTCGCGCGTTTTAAGCTACCTACTGTAAGCGCCACCACATGCGAAAACGTGTTTTTGATGGATATCACTATTTTCACCCTTCCTCTATCGCGTGGTTTGGGTTATAATGACCTTACCACACTAGAAGTATGGTTGAAAACCTTATGAAGCGAACTACTTTTTTCACCTCTATCGCCAGCCAAAAGTTCACCCAAAGTTCGGCATAATAAGAAAATAAAAAAATAAAAAAAAATATATATAAAATATAAAATATGAAGATCTATTCCAAAAACCCATCAACATCTTCATTAGCATACTTAGAACTCTAATTTAGCCAAAAATGAACGTTCTAGCTCAATTAATAACAGAGATACTATTGCGAGAATATTGCTGAACTTTGGAGGCGATTTCTGGCGAATTTTAATTTTGGCGCTTAGGTACCGTAAGACGCAGGACCTCTCATATATACTGTGTACTGTAATACCAATTTTGATGAGTGATAAGAGGTTTCACGGATGAGGACTCATTTTATATTGGCAAGTAATCGCTCCGATCTGAAATTTCATGATTAACGGTTTAGTCCATCGACGGTTAAGCTGAGGTTGATTTGTTGGGTTGACGACAATTCACTGATAAGTTTTTCTGATTATGTTAAGTTAGGTTCGGCTAACATAAGCTAGGTTAAGTTGTCGATCAAGCTTACTGTCGGCAAAATATCTACAGGTCCAATGTATCGAAAAAATGGTTAACTAAACCCAATCCAACTGAGCCTAATCTAGCATAACTTAACTGGGCATAAGAAAACTAACAACTTATTTTAATTGATTTTTTCATTTCACTTTGCGCCCTCCATCTTTATTGCTCGAACTGCAAAATGAATGTCAAAATTATGTTCTTATAAGACTATTGGTGTTAATGTTTGGTGAATAACAAACTGGTTACATATATCGTTACAGTGAAGACAATCACTATAAACGAAGGTTGATTACTTATTCATTCTACAAACTTTAGTCGAGACGTCTATCAAAAGTGTATTCGCCAAGGATTGTTGGTCCAGTCCGCTTCAGACGAGAGATGTAGTCTCCAAGCTACTTAATGGCTTCTATCTGCTCTTCCAGATATTCATCCTCCAAGAACTTGGTCAGATAAGGATCGTTGTTGTTTGAAGCTTTGCCGTGTAAATCTAATAAATTCTGATTAACTTGTTTCTCGAGACTGAATGCAACTTCGAAGATGTTTAGTGTATTTCTCCATTCTTGCATTGTTGGAGCTTCGATATCCTGTAAAAAACCCTTTCCACCATGTTTGTTTTGATATTCCATGAATTTCGTAGCATGTTCTCGTTTTTCGTTACTGTTCTTCCTCAAAGAACTTGCAAAGTTCAGGGAGAGAAACATCATCAAAATAGGAACTCATTGACAGATATACATAGCTGGCGTACAATTCCATATTGATTTGCTTGTTGATAAAAGTTCTTCATGGTAATTTTGACGATTATGATTGGCCATTTTGAAATCTTCATGTTGAATCGTCGGATGGTAAATATAAAATATGTTATTACCAAAAAAATTCGAGAAGGGATAGTTAAACAAAATTCAGTTCTTGGTATCGTTAACACACTGGTGACCCAAAGCTTCTTAACCTAACTTAACTTAATCTGACGCACAATAACTTGTCAATTTTATGTCGTCGATCAAATGTCGTTAAGCCGTTGGAAATACCGTTTTCCCGTAGGCGAAATGAAGATATTGAGGGCGAGGGTTCCCAATGGTGCTGGTAATAATAATAATCCAAGATTTACCGTAATGGACTGCATTCGTCTGGCCTGAGGGCCGTGCCATTTTCTCGCCCTCTTGAGATGATTATCATTATCTGATGATGAACTAAGAGCACGGTTGAATTGACTCACACTGTATCCCGAACTTTATCTTCTTAGAAGACTCTAAAAATATATTAAAGTCATCTTTAAAAATAAAGCATTTTCAAAATAACTTTTTTAATTTACGAAAGATCTCGTGAAAAACTCTTGATGTCAAGAGATTAAACAATCAATATTGACTTCGCTTTTCTTATATCAAGGATTTCTTAAGACTATATATATATATACAGTATACAGTATATATACACACAAACAATGGCGCTCATAAGTCTTTGAACGGAGAGATATTTAAGTTATATTCGTCCTTATCGTTATATTCGTCCTTATCTTTCGTACCATGTATAGGATAGTTAAGAAAAGTTTACCGTTCATTTGGAAAATTTTAACAGATAAAAAAATGAGTTCAACTCCGCCCTACAATGTAAAATATCAAAGAATTTGAGGAAACGAAAAAAATGTTAAAATGCAAAAGTTTTTATACATTTATTTACAAAATTATTTAATATTTTGTGTGTCCACCTTAGGATTGAAGAAGTTAAAATTTTTCAGTAGTTCGCTGTTTCTTGATTAGAAACTGTTGGTAGTTATGAATTCTAGAATTTTCTCTGTGAATCTTTAGGGAAGAATGGTGACTGTACAAATCATTAGTAAGCAATGGGTTGTCGTGGTAAAGAGCTGTCTATAGATCTTAAGAGATCTGTCATTGCTGCACACGAGTCTAGAAAAACTTACAGGAAGGTAGGAAAACAAGTTCGAATTCCATTTACGACGGTTGCTGCAGTTATAAAGAAATGGAAATGCTTTGGAACAATCAAAACTCACCAAGGTGTGAGCGACCTTGCAAGATTTCAAAACGTACAGCTAGTCAGATTGAAAGAAGGGATGCTGCGAATCCACGAGTTACTGCAGGTGATATTTGCCATATATTAAGACTGCCCATAATTGATGTCGATCATTCTACTGTACGTCATACATTGAGAAAGAATGACCTACGTGAAGAGTTGCACGAAGAAAACCACTGCTACGAAAAACGCACAAAGAAGCTCGTTTAAAGTATACCAAGGATCATCAAAATGATGGATTTGCATTCTGGAAGAAAGTTCTTTAGACAGACGAGACCAAAATTAAATTATTCGGAAAGTCAAATAGTGCATTTGAGGAAAAACCATCCTTCCTAAGGTTAAACATAGTGGTGGTACTTTGCTTCTTTGGGGATACTTTAGTGCTTCTAGTCCAAGAAAGTTGTCATCAATGGAACCTTGAATTCGAAGTATCAGGAAATTTTAGAAGCCTTCAGTTCGGGAGTTGCGAATGGGTGGGAATTGGGTACTACAACAAGATAATGATTCAAAATAAAAAGTAAGACTACCATGAAATGGCTTCAACAAAAGAATGTCAAGGTTCTCGAGTAGCCCAGTCAAAGCCCAGATCTCAATTTAGCCGAGAATTTATGGTTTCATTTGAAAAGAGGTGTCCGCAAGAGAAACTCATCGAATCTGAATGAATTGCAACAATTTTCTTCAGAAGAATGGGCTAAGATTTCGACTGAAAGATGTCGAAACCTCATAGAAAAATACCCAAAAGGAATCATTGAAGTCAGTCAAGCGAAAGGTGGACACACAAAGTATTAAATAATTTGTAAGGAAATGCGTGAAAACTCGTGCATTTTAACATTTTTTTTTTAATTTCCTCATATTCTTCGATGTTTTACATTATATGCTGGAGTTAAACTATATTTTTATTTGTTAAATTTTTCCAAACGAATGGTAAACTTTTCATAACTATCCTATGGATGGTATAGAAGATAAGGATGAATATTACTGACATATTTCTCTGTCCGAATGCTTATTAACGCTACTGTGTGTGTACTGTGTATATATATATACAGGGTGTACATAAAGTCAGGATCTATTTTTGTGAAGCACTTGGAAATTATATGGAATTCAATCATAAAATGATAAAGTGGTAACATTTATTAAATAATTAAGAGTAGGATTCGACGTGACGCCCATCAGTATCCCTGCACAGCTCAAATCGTTCCGCAGCATTTCTAAACACATTCTGGAGCATTTGCGGGGTTATGTTATCTGCAGCAGTTCGTATACGTGTACGTAAGTTTTCAAGACTCGTAATCTTCGTCTGATAGACGTGCGACTCGATAAAGCCCCATGCAAAGAAATCTAAAGGGGTTAAATCTGGTCATCTCGCTGGCCAAGGTCTGTTGCTTCCGCGTCCGATCCAGCGATTTGGAAAACGTCCATTTAGATAATCCTGAACAATTTTGGCATAGTGACAAGGAGCACCATCATGTTGATAGACGACGGTACTAACAATCCTATCCCGTCGTCTATCAACATGATGGTGCTCCTTGTCACTATGCCAAAATTGTTCAGGATTATCTAAATGGACGTTTTCCAAATCGCTGGATCGGACGCGGAAGCAACAGACCTTGGCCAGCGAGAACACCAGATTTAACCCCTTTAGATTTCTTTGCATGGGGCTTTATCAAATCGCACGTCTATCAAACGAAGATTACGAGTCTTGAAAACTTACGTACACGTATACGAACTGCTGCAGATAACATAACCCCGCAAATGCCCCAGAATGTGTTTAGAAATGCTGCGGAACGATTTGAGCTGTGCAGGGATACTGATGGGCGTCACGTCGAATCCTACTCTTAATTATTTAATAAATGTTACCACTTTATCATTTTATGATTGAATTCCATATAATTTCCAAGTGCTTCACAAAAATAGATCCTGACTTTATGTACACCCTGTATTTTAGTTTATGTATTATGATTCCATGGTCACACTTGTCGAATGCTTTGGCAAAGTCTGTGTATATTACAACATAGTTTTCATTACTTTTAAGTGCGTCAATAATGTTGTTGTAGTGTTCCATTAGTTGTGATAGGTATGGTCTGCCTGACCGTAATCTATGTTGGTTATCATTTAATTTTTTCTGAGTTTTCTAAAGGTCATAGATTTTCTGTTTAACTATTCTTTCAAAATATTTTAGTGAGATGAGATGTAAGTGACACTGGCCTATAGTTTTTGGGCTCGGATCGATCTCCTTTAGGGGTTAGGGGATACTCACTTGGGTTAGGGGATACTCTCTGTCCTTACACACCCCATTTAAAGAGATTCCTCTGCCGAGCGGTGCCCCCCATAGTACTGTGAGGTATTGAAAAACTCATGATCTTCACTTGCCTCACAAACACCTTTAAATGGGAGACCCAAAATGGGTGCACACACATTTCTACATTACTGTACAGTCTTTACAGCCACACCTACACTTTTCCTCCTAAGTATATATATTGTAATGTACATGGTTGTAAATTGTGGCTTGGTCCGCAATTGATATGGACCGTGACTTATTTTTTGGTTGGCAAGGTACTGGTATTGATGGATACCGTAATGAAATTGACTGGATTCTTTGGATCTGATTTATTTGCATGTCGTTTATAAATAGATATAGAGTGTAACATATTTGTGGATAGTAGTCTATTATGACTTGATCCTCTGGATCCAGAGATTCTATCTTTAGTTTTAAATTGATAATTAATTAGTTTTAAATTGATAATTATTTAGTTTTGTAAAAATTGGTTGTTGCCAATGTACAGGCAGTTTTTACATAGTGGAGCCACCTCGATGGGCCGAAGTGGCCCCTAGTGTGCCCACTATAAAAATTTCTTATGTTCTTATGTTCTTTGTGGTTCGGAACCTACGTAAAATTGTAGGTCCCTTCCGTCACCACGGAGGACATGCATAATACACAATTACGAACACGGTTAGGTAGACCAGCCATGAGTGGATCCTAGGGTCTTTGTTGGTCTGAAACATTATAACATTATAACATTATATATTGGGACTATGCTCGCTCTCCTCAGGATGGCCGATATTTCTCCCGTGTCTATTGATCGTCTCCATATCCAATATAGGGGCTCAGCGATTGTATCCTTGCAGTTTTTGATCAGTGTGGCATTCCATTTGTCCGGTCCTGCCGCTGAGTGTGCTTTTAGTTTCTATAGCTTGTAATCCGTCGTAAAGTCGAAGTCCGTTATACTTTCCCTTTGTTGTTCTTCAAAGAACGCGTTTCTATCGCATATCAGTTCGTCAGTTTTTGGGGTACCGAAAGATGATTCTTACTGAGCTCTTAATATTTCAGATACTTCTGTTAGATCATCAGATAAAGCATTGTCTTCATTTTTGAAAGGTCCGATAGTCGTGTGATTTTTCGACTTCCTTTTTGCAAAATTATAGAAGTACTTTGAGTTAACCTTTATCGTCGTCTTCTTTTTTTGTATGCTTCTCAGTTTCTGTATGACGCAATCTATACTCTGCAGTTTATCATTTAATATTTTTCTGATGTTGCTGTCTTTGCAGTTATTTAATCTTGCAGTCACTCTTTTTACTCTTTCGGAACAATGACCTCTTTTCCTTCTCTCGAACCTGCTTCTCTTTCCTCTTTGTTGCATTTTTGGGACATGTCTTTCCACAATTTCCAGCGTCTTCTTCTCTAAGGTCGTTAGCATCTACATTAGCATCTACCCACAAGGAAAAAGAAAAATGATTCCAAGGCCTTTCTTTTTCCTTGTGGGTTGGCATCATTCATTCATTTCACGTGTTTAATTGTGAAATTCATCCCATATATATATATATATATATATATATATATATATATATATATATATATATAATTCAACTGGTCTATCGCGTACTTTTGTTTATTTCTATTCTGGCCCAAAGTTATAAGATTAACTTTGAGGTCATTATTACGCCATCTTTTGTCCAAACTTTAGAAGAAACGAAAAAGTCGTCTTTCGTCAAAGAGTGACTGAAACTAATTCAGAAAGTTAAAGGATTCATTATATGTTCAAATTGTTGTTGATGTGGATCTTTTCTCCCTTTATTGTAAACAATTTACTTTTATAATAATAGAAATTTTTTATTTATGAAAGGTTATATATTTTTTCCCTTTTCAGAATAATGAATTATAAGTTTATGCAAAAATCTAGACCGGGATGAAAAGAAAACAAAAAAAGATAGAAAAATTGTAATGGCCAATTTTATACGTGCAATGTCTGTTTTTAAGTTATAGATACGACATGTTGTATTGTCGTGGACAAAATTTCAGCAAGGACACAAAATCTTTAATTAAAAGAAAAAAATATTGGAAGTTTCAAGATGCGTCAATAATTAATTTGTAATTGTTTGGTAAAATACTATAGCCAATATATATATATATATATATATATATATAATATATATATATATATATATATAACTGAACAAGTGAAATAGCAATGAATTCGGAACTCAGTCATAAATAACGAAATAATTAAGAGCTTCCTGACCAAAGGTCAGGTTGATTATGTTGATTATATTTTCAATCAATTTTGAATATTTGTTGAATTTTTAAATTTTTAGTATTTTTTCACATGGAAACACTTGGCAAACTTCTTTCTATAGCTATACGTCTAAATAGTTTGTCTGTAGGTCGTGGAAGATATACAGTATATTACCATATCCCATGTTCGTTTAGATCAGTGGTATTTAACCTTTTTCGTACCGTTACCCTTAAGCTAGCCAACAAGACCGTAATTACCCCACCCCCTCCCCTTTTAAATGGCAAATATGAGAAAAGGAAAATTAGGAAAAAATAATAAAATTTTAGTGGAACCATATCTCGGCTTTGTATTTTGAACAGTGGCGCCAGCTCGTTACCCCAGGAAAAAGGCCGAATTACCCCCAGGTTAAATACCGTTCATTTACATGGACAACCATCCGGTCATCAAACTGAACGGAAGACACTTCAAGGTTTTTTTATTAAGAAAATAAACAAGAAGCTACCGTTCAATCAGAGTGATCGTCATTCGTTATACAGAGGACACATAATGAGTTATAACCCAATGCTTGTATACACCATAAGCAACGGCAACTTTTCACAAATTGTCGTCCTTATTTGCCCAAATTTAGCTACGAAGAATGTGTAATGGGTATAGCTTGGTAGCTTGGTTAAACTCTTGCTTAAATCTGCCACTCTAAAACAAACATTGACATTATCCAAAGGGATGATATATAGACCTAGGTATTTTGGAGGCTTAGTTTATTGTAGGACGAGTCTCATTTTGACAAAATCACGACTAATGGATGTGAAAATGATATGAAGAATCGTTAATAATGCATTTCAGACATTCTGTTTCCTACCTATAAATAAAAACGATTGTTCAAATGGTCTTAAAGCAGGGTATGGGCAGTGATTTGAGATAAGAATGAGCTGGTATTAATTGAGAGACATTTAATACTGTACCTGCTAAATTCTATATACCTACTCTTGAAAATCATCTTGCCCTCGTTGTTATAACAACGATTTTCATTTAAAAATATTAAATAATACAACATGACTGTGCCCCATGTCATAGTTCAAGAACTGTCATTTGATGGAAGAAACAAACGGACCTACAGTTCCTACTCTGGGTGCTTGGAAATCCCGACATTATCCTTACCTTGATAGTGAACTCCATATAAAGACACGTCCAATTGAGTTTCACGAGACCAATATGAAGCTAAACGGTATAAAATAACTTTATTTCCTATTTTGCATAAATCTCGTGTGTTCATTATGTAATATAACTCTATTAAACTTACTTGTGCTACGAGAATGCTCATTTTATTATAGCAACGATGTATAATTTACATGAATTAGATTGAAATGCAATAAAGGCAAATTCGGTTTGGTTCCTTCGATTAAATTCCATTTCAAATTTATTCCAGTGTGGCCACATTTGATCTTATTCCAGTTCCAATTCGACTTAATTTCAGTGAGTTCGACCTAATTCCAGTCTGATAAATTCGATGTAATTTCAGCTCAGCCTCGTCATTAATCTAATGTAACTTGATCTGACTTTGCCTAACCTAACTTTATCTTCATGTAACTTAATTTAACTTTACCCAATTTAACCTAACCTAATCTAATAGTAGTATAACCTGGCATTGAGTAGTCGTTCAATTTAATTTCAGGAATGTACTAGGCTTAGTTCCAGTTCAATTTAATTCCACTCCCAGTTATGGAGTTCGATTTTATTCTATATAATCTATTTCATTGTGTGTGTGTGTGTGTGTGTGTGTGCGTGTGTATTTTTAACCAATATAGTTTTTCTGAGAATCAAGATCATTTACTTTCTCGTACGTGACCATGTGACCATGCAACTTTAAATTATATTCACTGTCAGAATATTTCCCAAATTATACACACACACACACACACACACACACACACACACACACACATATATATATTTTCCTGAGCTTCCTATAAATGCTTTTATCATTATCAGTACATAATTCCAGTTAAGATAAAATATAAAGTTAACCTTTTAAGTCTTCATGTAACGAAATCTAAAATTAAGCTACAAATTTATTCACCGATTTACCGATTTTAAATTGGGATATCAAGAACAACAACACCAACAAAATAAAAAAAAAATAGACAGCAGCTGAGGAAAACATTATCTTAATTAGACGGAGTATCAATGGAGTCCTCTAGCCACTACATTAGCTAATCTCTTCTCTCTATTCATGAAAAAAAAAGATAGCTGGAAGAATATCCGTCACCCATTTTCTGTCGTCACTGTAATGATACTTTTTTGTTGTTTACTCCTCACACCATGTCCAGCCATTTTTAGACGAACTCATTAACCCTCGAAGGCGAGCGTGGCCTATTACAATAAAAGTATATTTGTTTTTCTGGAAATTATGTCCTTTATTAATAAAAAAAATACATCAGTTTTACAATTTTTATTTTTGTTTTAACATAAATAATTGTGAAACTGGACTATTTAAGTTAATTTTTATTATTGTTTCGTAACAATACATTCTCTAATTCAACCTATAAGTGTAATTTTCATTATGGGGTTACGTAGATCCAGCACTATTCGCTATGTGTGCGATCTCACACTGGCCTTCTAGGATTAAGATCATCACGGAAACGGATATCTGAGTCTTTTACTCCAGTGAAATACAAAGAGAATTTTAACTCGATCTTAATGAACCGAGCAAAGATATTTGTTCAAATTAAATACGTCATCACAATGAATTAGAATTGCTAAAAATAAGCCTTCAAGGAGACGGTTTTTACTCAAAATTCATTGAAAAAATATACCGCAAATTCTTAAATATTAAGTTTTCAAAAAAATTACGAAAATGTTCAATTATGAAATTTCTTTCTAAATTACCCGATTACGGACCTCAAAGCATAAAACTTAAAAAGAAATAAACAACGTTAATGATAAGGTTCTATTTTCATATTTACTTAACATCTATTTTTAATCTTATCAACTATTTTTAATAAAAGTTCGCACTATCGGAGCTCTGGTTCACGTCAAAGAAAAACTTCCAGGCAACTTTCGTTTTTCCCTGATTTAGAAATATACTTGTGATGAATGCAATTCATCGTATATTGGCGGAACAACTCGCAAATTTCAAGTCCGAATTAACGAAGTCGAAACAAACATTTTACTCGCTGAACCAATTAATCTTATATCGGCGATCATTCTCATGAAATGACTCACCAGATGAAAAACAAAACTTGATAATTTTATGCCACTGAAACGATACCGAACTTAATCTTCAATATAGAGTGGCTTTATCTTTTATGAAAAGCCTAACTCGAATTCCTACTTTCAACAATTTGAATATTCTAAGATGAAATAACTAAATTTTTCCAATTATTAATAAATAAACAGATTCTCCATTTTCGTAAAGAATTGAATACATTATTTATTTACAGTTTTGTTATTTAAAGAGTTAGAAGTATATTACAGAAATGTCTTATCGTAATTAAGCACTGATGATGATAAAATCATTTATCGAAAGTGCTACAATTTTTTTTTGTATTTTGACTGGTTTTAATATATATATATATATATATATATATATATATATATATATATATATATATATATATATATATATAAATAAAATAGGATCCCTCCTAAGGAGACGTATATATATATATATATATATATATATATATATATATATATATATATATATATATATATATATATATATATATATATATGTTGTAGTGGATAACATCGCTAACTACGAAGCCACCGGCCTCGGGTTCACGGCGCTCAGCTCACCCAGCTGTTCATCCTTACATAAAGAAAGGTTGTGAGATCGTGAAGTCGTGAGATCGATTCCGAACAAGGACTTTGTAATTTCTGACCACCAAAGGTGGGGCGTGGTTCGAATTCCACGTTAAGCTATATGTCTAAGGTGGGGCAACAATCTTAACCTTCGTCTGAATGAACAATTCGGGCAGCAGAAAAACTACGGTTACTGCCGTGTGTATATATATATATATATATATATATATATATATATGTATAATTTTCATTTATCTTTAAATTTTCTTCTTTTCTTTTAACCTCCTTTCTTAAACAGACATCCTCGTAGGGACCATCTGGTCTGTTGCTGTTTGGTGTCCTTTGTATTTCTGTGTATATAAGAACCCATAAGTAATGTAATATTTCTTGCTAAATTTTATCTTAACTTTTCGAGCTAAACTAATATACAGGGTGTCCCAGAATTAACTATCTATTTCAATGAAATCGGACAAATTTTTTAAAAACACTTTTATTTATGTTTATCATGTTTAATATGTGTTAAAAATGTATAAATTTCTAAATTTTTTTCATAATTTAATTTTCATAATTTTTTCATTATCTGGTCCAATGAAAGACCGTCTGAAGTCATAGAATGGCAAAGAGACTCTCCAAAAGTTAACGTGTGGCTTGGAATGACCAAATCCAAAATTTATGGCCCATTCTTCTTTGCGAAAGCAACTGTAACAGGTACCGTCTACCTTGATATGCTTCAGCAGTTTCTCGAACCACAGCTTCTTGATGATGGCATTCTTGATAATGTTGTGTTTCAACAAGATGGAGCACCATGTCATTATGCTCTAATTGTTCGAGAATACCTCAACAGACGCCTTCCGAATCGGTGGATTGGACGTGGAGGACCTCGACCTTGGCCTCCGCGTTCTCCGGATTTGACACCCCTGGATTTATTTGCATGGGGTTTCATAAAAACAAAGGTTTATCGCCAAAAGATCAATGCTTCTTGTTGAAACACAACATTATCAAGAATGCCATCATCAAGAAGCTGTGGTTCGAGAAACTGCTGAAGCATATCAAGGTAGACGGTACCTGTTACAGTTGCCTCCGCAAAGAAGAATGGGCCATAAATTTTGGATTTGGTCATTCCAAGCCACACGATAACTTTTAGAGAGTCTCTTTGCCATTCTATGACTTCAGACGGTCTTTCATTGGACCAGATAATGAAAAAATTATGAAAATAAAATTATGAAAAAAATTTAGAAATTTATACATTTTTAACACATATTAAACATGATAAACATAAATAAAAGTGTGTTTTTAAAAAATTTGTCCGATTTCATTGAAATAGATAGTTAATTCTGGGACACCCTGTATATATACTCGTACTTCTTGATGTAAAACATACCATATTTAAAATGAACTTGAGAAAATTTAATAAACGTGCCACTTACGTATCACTTAATATACACTTGCATGTTCTGTACAATTAAGGATATTAATGAAACGTCATAAAGATTTCCGACTCTGCCAATTTCGATGTTTTTTTCCGAAAATCTGAAATGAAATCGTTAAAATCTTAAAGACCTTTTGTGATAACTGAAGTTGTTCGTTGTCTTAATGATAAGAGTCATTAGATTACAGTATTTTCCTTTCTTTATTAGTACTTATGATATGCGAAACGTTTATGTCTATAAAATGTACAAGTTTAATATTTATTACAGACTGTCTTGAAAATAGCTGTAAAAGCTAAAATTGTTAATCGCGTTAGCAACAAGAACCTCAATTGTACTGTTCTTTATCGTGAAGTATAACTTCTTGTCTATGAAATCCCGTTATCAGTAGAATTTCTACATTTGCCCTTATCTTAATAGGAGTAGGTGTGATGCTATAGCGAAACGTGGAGACTCCAAAACAAAGGACATTAAAACTATTTTGGTGCTTCATTCTATTATTCATTTTTGCGCTTTTCCTGATTGCCCAGAATAAGTAGCCCAAAAAAGAATCTCAGCGCCAGTTGCGTTTGTTTATATTCAAAATCACGCTTTCCTATTCATGAATTCACTTAATACAGTAGCTATTTTTACTCACAAAATTGAAAGTAATAAAAACTTTAGTTTCTTTATATGTTGAGATAATTAAAAATTCAAATATGAAGCCAAGTTTCAGAATATATACTATATACAGAAAAGTAACATTTCTATGGTTTCCCTCTGCATACTTTTTCTAGCCGAAAAAAAGGGGTTATTTAGAATTTGTAATACTGGTTATTTAAAAGAATATCTTGCATATGTAAAAATGAACAATGAATAATCAATATTTATTTTTACATACGAACCAAAATCGCTTAACGCGAGTTTGGATAATAATTTTACTTGTAGCTTCCTATTTTTGTTTGTGCCACAACCCTACGATCTACCATTTCTATGGTTTAGTCGTATCCATTTTCCATTTGTTATAGAAGTTATTATAATTAATTATGATTGTCTTGCATCTCACCCTCGACCCTAGATTATGCATACATATTGCATATAACAGGATTGGAACCCGTAGTTGTACTTCGTAGTCATTAATACCCACTCTTTGTCTCTAATTCGTTCTTGTAAATCTTCCTAATAATGATTTGTACTATACGTACAAATTTAATAACTATGACATCATAAAGTAACTTAATTCTCTTCACGTTTTCCATACCTTAAACATTGAATCACGTGTTTAGTATTTGGACATCTTCCGTATTCAATGTATGGTAAATTCTTTAATAATAATAATAATAAAAAAAACAAAACTTCACTCTCTATACATCATTATTTATGTTGTTTCCTACCTATTGTCTACTGATGCCTATCAACCTATCAGTCCATATTTTACGCGTGTTTATATTACGCACACAACCTATTCTGTTACGTACATGTAAAATACGTCCACATGTATTTTTTAATTTTTTTATTTTAAGTGTGTTCACCCCTCACAAGATATTCATAAATGCTTAGGTAAGTGATCGAATTCGCTAATCACAGCAAAATCGAACGCTTCTAAGATAAATATCTCCTCTCGCTCTGATCCAAATTTATAACATATTATAACATAATATAACATATTATGTTGTATATAAATTATCTCGTATGTGCCCATGTACATATGTTGTACTAATAACCATATATAATAACCATATATAATAACCATATATAATAACCATATATTATAACCATATATTATAACCATATATTATAACCATATATAAATATAAAAAAAACACTGTAAGAATGGTAAACGACGTAATGTACTTGAATGAAACTGTAATTAAATGTAATGACTTAATATATAATGTAAGAATGTACTTTAATAGAACTGTAATGGACAATCATAAGCGAATGTGAAGTAATCCATAATCGCAATCATAATTGTAATAGACCAAAACGAAAATGTGCTCAGTGGTGTACTTAAATTGTACTTATGTACTACTACGAAATGATATCGCCTTCAGAAATGAAGACTCGGCAAAAAAATGCAATTATTTTTTTTATTTTTTATTTTTTTTATTTGGAATCTTTCAAACATCTGATCATGTGTTTAAAAGGGGGGAACTTAACCTTCGACTGCCTTCCCCCAACATTTAGGCTTATATGATACATGTATTTGTAAAATGAACGTCACTTCATTACGGGACTCTTCTTTGGTCACTGCTACGAGACTCCCTTGTTAGCAGCCTCGCTGCGAGGAGGGGGCAGAGGCCCCTTGCCTCCTTCATTTTTTTTTATTCCGGCCTGAGCCATGGTCGAAAGAGGTCGAACCTCTACCCCTGTAAATTCAGAGCACTACCTGTACATTTTTAGAAGTAAACTACAGTAGAAGAAGTTTTTTATCTTTTCCTTCGAGCCTTGTTCTCTTCAGGAATTTAGTCAGTAAAGTCGATAAGTTTAGTACCAAGAGAAAGTATCAGAGTATTATAGAAAGAGAAGAATTAACAACTGTCGACCCTATAGCGAGAGAAAAGAATTAGAATGTTATAGAAGAAAAGTATCGCGAGAAAATATCCGTTGCTGCCTCCCATCTAGAACCCCCGTCGATCCGAACCGACTGAGGGCCACAGACGGAGGGGTTAACACATATATTAAATGTGTACATTTCAGTAATACAAAAGTTCCACGTACCAGAAGTAAGAGTGAATAAAGGGAAGTAAACAAATGAATTTTAGTTAAGTTTTAAACTTAACTAAGAATAATTTGTTTATTTATAAAAAATAAATGTATTTATTTATAGAAACTATTACAATATTACAATTTTTGCTATGCTACAATAATACAATAAACACTTGTCAACTGAACTACCGTATATTGGGGCGTATAAGTAGGTATTTTAAGCTTAAAATTATGCCCCTAAAGTAGGGAGTCGACTTATAGGCCAAGTCTACAAAATTGACCTTCCACTTTCTATTTTAGCTTGTATTTAAAGACAGGTCTACCTGTCATAGGTCCTCAGTCCTGTGTCAGTTCGCTTTTGGTTGACAATTTGGTACGTATTGAGTTTAATTTTACCCGCTTTGGCTTTAATGGGCTCTCAGATCAATTTAATTAAGATAAAACATTGCACTTCATTGGTAGTTATGATTAGGTAGTATAAGTCATAAATAACAACACTACAATCTAAATTTGGTACTTTAAGAAATGTATGTAAAATTTTTGGATCACCTGAAGATCAAGGCCCCCCAGCCTTCGCTAGTTAGCCTTATAAGCCTTATAAGCCTTATAAGGCTAACTAACGAAAATATCACGACCTAACCTAACCAATCGTTAGGTCAACTGTACGCCCTTGACTATTGGTTAGATTAGGTCGTGATATTTTCGTTAGTTAGCCTTATAAAGCTAACTAAAGAAGGCTGGAGGCCCTGATCTTCAGGTGATTCAAATTTTTTTCTAACTGTACTCTTAGCAACTAAAGTACACTTTTGCAGTTATATTATTTTACGTATATGAATAGATACAGTTTCTTGATATATATATGGTATAGCTATATATGCATATACATAAAGTGCCAACAGTACAGTTAGACAAAGGATTTACACGTAGCCCTAAGGTAGGCTTATCGGCCTTTAAAAAAATGAACGATTTCACTTCAAACTTTTTGAAAACACCTCGAAATGGCCAAGATTGGAAAATCTCAATGACGTTTCATTAATATCTTTGTACAAAACATGCAATGAAATATAAGTGGTATGTAAGTAACGCGTTTATAGAACTTCTCAGTCTCATTTTAAATTTGATAATTTCACGTCAAAAGTTGTATCTGAAGAGGACATTCAGTTAAGGCCAAAAAATTAAAATAAAATTTAGCAAGACATTAAATTTCTTGCGGGTTCTTTTATATATATATATATATATATATATATATTAGGGTGCTTCCTCGATACCAAAGGGTAAAAAAAAAAGCCTGCTTATGAGTATCTAACCCGCCATTTGGTGACACTTAAAAACACTGCATGGAAATTCTTTTGAGATTGGACTATATTGGCCTATATTGGACTATATTGGACTATACTGGACTATATTTGTACTAAACGTTACAATATATTTCAACGGAAAAACGTTTAAAAACTTGTTTTTAGGCAAAATTTACTAAGTCTTTTCAAATCTGAACGTATTTTTTAAAAAAGTGAAAATATTTTCAAAGTGGGGTTTCTTTTACATTTTATAACTCTAAATTGGAAGAAAACGAAAATTTATGAAAAATACTGATTACTGATATTCCGACGAGGAATGGCAACTACGAGCGACTGCCACCTGGAGAACCTGAGAGACTTCGGCGTCTTTGTCACTGACAAATACGTCACTGCATGGTTCACTAGTGCATTGGCAACTTCAGCATCAAGAAGAGACCTCAGTTTCTTCAAGAAGATTCATACCTATAGCCACCAAGGGTTCTCAAAGGCCGCTGTCACCGCTTTTGGCCAACATTTGTGGTACCTCAGTGAGATTCTCATTGGCTTGGCCTCCTTTGCTATTGTTGTGTCATCTGAAGAAAAAAGGAACCTGGTCACGTCCATGAGGGAGAATATTGGTTCAGACTCCCCCCCCCCCTTCCGAAGAGAGTCATTGTCCACAATCCAGGGACAAAAACAACTACATGACATTGTCACCAAACGTAACTTTTTTTACAATTTTGAAGATTGACGCCAGTTTCCTGGGAAAGGTCCCAAATGAGTTGGAGGATGACGCCTCCTATCGTGAAGACCAAGCTATGACCCCCGACCCCCGAGAGAGAGAGAGTAATACTCAACTCAGATGATTGGGGTGAGGGGGATTTGGAGCTAGGTGCTACACTAGTAAACTTTAGGGGGGGGGGAAATATGGGAAGAAACTTCATTGTATTCGTCCAAGTCCTAAATATTGTCGAATCAAAAAAAAAAAAATTCTTTTTTTCTCCATAAGTGTCACCGAATGGCGGGTTGGTCATTAGAAGATTGAAAGTTTTATTTTTTTAAAAGCACCGTTAATATATATATATATATATTTTTATTTTTATTTTTTTTTTAATGCAGGAAGGAGGGGACAAGGGCGAGTGCCCGTAAAAGTGATGCCTCCATAGAAGAAGGAGAGAGCCAAAAACAAAGTCTCCAAGTCTCAACAATGCCCATGTTTTCTTTATAAATTTTGAAAAAATTGTGTAGTATGTAAGATGCATGTATATGTAGTGAGGAATCGAGGGATAAGTATGTGTTTGAGAGCATGCTGGACTGCTCACAGGGTAACTGAGACACGAAAAAAGAACACCTAAATGGGACAGTAACAAGAGAAACGGGAGTTCCAGCACTCCCTGTCTCCTGCCTAATGTCCACCCCGGAGTATTTCCCTGGTCGATTAGTGTCTACAATCTCCTCCTATAGAAAAAGAAGGAATATATATAGATATATATATATATATATATATAATATATATATTCTTCTGGATGCGCCTCGGTGGTGTAGTGGTTAGCGTCGCTGACTACGAATTCATCGACCCCGAGATCGAGACCCGGTGATGGCAGTCGGCGCGCAGCAAAACCCAGCTTTTCATCCTTCCACACAAAGAAAGTGGTTGGTAGATAAATGGGTACCCTGGGTGGCCTAGACGCTGGGCTGCTGGTGGAGCGTGGTTCGGATTCCACGTTAAACTGTAGATCTGAGGTGGAGTGACAAGCTTGACCTTCTTCAGAATGAACATTTCCGGCGGAAGTAAACCAAAGGTAACCAAATGTGTGTGTATATATATATATATATATATATATATATACGTGTAGCGTAATTCCTTTCTCATAAGTTCTCAAATTGGAATTGGCACAGTCGGGAGACTTTTATTCCCCTTAGGAATCGTCATTATAGAATTTATCCTCGTTTTCAGGAAAGTAAATAAATAAATAAATAAATGACAATAAACTGCGGGAGAGAAAGTTGATAAAAACTTTCTCGGTTTATCACGAATGTCGAAAATACTTTTCTCCGAAAAGTAAACTAAAACATAAATTCCTATTCAAAGAATTCTTTTGTTTGAATTTGAATTTCAAATTTAGTTCCAAAATTTGACGGGTTGTGATAATTGATATTGACAAATAATCAATTTCTTAACGCTAAAAGGACGACCGCTACAAATTGGTAACGTTTCATATACACGCATTCATAATTTAATCCTGCAAAACATTCCGGTATTGAAGGTTAATTAGGTTATGTTAATGGATATTTGGGTACAAACATTTTAAGAGACCAATCAAATTCTCGAGATATTCAGAAATTTTTCTCGAGATATTCAGAAATTATTTTCGAGATATTCAGAAATTATTTTCGAGATATTCATAAATTATTATCGAGATACTCATAAATTATTCTCGAGATATTCAGAAATTATTATCGAGATATTCATAAATTATTCTCGAGATATTCAGAAATTATTTTCGAGATATTCATAAATTATTCTCGAGATATTCAGAAATTATTATCGAATACAAAATTCTTGAGCTAAAATATATTAACCCCCACTCTTCACTGACATAGACAACTAAAAATATAAACAAGTTAATCTGACCTAACTTAATTTAGCGTAACGTAATTACGCGTAATCTAACTTAACAAAATCTAATCTAACTATACCTAACCTTTTTATTTTTACAAAGACAATTATTAGAAGCTTCATGTATAATAAAAAATACCATAAAAACTTTCTAAAGACCCCATTTTCTAAAATATTTTCTTTAACATTTAGTCTGTCGTTGAAAGTTTAATATTCCTTCGTAAAATGATGTCTAAATATGTTCACATTTCTCGTGACTCCGTGAAAATTGTGAAGGTCTCATGAACAATAATGTCAGTAATTAATTAATTTTAGTTAGATAATAGCTTAATTGTTGTAAATTGTTAAAAAGATCACAATGTGAATGCTAGTTTCCGATGAAAAGCAGTGTCAGATGTGTTCACTGAAAACAAAAACTGGTTTCTTGAAAATGAACAAACCGGCTTGTTCATTATCGTTAAGTACAATTTGCTTCAGATTAAACTACTTTCGTTTCAGTTGAATCAAATTCTATTTTGTTCAAACTAAATAACAAATAACCTAATTCACTGAGGAAAAAGTGCATTCAATACAATACAATACAATACGATACGGTCTTTTAATTTCACTGCTAAGAAATTTAGGTACTTACGTATTAACGGGAGGCCACCACATATTGATGATTGGTTAGGTTAAGTTGTAATATTTTCGTTAGTTGAAAATTTCTAATACATCATATTTTTTAAATAGCAATATTTTTTTAAATATTTACAATGTACGTTCAGCAGGTAGAATTTCTTTGGCTTCCAAAAACATCTTATTCACTTTTTGGTAGATCCCAAATTTTCGTCATGAATAAGCCTAAAATTTTTTTTTTTTTTTCAGAAAATTGTATAAAAAATGTTTTAAAAAATATTGCTATTTAAAAAATATGATGTATTAGAAATTTTCAACTACGAAAATATTACAACTTAACCTAACCAATCATCAATATGTGGTGGCCTCCCGTTAATACGTAAGTACCGAAATTTAAACCTTCCCAAGTAAGTATGCATATAGTTTTATTTTCAAAATTGACTTAGCTTATTATTAATATTAAGATTGACTTCTTAATTTAGCTTTAAAATATGTATTATTGGAATGCTAAGACGTCAGATAACTATCTTTGGAGTTTCGGTTGGAAGCTCCTCAGGAAGACACATCCTTTCTGGCTGTTCCCTAAAGATGGGTGAAAGATTCCAGCTCCACCTATTTTTATCTAAAGTAATAAATGCATATAATGAGTAAATTGACTATGTTTCCCTTAACAGTCTTTTAAACTTTATCACTCTTCCATCGGGTTGTTACATTGATAGGTGGGTTATTTTGATTCTGGATTTAACGAAAATTCATTAAAGGCTCATTTTAACTTTGTTTAATAAAATTATAATGAATAGCAAAGCGATAAATACCAAATCTGCCAAATAAGCTCCACAACTGCGAATTGCGCAGAGAAGAACACTGTATATTGAGAGAAATAATCAGTCAGGAGGGCCACAAACTCGTACAACGCTCAGGCCAACTAGTGCTGAATATTGAGATAACATTATTATTAGCCAGTTCCATCACTGAGCTGCCAGCGCCTGTGTCTAAAGTGGTAACACCGTTTTCCTATAAACGAAGCGAAGATACTGAGGTCGGTGGTTCGACTCCCGATGGTGCTGAATAATAATAAAGAAGGAGTAGTGCAATGGACCGCATTCATCTGGCCTGAGCGCTGTGCCAGTTTCTGAACCTCATAACTGATTAGTATTATTATTATTATTACCCACTGCTGATCTACACGCCATGGCTATATCGGGTGGTAGCGGTTCGAGTCCAGTGAAGGTATAAAATTTACAAATTTGTGTATTCATAATGTGCAAACAGTGAAAATAATGCATACGAAAAATCTGAACATGATTAATTCCAAAGTAAACATACTTTATAGGTTTAACCTAAACCAAATTTATTTTGAAGTTAACATTTATTTTGTTCAATTTTAACAAAAATTGGTTTGATAATTTTTAACTCGGTACGTTGTTCGTCGAAAATCTAAAAAATGTTTTTATTTAACCCCCTTCATACCCAAGGGTCTTTTGGAGATTGATTAAAATCGTCTGACTTTAACGAGAATAAAACCAGTAAAGAGCTAAACATTTAAACAATTTTTTTCGAGTGTTAGGTTTGTTTAATACATACTTAAATCCGTTTATACAGCCTGTAATCTAGTTATATATATATATATATATATTAGGGCCCTGCGAAGCTTCGAGATTCGATTTGATTTCGAATCGGGAGAGAGGATTCGATTTGATTCGTTAGCTTGGGCTCCGATTCGATATTTTCGAATCTCCATTAAGTTCGGTAAACAACATTAGTGATGTTGTGATGTTGTTTTGAAGAACACTTTCGTAAATAAACACTTCTTTTTACTTAGATTATAATTCAATCTTATACTGAGTTCAATCTCTTGTGCAATAACACTTTTATCATACTTTAATACCATTGTTCCTCCTCATGATCAAATACTTAATACACTTTTTTAAGAAGGATTTACTTTGTCCTTTGTTCTCAACAAAATTTAATTAATTTTATCCTTATTACTAACTGTCTGTAGAAACACTCTAAATAAAGAAACCATTTTCTGTTTAATTTGAAACTTAATTCAGTATGTATATACACCCTATAATCTATATGTGTACAGTTGATTCGATTCGATTTGAATTGTTTGGGATGATTTGATTCGAAATTCGATTCGAAAAAAAATTGTGATTCGCAGGGCCCTAATATAGACATACATTTCTTATTTGAACTACTACTACTACTACTACTACTTATTGTTAATAATAATAATAATAATAATAATAATAATAATAATAATAATAAGTGAAAATGAAACGGCTTTCACTAAAAGGCTGAATGTAATCGTTCCTCGGGATCAGGTCTTAAATGGTCTATTCGATTCTAACCCAAAAATACCTCTTGAAAATACTTTTCACACTTTTCCACACAAGAAATTCCAACTGCCATTTGTGCGCGCGCGCGCGCGTGTGTGTGTGTGTGTGTGTGTGTGTGTGTGTGTGTGTGTGTGTGTGTGTGCGCGCGCGTGAATCAAATCGAAAAGTAATGTATTTAGCCGGTAATGCGTGGTAAGGTCTTTGAGTATTTACAAATTACTACCTGTCATTTAAATCGAAAGTATCACCAAAATGCATTCGTACCCATCTTTTAATTTCCTAATTTTACAAGTTGGCGTAAGTGGCGTAGCTTTAACGACCCCTTACTCCTCACCCCCTGAATAAAAAGTAATTTAATTTGAAGCCTCCAAATCTTTTGGGAATGAGATAATTCTGCGGTACAAAATTAGTTTAATAATAATTTACAAATTACTACCTGTCATTTAAATCGAAAGTATCACCAAAATGCATTCGTACCCATCTTTTAATTTCCTAATTTTACAAGTTGGCGTAAGTGGCGTAGCTTTAACGACCCCTTACTCCTCACCCCCTGAATAAAAAGTAATTTAATTTGAAGCCTCCAAATCTTTTGGGAATGAGATAATTCTGCGGTACAAAATTAGTTTAATAATAATGACATAAATTCTCAAAATTCACTTTTGAAAGAAAAAGTTTAATTAAACTGACGCTTAAATCTAAATAGACAGTTTTGAATATGAAAATTGTATGTACTTATGTAAATTTCTCTCTCTCTCTCTCTCTCTCTCTCTCTCTCTCTCTCTCTCTCTCTCTCTCAAGAATAACGTCTTTAGTTCTAACGGCAGCAGCGTCAGAGTCGACACGGTTAAACAACGCCTATAATGACGAAGCAGTTAATGTCGATCACAGTCTCACCGAATATAAACCGGATTTCGCCCATAAAGAGAAGTGGGCGGATCCCCTCAGACCTTGTGAAACATAAATAATGAAATAATTTAGCCAGACACGACAGTTTGATCTTTAGGGAAATATAAATACAAAACCATTTCAATTCATTTCCAGAAAGTCTGATGCATAACCCGATAAATTTAGGTCGACTGGGATTCGCCCCTTCCAATCCACTTTTCATTCCTGGAAATAAGATACACTACTTTGTTGCTTATATAAGAATATACAATAAGCTCCGTGTTCAGTTGCTATTTATTTAAATTATAGTATATGAGAAAAGTCAGGAAACATAGGTACAGTACTATGTTTTTTACAATGTGTGTGTGTATATATATATATACAGGGTGTCCCATAAGTCCGGCATCATTGAGAAATTCATATTTTTCTATTTCTACAAACCATAATTCATTTTTTTTCTCTTTCTACAAGCCATAATGTCTGTGAGCAAGGAAGAACGAATCCAGATAATTCTACTCATATGAAATCGGAGTCAAAGAGAGGCCGCTGCTGAATTTAACAGACTGCATCCAGACCGCGAGCCAATAACACAGAGTTGTGTTAGCAGACTTGTTGCAAAGTTTAAGGAAACAGGATCCATAGAAGATAAACCACGCAGTGGACCTTCAAGGAGGTCCACTGACGATGATACAGCGACTGCTATCCTGGCTCATTTTAACAGAAGTCCCAATAAGTCTCTTCGGCGATTGTCCGCCGAGACAGGAGTGTCGAAAAGTAAGGGAATACCTGTACCAACAATCCCTGGTCATTGGATAGGACGTCGAGGGCCTGTGGAATGGCCAGCTAGAAGCCCGGATCTCACGCCACTAGATTTTTATCTCTGGGGCCACTTGAAAGCGCTGGTATACGCAGAGAAAATTAGGAGTGTTGAACATTTGCGGCAGCGCATTATTGGGGCATGTAACACCATTACTCCTGACATCACTCACCGTGTGCTTGCTGACTAGGTATCACGTCTGAATTTGTGTATTGAAAACAATGGTGGACATATTGAGCACGTTATGTAAATAAAAGCTTTTGTTTTGCCTTTTTTTATTATTTTTCCTATGATGCCTGACTTATGGGACACCCTGTATATATATATATATATATATATATATATATATATATATATGAATTTTGAAAGGCTGTAAAAAGAAACTGTAAAATAAATTGTAAGACTGTAAAAATACTATAAAAACTGTACAAAGAAACTCTAATAAAAATATTTAGAAACGGAAAGCCGATTTTCGCTAGTTCATAAAGGAATTATATATGGAACGTACGATAATAACACAGGTCAACAAAAAAACATTTTTTTTTCGTTGCCAAGGAAATTCGTACGAATTTAGGATATTTTGGGGTTGCTGAATTCTAAAATGAAAGTAGTTTTTCCGATTTGGCTCTAGTTCTTGAGATAATGAATACCCTCAATTAATAGGAAACGTAACCATAACGCGTGCATATGGGAAACTACCGGAACATTCTAGATGGTGAGACCGAATAAAATGCCATTATGTATTTCATGTGTTTACTTTTGTATGATTTGAGACAATTTCAATGCGATTTGTAAGTAGGCTCCGCCTGAACATTAAATTTTTTGCATTTTTACGCTTTTCAATGGGGTACCAATTATCTCATAAATTAGAGCCAATCTAGCAAAACCGATGTCATATTCGGAATCAGCACCACAAAGTTACCCCAAAATCACTCTAATATGATTGGCAATAAAATGAGTGTTGACCAGTGTAATTAATACGTAAACGAATTAGACCACTTTTAACATCAAAGTTTAACATCTTAACTAATATTATGATTTCTCTATTTCTGTTAACTCTCGACAGGAACCTTCAATTTACTTACGTTTTAGAACTATGGGGTTTATATGACCCCAAGGCCTAAAATCTTACAAAATGGTGCTATAAAAAGTCTGTAATGAAACAATAATATGACTGAAACATTGTATTTCATATTTAAGAACTTTTAGCGAATAATATCATCTCTTTCAATGTTTTGACTGAAGATACAAACTATAAAGATAAACAAAGTTCATCCTAATGATCTTAATGGTAGTGATTCTGATAGCGATAGTGATTGTAGCATTTTTATAATTTCATGATTATCAAGTATAATTATTTTTCTTGACATCTTGATCAAAATTTATGAAATTAATCTACGAATATGGTGGGTGTGTATGAAATAAATCTCTAAAATAAAGTAAAATTTAGGAAAATAATTTCATAATGAAATATACATCAAATTATACGAGAGGAACCAAGGGTTCAATTTAACCCCAAATTGGTAAAATGACACACTCCTCCCTAGGGAATACAGTAAAAGCAATGAAATTTCAATGTATCACAGAAAAAAAACAGTGTCATGTAGGATTATATGGAAGTGGAGATCGCCACAATGCCTGGTCATTTAGCAGCAACTATTTAAAAAAAACACTGGGGTTAAACAGACCTCATGGTTCCTGATGAGGTTTAATTTAGCATTACAAAGTGTTAACTGTATAATCACGCTATCATTAATTAATGACTGTATCTATATAGTGGTTGAATTACATTTACATAACTGCAGAAATGGTCTAATTAATGGGAATCGATCGAATATATATATATATATATATATACTGTATATATATTTGTTTCGTTTTCTCTCCTCATCTTGCGCGGAATATTCTCCTATACAAGCGTTGTTCTTTACGTTAATTATACTGCGTGTTTGCAGTTAAAATGTATATATCAGTGGCGTGCGGTCCATGGAAGCAAGGGAAGCAATGCTTCCCTATTCAAAGAAAGAAGAAAATGCTGTATTATACTTTAAAGTTTAAACAGTTCAATATGTGTTAATAATTTGTACAAAATCATTTTATTATACTATTTATAGCATTTGATTGGTAATCAGGTGGATACATAGTATATACATTGGTTGCCGTTCGTGCAAAAACCTTTAAGAAAGCCACGCAAAAAATCTCGAGTTGGACAACAATTGACGAAATGCATCCTTTTTCCCAATGACTTTCGCTTTTTTTTTTACTGTTACAAATTGTTTCTTTCCATCCTAAAAACTCATTTAATGTTTAATAATGTAGTATTTATTGAATACAACAAGTTTCATATATAGTTTTTCTACTAAAAAATTCCATGGCCATGTTAAGCGAAAAAGAATATATATTTATCTTATTTTATCCTTCCCTATGTCAAAAAGGAAGCAATTTAGAAATCGCTGTCCAGAGCTTATAGTTAATTTTCTTGAAATATCTGGCAACTTTACGTGCTGCTGTCATTCTCTCATTTAAAGCGAATACGTAACTACGCTAGAAATGCGCAAGGGTAAGAAAGGCTTGCAAGTTTAGCTTTAATCTCAATTGAGAAAAAGCTTCTTAAGGATATGAAAACCGATGCCTTTTACGAAGAAATAATAGATATATTTAATAAAAAAGAAAGAAGAATAGAATTAACCTATAAGTAAAGTAAGTAGATGATTATATGTGTTTTGTTTTTATTATATACGAGTATTTTAAAGTTTTATTTTTATTTTATATAATATTTGTTGTTTTTGCTTGAATTGCTTCCCCTTGACGAAAAATCACCGCACGCCACTGGTATATATATATATATATATATATATATGATGAAAAGAACCACGAAGGAGAGTAAACACAGAATGGTGCTCAAGCGCTTTCGTCAAATGACATCCTCAGGAATACTGAAGTAAATAAAGAGTTCGAGACTATATATAGGTCACAAAAAAAAAAATATATATATATATAATAAATATAGAAATAAAAATTGTGACCTATATATAGTCTCGAACTCTTTACTTACTTCAGTGTTCCTGAGGATATCATTAGACGAAAGCGCTTGAGCACCATCCTGTGTTTCCTTTCCTTCGTGGTTCTTTTCATCATAAATATTTTTCACGTGTTACTTTCGTGAAATTATTTTCATATATATGAAAATGAAAATGAAATGGAAATGAAAATGAAAAGGTTTATTGGCAGACTATAGTCCATATGACAAATATTATTAATACAATGACAGATCATATACTAAGGATAGAAATATATACAATTGATTAGAAATAATACTGTAATGTCGAAGTTAATTGGAGCTACAGAGAGACGTTTTCGTACCAAGAAGTCCATAGCTTAGAGGATAAATGGCAGGACTCATGGATAGCTTGGATGATCGAGTTGGTTGATTTTTTAATTCTTTGCATTAGACTGTGTTGAGCACGTCTTGTTACCTCCGGGAAGCGCGGGACATTGCAGGTAGCAAACATTTGCGAAGCTGAGCATCTCGGGAGTAATTTATGTAAAAGTCTAAAAGACCTGTTGTACAGCAAATTTAGAGTTCTGCCAGAACCTTTTTTATAATTCACCCACAGTTGCTGACTGTATATATTACTGCAGAAAGTATGAAAGAGAGTGTCTTTAGCTTCACTTGTACAGACTCGAAAGTTCCTTATGGTCATATTCGCTTTAGCACACAGGCTTCGAGATTGTTTTCTTATATCCGAGTCATTACTCAAGGAGCTGGTAATAGTTTGACCCAAATACTTAAACTCTTGTACTTCCTCAATTACTTCACCATTCATTATAAACCTTATATCAGCTGGCTGATTACAGCTTTCAGGATGAAATTGCATAACCTTAGTTTTTGTAACATTAAAAAGAATATGTTTCTGCAAATTCACTTCGCAGACTTTTAGTAGCCGATCCAGACCTTTAACAGAGGGACTTATTAACACCATATCATCGGCATAAACTAAGTTATTTATCCTTGTGTTATCTATACAACATTCCACTTTTGCCTCATTAAGTGAAGCAATTAATCCGTCGATATACACATTAAACAGCATAGGGGAGAGCAAGGAGCCTTGTCTCACCCCGCAAGAGAAGCCAAAACACTCGGATAGTACATTGCCCCACCTAACAGTGAAAGATTGGTGGGAATACCAAAATTTCAATAAATTTAATATGTACATGGGAACCTTCCTGTCTTCTAGTTTTGCAAATAAAATATTGTGGTTCACCCTATCATATGCCTTACTTATATCTAGGAAACAGCTATAAATAGTTGAATTACTGTCAATGTATTTAGATATTGTTTCTTTAAGTACATAGATACACAGGTCAGTTGAGTGGGACCTTTTAAAGCCAAACTGATTAGATGTCCATAGGAAATCATTTAATCGGCGTAACAAGAGTTTTTCTAGTAGTTTCGAGAAGCAGGAAGCGACAGCAATAGGCCTGTAATTATTGTTGGACAGAATGTCTCCGTACTCATTTTTGACCAGGGGCAAGATATATACCATCATGAACTCTGCAGGGATATATCCATGAACCAACATGGCTGATAGGAGCAATGATATATGCAGACATACTACGTCATTTGCATATTTTAAGTGCTCATTCGCAGAACCAGTCACTCTTTAATTAACCTCTTTACTTCAGAAAATGATATCAAAGTATTTTCCCTTGTCCCTTCCACAATCGTTTCGCTGCAATCTATCTTAAGATTATCCCTACTCACACTGTTAAGAATGTTAGAATAGTGGTTTTTCCACAGCTTTGCAATTTCATCCTTCCCCGACACCCCATCGATTGTCGGAGGGAGGACATTTTTGACACCCGTTTGAGTCTTAACAAATTTCCAAAATTTGTTATTATCGTTATTTATGCGAGCTTCACAGGCTTTTGATGCTCGAATAGACTGTTCTTCCTGTTTACATCGCTTTATGGCCGCCTTATACTGACCCCGACTTCTACACATAGTCAAGTATACTGGTCCTAATCTGGGTCTACCATGAAAGCACCACAAGTCATATATATATATATGGAGGGAAGGTACATTTGTAACTGAAGGAATCGTCACGAATCCCTTTTGGAACTAGGGAGCTGCCATTCTCCCTTCATCCCAGGGCGTTTCAAAAAGTGTTATACAATTTTAATGTCCTGCCATTTCTTTGTTTTTTAATCTATACCCTTTTCTTTTTCTGATATTTGTTCTCTGGAATTTCTAGCTCCCTAGCTCAACATGACATGGGAAAGAGAGTTGACATGTGCAATTGGCTCAGTGACAGGATGGAGCGCTACTCAAACTGGACCAACCTGATCTGGTTCAGTGATGAAGCCCATTTCCATTTGAGCGGTGCCATCAACAACCACAATAACATTTTCTGGGGTGCAAAACCACCTGAGGAGATCACTGAGAGGTGCCTGAAAGGGCCTAAGGTCACATGCTTCTGCGCCTTCAATGTCAGATGGGAAATGCTAGGGCCTTACTGGTTTGAGGATGACCTGGTTTATGCAGGATGGTGCCACCCCACATACAGCTGGTGACACCATCACTATCCTGCGGCAGCTCTTCAGAAACCGTCTCATTTCTCTGGGTACCGCTCATGACTGGGCACCCCATAGCTCAGACTTGAACCCTCTGGACTACTGGTTCTTGGGGGCTGCCAAGGACTCTGTCTACGCCAACCGCCATGCCACACTGGACGATCTGAAGCAGAAGGTATCGGACTACCTCCAGGAAATGCCCCCTGAGACCTGGAGGAAAGTTGGACAGAACTTAGGAGTCAGGATCAAAGCCTGTTTGAACCGCGGTGGGGCACACATCGAGAACGTCAATTACAAGGATTTTGCTTAACTCCATTATACTTAACTGCATTTTGCTTAATTTTGCTTAAACGTACTGCCAAAAAAATATCATTTCATAAGCTTTCAAAAAATGTTTTGTTCACGTTGATGAGGTTTCTGGTTCTTTGTAAATAAACGTTTAAAATTGTATAACTCTTTTTGAAACGCCCTGTATATATCGACGGTATGAGCACCCGTAGATCACTGGATATCACAGTTTCCTTGTAAAAGAAGTGAAGATACTGAGGTCGGGGGCTCGACTCCCGATGGTGTTTGCTGTAATAATGCAGAAGTTAGAGCAATGGGCCGCATTAGTCTGACCTGAGTATGTGCCAATGCTTTGGCTCTCCCGACTGATTATTATACAGATGTCTCAGAAGTCCTGCCCCAAAGGATAATATCATGTTGTATATTATGAGGCAAGACTTTTGGAACACCCTGTATATTGCCGGTGGAATAGAGGTCACATTTTTTTTCTTTTTATTAAAACACTAAAAATCGTATAAAAATGTTTAAATTTCTGAAATTAAGCTTGTAATTAAAAGTATAACAACGTTGGTTTAGTTCTGAAGGACCGTTTTTATGTCCGAAATGGAAATGTTGCAAATATCATATGATTTAAATATAAAGTTTAGTCTTGAATCTTTCAGTGTAGTAACTTTAAGTTCATATATATATTATATATATATATAATATATATATATATATATATATATATATATATATACACAAACACACACACACACACACATATATACTGTATATATATATATATGCAGTTTTTATATGTAAATTATGTAAATTAAAATCACAAATACCCAAAATTTATTATTTTAATTCTGAAATGAGTAAACCACGTAGGATATCCTTTTAATTAAAAGCCAATGTATGTAACGTATCACAGACCTGACCTTGAACATTATTTACCTAACGATTAAATATTCTTCGACCTCATTTTCATATACGCGGCGTTGTTCTCAAGAGTGATAAACTGCATTTGATAATTCAGGGGTGAGAACCCCAATTTAATTAGTGCTACGGCCCCTGTTAATTATGAAAAAATTATGCAAAATAGATTTTTTGTTATATTTCTTAAAATGAATTTTCTTTTTAGAAATTATCGTCATCGTTGCTGGAAATTAGAAAATGTTTCCCAAAACTTTACTATCCAGAGAGTGTTTAGAGACAGAGTCCATAATATCAACTTGGTAATATGTTAAATTAGGTTAAATTAGGTTAGGTTAGATTAGGCCAAGTTAGGTTGATTTGGGTTGGTTAAGTTAGCTTAAGCTAGGTTAGATTGTTAAGTTACGTTAATAATTAGGTCCCTATGCACTTTGTCTCTGAACGCTGTTTATTGGTTACAGTTAAAACTTCATAAGTACAATACCTCGTAAACACTGTAGCAAAACCCCACTTTTAAAGGAATAAACTGGCGTTTACGAATATCTGAAACCTACAGTAATTGTTACGATGGAAAAGAAACAGAAATGGATTCCAAATCTTTGTATACTGTTATCTGTCAACGAGGATTAAAACAAAAAATTCAAACAGACTAAATTTTGGAAAAGTGGCGTTTCGCTTGCGAGGTTTGGAAATATCAAAACTCCATCAATCTACAGGGTGTCCATAAATGATTACCCTGATTAAAGCATGCTATAACTTTTAAATACACACTCGTATTCAAACACAGTTTTAATCATAAGTAGATAAACATACAAAGTTTTGATACATAGTTAATGAACTTAATAAGCTTCCACATGTGCACCCCTAGTGGCACGTAAAATGTCGTAAAATGTCGTAAAATATCTCTGTTTCCACAACTGTGTACCTAGATATGCTCACCAATTACGCCATCCCCCAGCTGCAGGACAGGCAGTCAACTGTCATCTTCCAACAAGATGGGGCACCCCCTCATTGGGCGCATGTTGTTCGTGAAACTCTCGACGCAACATTTCCAAATCGATGGATTGGCAGGGACGAACCAATCCCATGGCCCCCAAGATCACCAGACATTACCCCGCTGGATTTCTTTCTCTGGGGTCATGTTAAAGATTTGGTTTATGCAACAGTTGTTCCAGATATCAGGACACTGCGAGAAAGCATTACGGATGAAATTGCAACAGTTAACCCACAAATGTTGGAAAATGTGTGGCGTGAGTGTGAATACCGTTTAGACAATTTACGTGCCACTAGGGGTGCACATGTGGAAGCTTATTAAGTTTATTAACTATATATCAAAACTTTGTATGTTTATCTACTTATGATTAAAACTGTGTTTGAATACGAGTGTTTATTTAAAAGTTATTGCATGGTTTAATCAGGGTAATCATTTATGGACACCCTATATATGAAATTTTGACCCAACGTGAGGAAAGTTAATTTAACAATTTTTGTCCTTCAATCCTAAATGTATTAGTTAAAAATAATAATAATAATAATAATAATAATAATAATAATAATAATAATAAATGGGTATGAGAAATTTTTTTTAATAAAAGTTGCACTTGATGGACTTTTCTATATATATATATATATATATATATATATATATATATATATATATATATATATATATATATATATATATATTTTTTTACAATGACGATAATAATGATAATGATAAATCAGAGAGGCAACTGAAGTGACTCTTGAATAATCTAAATAAAATATTACTTTTTACCTCTTCCATAAAAATATATAAAAATTAATATTAAATAATAACATAATATTCATTATAAAAGTGAATACATAACAACATACAACATACCTTACAAAACACACACACACACATACCCACACATACCCACACATACCCACAATGTCTCGATTTATTTAATTTCTTATTTAATATCGTTACTTTATTTAAAGTGTATTCTATACCCTGATTCTGAATTCTATATAATGGCATTGGTATCGTGTGGATCGATATTTTGAACGAAAGGAGATTTCGGAACGGTCACAAATTTCAGCTATTTACTGGTTTATTTAATTAATTATGTTAAAACGGGTGAAATTGGTAGGAAAGAAGAACGAATACATTTTACGAGCTTATCACGGAAAGGAATCACTTAAAACTACTTCAAAACAATTTAATTCCTCCCCAAAAGGCTACATTCTGGACGAACATACAACGATTCGAAACCCAACGAAGTGATGAGACTCGGGTATCTTATAAGACATTATTATGCCTCCATCGGCCAACGTACGTCTTTTTCTATACTGCTAATTTGTGATTTATATTTCGAATAATTATATTTTGTCTAATATAATTTTAAGTAATTATATTTTAAATTTTATATATTTAATTGCACACAATTAAATCAGTCGTACGTGTAACTGGGTACAGAGGACGCGTGCGGACGGAAGCCATACTCTCTGAGATTAATAAGAGGACACGATATGAGTGGCTCATGCGGATGAAGGACGAGTCTGCTCAGTTATAGCACTCTTTTGTCTTCTCAGATGAAACAACATTCCAGCAATTTGGACGGATCTGGGTATGAAGAACCTGTGGCGAAATGTTCAATCAAAAACTGGTGTAACCCAATGTGAAATTAGGTGGTTGTTGTTATGGTGTGGACGGGTATTTGGCACTCTGAAAGAACTGAATCTGCGTTCGTAGAGGGACGTCTTAATTCACAAGATTACATATCCATGTTAGATGAAAACCTGCTTTTATTTCGGAATGGAAATTTCACCTCGAGAACATCATGTTTCAAGATGACGGTGCCACATGTCCATTCCCTTGCTTTAGGAGAGTGTCCATTACATTCTGGCAGGGTGTTGTATATATATATATATATATATATATACACACACACACACACATATATACTTTAGGAGAGTGTTCATTTCATTTTGGCATTGTGTTGTATATATATATATAAAACCTTTGGGATATAACCTTTGGTTAGCTTGTGCCCGAATTGTTCATCCTGACGAAGGTCAAGCTCTCCACCTTAGACCTACAATTTAACGTGGAATCCGAACCAAGCCCCACAAGCAGCCCAGCGTCTTAACCACTAGGCCACCTAGGGTGCCCATTTATCTACCAACCACTTTCTTTATTGTGTGGAAGGATGAAAAACTGGGTTTTGCTGCGCGCCGGCTACCGTCACCGGGTCTAGAACCCGGGGCCGATGGATTCGTAGTCAGCGACGCTAACCATTACACCACCGTGGCGCATATATATATATATATATATATATATATAAATGTCATTAATTAGTGAAATACATAAAGAAGAAAATAAATTTCATATCTATAGGATTTTTTTTTTTTATGTATTTCATTAATTAATGACATTATATACAGCACAATGTTTTAATCATAAGATTAATTAAGGAATGCTGGAAAATAAGGTTGATTTCTAAATAATGAGCTTATAATGAGCATAATTATTTTCGTTATAAATGTAATATATATATATATATATATATATATATATATATATATACACACCAGTGGCGTGCGGTGATTTTTCGTCAAGGGGAAGCAATTCAAGCAAAAACAACAAGATTATATAAAATAAAAATAAAACTTTAAAATACTCGTATATAATAAAAACAAAACACATATAATCATCTACTTACTTTACTTATAGGTTAATTCTATTCTTCTTTCTTTTTATTAAATATATCTATTATTTCTTCGTAAAAGGCATCGGTTTTCATATCCTAAGAAGCTTTTTCTCAATTGAGATTAAAGCTAAACTTGCAAGCCTTTCTTACCCTTGCGCATTTCTAGCGTAGTTACGTATTCGCTTTAAATGAGAGAATGACAGCAGACAGCACGTAAAGTTGCCAGATATTTCAAGAAAATTAACTATAAGAGCTGGACAGCGATTTCTAAATTGCTTCCTTTTTGACATAGGGAAGGATAAAATAACGATAAATATATATTCTTTTTCGCTTAACATGGTCATGGAATTTTTTAGTAGAAAAACTATATATGAAACTTGTTGTATTCAATAAATACTACATTATTGAACATTAAATGAGTTTTTAGAATGGAAAGAAACAATTTGTAACAGTAAAAAAAAGCGAAAGTCATTGGGAAAAAGGATGCATTTCGTCAATTGTTGTCCAACTCGAAATTTTTTGCGTCGGCTTTCTTAAAGGTTTTTGCACGAACGGCAACCAATGTATATACTATGTATCCACCTGATTACCAATCAAATGCTATAAATAGTATAATAAAATGATTTTGTACAAATTATTAACACATATTGAACTGTTTAAACTTTAAAGTATAATACAGCATTTTCTTCTTTCTGTGAATAGGGAAGCATTGCTTCCCTTGCTTCCATGGACCGCACGCCACTGATATACACACACCTCGGTGGTATAGTGGTGTATTGGTTAGCGTCACTGACTACGAATCTATCGGACCCGGGATCGAGACCTGGTGACGGCAGGCGGCGCGCAGCAAAACCCAGCTGTTCATCTTTTCACACAATAAAAGAAATTGGTTGGTAGGTAAATGGGTACCCTGGGTAGCCTAGTGGGTAAGACGCTGGGCTGCTTCTGGTGGGATGGGGTTCGGATTCAACGTTAAACTGTAGGTATAAGGTGGAGTGACAAGCTTGACTTTCGTCAGAATGAACAATTCAGGCTGAAGCAAAACCAAGGTTAACCAACGTTATACAGGGTGTAGCAGAAGTCCGTTCTCATAGGGAAATAAGATATAACACAATTGATCGTGGTGAGTGGAGGGAATTTTGCAAAAGTACATTGACGAAATGGCTTTGGATGCTAGACGAAAGTTCTGGTTTCAGCAAGATGGTGCACCTCCGCATTTCGCTCGGTCAGTGAGAGAATGGTTAGGTGAAAATCTTCGTGGCAGAGTAGATAGGACGCCGAGATTGTGTGGAATGGCCGCCCCGAAACCCTGATTTGACCCCACTTGACCTCTTCTTGTGGGGACACTTAAAGTCCGTTGTTTATGAGACAAGACGTCGAACGATCCAGCAGTTAAAAGAAAAAATTACAGATCAGAGTAACAGAATTAGTGCGGAAACACTCCAAAACGTAACTGACAGCTTACAAAGACGAGTAGAAATGTGTGAACGGCTACATGGAATGCAAATTGAGCATGTACTGGATTAATTGGTAAGTTGATTGTATTGTCTGTAATGTATAGTTAAAACTATTTCCTCGTTCAATTCTGTTATATTTTATTTCCCTATGAGAACGGACTTTTGTTACACCCTGTATATATATATATATATATATATATATATATATATATATATATATATTATAATCTTTACAAACTTAATTTCAACTGAATTGAATTTGTAAAGTTAATTTATGAACACTCTATATCTTATTTGAGTCTTACTTGATGTCTTCCAACGACAGTTTAGGATCGACCTGCGAGCAAGCCCTCTGCAGCATCCTTCCTCATTTGCTTTGGTGGAGGAAGTAGTTGATTTCCACTGTATAGGGAATTTTGCACAAGAACCTGTCCAGTTAATTCTTGAAATTATTCAGGTTGGTGTAGTGGACAAGGAGGATCCTCATTTTCTTTTTCTATTCTTTACAAACTCGTAACCAAATCGAAGTTTTTCATCGTTTTAGCTTTTAGAAATAAATGGCGCATGTCAATGAGATAAATGGCTCATGTCAATGAGACTAATTTTGAAAGAAGATGAGTAAAAGAAAACTAGTAGATTGGAATGTCACAAAATGTCACGCGATGATCGTCAAAAACGGATGCGTGATATTATTCTTAGAAAGTCTTTTAGGAATTAGTAAAAATAAGAGAGTTTGTTAAAATTGAAAAAAAAAGAGAAAAATATATCACAATATTATACCAATATTATTATAAAGTCGATTTGGATTTTGGATTTATTTGAAATGAGGTTGTCTCCTTTATAAATTTTGTTAAAATTAAACACATTTCAAGAATATTTTATTTTTCGTTTGAGTTTATAAATGAATTGACTGAAAAGTAATCATTTGATTGATTGATTGATTGATTGATTGATTGATTAATTTGATTGATGCTCATAATTTTACAAAACGTTGTCAGTATTCTTGATATACATAAATACGTACACTAGAATATCGCCTGCGCCTTGATAGGAAAAGTCCTCCGAAATACACCCTGGTAGGAGGACTGGGAGAGGCGGGTGTGTTACTAAACTCTCCCCTGCTTCTCCCTTAAAGTTTATACTAAATTTGGTGCAGATTACCATAACTGTTTAGGTTCATCATCCCCTGTATATTCAGAAGTACAGCTCGTCAGGGAATGACGAGGTGTACTTCTGAATATACGAAAGGCCTTGGAATAATTTTTCTTTTTCCATGTGGGTTTGCATCATTCATTCATTTCACGTGTTTAATTGTGAAATTCATCCCATATATTATATATATATATATATATATATATACTGTATATACTTCATAGAAGTAGTTTTTATGTTTTTTAATATACGTGAGATATTGCATTTCTCGCTGAAATCATGAATTTTCATTCTCAAGTTAGATATCTGAACTTTATCCGTGCGATTTGTTGCAAATATCTAATTTCAGAAAGAAATTTACAATCGTCATTAATTCTCGATTATTTTCTTGTAATTTTGAGGACATTCCTTTAATTTCTGCGATAAATCCCGATTACTATAATCTCAAAACAATGTGAAAGAGCTTACAATTTACTTCTGTCTCCTGTCTCCTTTAAGTCGTCAACGTAAATGAGTGAGAAAAGTCATATTGATACTACTAATAATTATAATCCGTCAAGAAGGCCAGAAATCAGCAGAGCACTCAAGCCAATTAAACGCACTCGGAAGAATTGCGCTAACTCCTGGATTATTACTAACCAACGCCATTGGGAATTGAACTCTCGACCTCAGTGCCTTCACTTCGACCCCGTCGTGGCCCCGCCTCAGGAGGCGCTGAGCGGACTTCGAGGGAGAGCAGCGCACCCTTGAGGCAGAAGCGCTTTAAGATAAATTTAAGATAAGATAGGAAACAGTGTTAAACACTTATCCACGGCCCCTAACTGGATAAAGTCATGGCCCACAAAAACGATTGCTTCAGAGACAGAAGTTCTAATCTTTCATATTATACTTTAATATATTTACGTTTAAAGTCTAAATTATTTGCTAATATAGTGTTGTAGATTAACATTTAAGAAGTAATCACTGACAAAAAAAAAGATTTACTGAGAGGGGATTTAATTAGTATTTTCTACATTAGTTATCGCCTCATAATCAAATATTTCGGCTTGGCGTCAACTGACTAGTTTTGAAGTTGAAAACCTATAAAATCTCAATAATTATTCTACATAAAAGACGTGGAAGCATCTTAATCGCGAAATAAAAAAAAACCAAGTCCAGATTAAGAACAGGTTAATATGTATCTCATCACTCTCTAGCTCCGATAGGCTTGTATGTGCGTTATATTTTTAGGCGAGTTAAAGATACCTGTTTCGTATCTCAGATATTTTCGGAATATATATATATAGGGTGTCCCAAAAAAAACTATATACTCTTTATAGCATCATATATTTTATAATTTAAAAAAACCCAAACAATATATTGTTATAGCAATTGCCAATGAAAGGTAACATTAGTAATCTAAGTGATCAAAATTTATAGCGAGTTGTTTGCATAAAAATTAACTAACTACGCCAAGTGCTCAAAATGTTCTCCGCGGCATGAATGCACTTTTGAATGCGTCGACTAAGCCTGGCCTTGTTTTATCAAAGGCCTTGTAATCGACACAACTGCAGGTACTGGTCACTTGATAATCCACACGTTTATGTGGATAAACATGTTAATTTACCAGGATTAACAGCATGGTGTGGTTTATCATCCAGGGTTTGGTTGGACCATTTTTTTAATGGGACAGTTACCGGTGCTGCATATCTCGACATGCTGCGGACAGAAATTATACCTGCAGTTCGGAAGTTGTTTGGAAACGACGACTTTTACTTTCAACAAGATGGAGCCCCCCTCATTGTCATTGTGATGTCAGAAGGTACCTCGATGAAACGTTGCCTAACCGTTGGATAGGACGAAGAGGAAGCGTTGAGTATCCTCTACGTTCACCGGACTTGACTCCACTTGGTTTTTACTTGTGAGGCTACCTGAAGGATGCAGTTTATGGTACAAGACCTGCAACATTCGAACACCTTAAGGATGCAATTAGGGAAAAGTGCGGGACCATCACAGCATCCACATTAGTCCATGTCTGCGAATCAGTTAGTCGACGCATTCAAAAGTGCATTTTTTTTAATGGGACAGTTACCGGTGCCGCATATCTCGACATGCTGCGGACAGAAATTATACCTGCAGTTCGGAAGTTGTTTGGAAACGACGACTTTTACTTTCAACAAGATGGAGCACCCCCCCTCATTATCATTGTGATGTCAGAAGGTACCTCGATGAAACGTTGCCTAACCGTTGGATAGGACGAAGAGGAGTCGTTGAGTATCTCCACGTTCACCGGACTTGACTCCACTTGATTTTTACTTGTGGGCTACCTGAAGGATGCAGTTTATGGTACAAGACCTACAACACTCGAACACCTTAAGGATGCAATTAGGGAAAAGTGCGGGACCATCACAGCATCCACATTAGTCCATGTCTGCGAATCAGTTAGTCGACGCATTCAAAGTGCATTCATGCCGCCGGAGAACATTTTGAGCACTTGGCGTAGTTAATTAAATTTTATATGCAAACAACTCGCTATAACATTTTGATCACTTAGATTACTAATTTACCTTTCATTGGCAATTGCTATAACAATATATTTTTGGTTTTTTTTAAAATTATAAAATATATGATGCTATAAAGAGTATATAGTTTTTTTGGGACACCCTGTATATATGAAAAGAAAAAAAGCTAGTTTTTGTGAATACAACTGACTACGATCCCATTCCTCAAACTTGACATAATTCTTTTGAAAAATGTTTACTCAGTTTTCTTATGAGTTATATAATGTGTACTTTATTCATGACGGTGTTTCGGAGTAGTCATATCTCGGATATGCAATGAATTATATATTCATTGATGTAATGCAGTGATAATAAACACAAACTGTTTCAACAAAGAATATGTAAAAAGGTTGGTTGGAATTTTTTTACTTTTTATTATTTCTTTTAGTTTACAAAAATGGAAGTTAATGAAGGCGCTTTACCATAAAGCTAGAAATTGCATTGTTTCTTTATTTACATATACAGTATGTGCTTGTATGAATGTATAGTATATTGTGTATAGCTTATACAGCCTCTTTTGTTAGAGGTCAATAGACGTTGAGATAAAAGAGGTAATAGAGGTAAAAGCGGTAATAGAGGTAAAAGAGGTAATAAAGGTAAAAGATGCAATAAAGGTAAAAGAGGTAATAGAAGTAAAAGACGTTGACTCGTCCGGGTTGGTTTGATGGAAGAGAGAACTGTTTTTTTCTGTTTTTTTCTAAGCAACTATGCATACTCAACTGACTTGACCACTTCGAGTCATGCAAGCAACTAAGGTCTAATCTTTTTTGAATGCGTTCAGATGGACACGCGCGACGCTACATATTTCCTTTAATATTCAATTAGACTTGGCCCTCTTAAAGTATGTGTATAACTTTCAAGATAAAGGTTATATTCCTGTCCTATCCTTCAGTATGGGGATACTGTATACGTTTCTCGTCTTCTATCCGTCTTTCTTGGTGGTTAATAATGGATCTGTCGTGCAATTATCAGTGTCTTAGACTCAATTTGTATCTATGGTGCCACATACGCTGTGAGTTTCGAGCAATATTCTAACTATACGACACACTCTTGTGCAGTAGTTTTTAAAAGAGAATCATCATTACTTTCTTATGCCTGTCTTTCAACGCTCTGTATAGTTGTTATGCTGCCTTTCTCATTTTTACTAAATGAGGTTTTATATACGCCTCGAATTTAGCATAACCCGTTAGAGTAGCTCCTAATAGAGAGGTAGATAAATTACCGCATAAGTTTTTAGTTAGAGAATAAGATTAAAATTACCGAACAATTTTTCCAAAAATAATCCATATATAAAAATCAAATAAAGCTTATAATAAATATTACATAAACTGAAACAAGGATACGAAAGACATCTATACAAAATTTTATAATTACTTAACTTAATAACAGAACTTTCAGCTAATACTATTCAAGTTTACGTAATAAAATTGAAAACTTTTACTTTTATAAAAGAAATTTCTATCGTGATCATTACCACTGCCATCAGTGTCGTTATCATTATGTCTAAGACTTTCTGCGGATGTTCTCTCAGACGTTTTCCATCAGTTCCTTCAGAGACTGGGTTGCACTGTAATTAATAAAGGATACGAATCGTTCGTGACGAGATTTTAGTCACAAAACACGAATCTAAAATTCATTCGACCAGTTTTAGTTGCCAGCCGAAGTTTGTCGGTTAGAGGAATTGAACATCTGGCATCCCTTTCAGACGAAAAAAAATATGACACAAAAATGATTGGTTATGCGTTAACTTTAATTATTTTATTTCTTCTTCTTTTTTAATATTTTTATTTTATTTTTGAGGAAATCAATGAATTCAGACAACATACTCTTACTAAATATTTATTCCTTCCCCTCAAATGCGAACCTATTGCGTTGTTCCCACGCAAATTATTTGTTCATTTTTGGATAAAAAAAATTGTTCAAATGACTCGCACGATCTTCGAGGACGATTCCCCTTCGGATCTCTTCTATCAAGATAAAAATAAAAAAAAGGACGCACAAAGAAACGCACAAAATCAATGGAAGATGTAAGTGGGAAATTTTCTTACAAATCTTGGCGTTTTTCCATTTAAAAAAAAAGGAATATATACTGCCTTCTTACGTCATTTGGGAATACTTCATTTTTACTGAGTTTCTGATGTTTAGAAACCTCATTTTATTATAAAAAAAGGACGTTTATAATAAAAGACGTGTGTGTGTGTGTGTGTGTGTGTGTGTGTGTGTGTGTGCGCGTTTTATGTAAGTATAAAACTTTCCAATGAAATTAAAAATATTTCTAAAAATATTTGTAACATATTTTTCACTGAGAAGTTTTACACTTGTAAGATTCAACACGGAAATATATATATATATATATATATATATATATATATATATATATATCTAGTCATGCGGTTTGCTTCTACAGAGCTTCAATTTAATATTTAGGAGAAATCCAATGACAAGGAGGAATGTAAATGCCATGAAAAGTCTTCTTTAATGCGCAACGTTTCGAGCAATACGCTCATCATCAGGCTAGATAATAACAATACGAAATTAGAATCAATAAATAAATGTGAACAAGACAAAATAATTTCCATAAAACCTATTCAGTAAAAGCAAATTTTAAAAGACTAAAAGAAGAGGGTTAAATTCAAAGTTATAAAAATTTACATATAAAATTAACCAGAAATTTAAAAAGCTATTTTTAAATTACATATAGTAAATTTGAAATTAGTACACTGGAATAATTAATTATTCCATTGTATTAGTGTTAATTATTCCAGTGTACTAATTTCAAATTTACTATATGTAATTTAAAAATAGCTTTTTAAATTTCTGGTTAATTTTATATGTAAATTTTATAACTTTGAATTTAACCCTCTTCTTTTAGTCTTTTAAAATTTGCTTTTACTGAATAGGTTTTATGGAAATTATTTTGTCTTGTTCACATTTATTTATTGATTCTAATTCGTATTGTTATTATCTAGCCTGATGATGAGCGTATTGCTCGAAACGTTGCGCATTAAAGAAGACTTTTCATGGCATTTACATTCCTCCTTGTCATTGGATTTCTCCTAAATATTATATATATATATATATATATATATATATATATATATATATATATATATATATATATATATATTAGCGTGGTCCTTATTTTCGAATGTCTGAATTATCATGCTCCCAACCTCTTATATGGTGGCAATTATCACAAATATAATCCTCGTAAAATATTTCTTGAAAATATCAATTTTTACAGGTACCTCAAACGAACAGAAGTTTGCGCGCCAATTTGCCATTACCCATATGCATGCCGGTTAAATATGAGAAGTGTTAACCCTCTTCAGATCGAGTTGTTTTTTACACAACTAATTAAAACTAGGTTTGTAGATCACTACGGGGCTCCACTGTACTATCTCGATGTTTTTCAATAACATGACATGAAATTCAATAAAAAAAATGTTTAGCATCTTTGTAATTTAGCATTAATATGCACAATTCTACTATTTATTGTAGGCGATAGATGGCACCCCATTACTCGTGGTATGTATGCGCTGCCTGACATACAGCGCAATGCACTACAGTTCAGTGTCTCTCTTGCTGCTACGTGGATACGAGCGTTGTGTAGCTGCTGCTACTTTACAAGCGTATCTGCTCAGTGCTTATCTGAGATAATAGGGTTAAGCAGTTCATCATCCTTTGAACTTTGTTTTGCAATTTGATTAATATTGTAGGAATAGTGAATCGAAATAACTTCTGTATTTATTTAGCAAATTGTACTGTAATGATGGCAAAACACACGAGATCAAGCAATGCTGCGCTTTACCTTGTGAACAAAACGTCGGAGAAGCTGACAGGGCAAAAGCTCCCATCCATCGGAGAGGTCCTTGCAGTCTTCCTCAACAATCATCTTCCGCTTCATTAACCAATTCGTGAAGCAGCCACTGATGTGATGAATGAAATTTTGGAGTTTTGGGCCCGCGCTCGAGTCCCTGTAAACCGGAACGATCACATTTTTGGAAAAATAATGAAGTTAAACAAAGAATGGCAGCTGCTTCGAAAAAACAAGAACCGGCGTTCAGAAACCCAAATCAGAAGGAAGAAGAGTTCAAATCTCAGATGGAGAACCTTTTCGACATCGCTCATGAAAATGCTATTCAAATGACCAAAAACGAAAAGGATCGCCAATTCCTGCTAGCCGAACGGGAGTCAGGCAGACGTGGGACGATGGGTTCTATGGATACCGTACTGTCAAAAACGGAGGAAAAAGTTGCAAACAGAAAAGCAGCTCAAGATATGCAACTACGGAAAGCCAAAGAAGAAGCGGAAGCATCCTGTTCTATTGGAACGCTGGCGTCATCAAGTAGCAGTAACGAACATTCTTCAGAAGACGAACCACAAGAAACCTGTGGTGGTGAGCCTCTTCCAAAACGAAGCCGTGGAGTGAATAACATTTTGACTCCGGCACTTGCTTCAGCTTTAGACCGTTCTTCAATCAGTGACAGAAAGGCAACAATTGTAACAGCGGAAACTGCCCGCAGTCTGGGACATGACTTGAGAAAACTGGCCATTAATCGGTCATCAGTGAAGCGAACTTGGGAGCTTCATCTGCCAAGACAGCAGAAACTGAAAAAAAAGTAGCAGACGATGTTCCATTGATTATTCACTGGGATGGCAAACTCCTAGTGGACCTCACAGGGAAAGAACGTGTGGACCGGCTCTCTGTTCTAGTGTCTGGACTAGGAGTGCAACAGCTTCTTGGAGCCCCCAAAATTCCGTCTGGTACTGGAGAACACAAAACACAGGCCGTGCGGGATAAGCTGCAGGAATGGGAATTGAGTGACAGAGTTGTTGGAATGAGTTTTGACACTACCGCATCAAATACGAGACATCGCTCCGGGGATTGTGTCCTCTTAGAACAAAATCTTGGAATAGATCTCCTCTACTTGCCATGCAGACATTACATCATGGAGCTTGTTTGTGGTGCAGCTTTCCAGGCCTGCATGGGACCAACTTCTTCTTCAAAAGATTTCAGCGTTTCTGGCCTCAACTGGATACGAGAGAAGCATCTACGAGAGAACAACGTCCCAGTCTGATCAACTTCGTTTTGTACCAGCTGTCACAAGATTATGCAAGGGATGACTACAAAGGGTTCCTAGAGTTAGCCCTTCTTTTCTTGGGTCGAGCAGAGTCCCATGGCTTTCATCACTCTTTTAAAGCTCCTGGCGTCATGCATCACGCTCGCTGGTTATCGAAAGTGTTGTATTCCTTCAAGATATGGATGTTCCGGAAACAGTTTAAATTAACAGCTCAGGAGGAGCGCAGCCTACGGGATATCTGCGTATTCACCGTCACCACTTACATGAGGGCCTGGTTCCGTGCCCCATTGCCAGCAGCTGCACCGCTGGAGGATCTGAATCTGATGAAGGCTCTGTCCAGTTATTCACATACAATGATTGCAAAGGCTACAACAGCCAAATTCAGTGACCACTTGTGGTATCTCTCTGAGAGCTTGGTTGCATTAGCGCTGTTTGATCCAGAAGTTTCTGTGGCTAGGAAGAGGGCTATAATGAAGGTTATGGAGTCCAAAAAAAGAGATGAGGATGCACGAAAAAAGTTCAACAAAACAGCTTTCAAGCCGACAATGACCCTGGATGCCTTCGCCTCAAAACAATCGAAGGAGCTATTCATTTATTTCAACCTGCCGCAGGATTTCTTGGAGAAAGATCCTAATGACTGGAATTCCTTTCCCTCATTCCAAGACGCTACAAGAGATGTTTTTAGCATAAATGTGATCAATGATAATGCTGAACGCGTTGTAGCTCTCATAAAAAATTTCAACCAGAGGCATACAAAAGATGAAGAACAACTGCAGTTCCTTCTTCAAGTTGTGGCTAACCATCGCCGAAGCTTTCCCGACAGCAAAAAGGAGACCTTGATTGGGCAACAATAAGTGGTTTGGCAACCATAACACCCCCGTCTTGAACGGCTAATACCCAACGATATAATTGGGGGGGGGGGACCCAAATGCCGTGGTCTCATAGGGATATAGAGTAAAACTTTGAAGTCCTTGAGCTACCTCTAAATATTAATTGATTCAAATGAAATTTCTACCCATGCGTTTGTACATTATATGCCACCATTTTAGGGGTTGGGAGTGACCTCTTTCCTAACCTCAAAATTAGACATGTAAATAAGGACCACCCTAATATATATATAATTATATATGTTACAGTCAATGTCTAAAATCAGGCACTTTGTAAATTGACTGAAATTTTAGGCAATGTGTCAAATTGATGATACACACAAAACCTAACCTAACCTAACCTTCCTGGTAATGCTGCATATGCATCCCTACTGGTATTTCCCAATATGCTGCCTAAAAATTCATTAGGTTAGGTTATTACAAAATAATAAAAAAACTTAACTTATACCAATACAATACAAAAGCACTGAAAATTTTATCAACGCAGGTGCTCAAATTGCTGTCCATCACAATTTACACAGCTTTGAAGTCTACCTTTCACACTTCGACAAACATTTTTGCACAAGTTTCTTTGTGCATTAATTTCTTGAAATGCATCTCTGATGTAATTTTTCAAATCACCAACACTTCGTGGTTTTCGACTATAAACTTTGTCCTTGAGTACTCCCCAAAAGAAAAAATCCATTGGGGTAAAGTCAGGTGAACGTGCAGGCCATTCAATTGGACCTCTTCGGCCGATCCATTTCTCGGGAAATGTTTCATCAAGATACTCACGGACTGCTCTTGAATAATGTGAAGGGGCCCCATCTTGTTGGAAATAGAGGTCATGTGAATTAGGCTGTTGTTGTAAGTGTGGAACAACTTCATTCATTAGAATTTCGAGATACTTATCACCTGTGACTGTTCCATAAAAAAAATTGGTCCTAAAACACCAGAACTTGAAATACCACCCCAAACAGTGACACCAGGCTGGTTTAGTTGTTGCTCTAATGTTAAATGCATGTTCTCACTACACTTTGGGGCTTGAGTACCAAATGTTTCAACCCATTTTGTTCTAACAGTTTCAGTATTTTGAGATTTCCAATACTCTTTTAACACCCATTTTCTGGCATCAGTATTTAGATTATTTGCCATTATGGGTTCTCTGAACTATCTGAAAAGAAAAAAGATTAAATTTAAATAAATTTAGTTATAATATTTAATATAATATAACACAAACACCATAGTTATAATGAACACAATAGTTATAATATAATATAACACAAACCCTATTCAACCTACTGTCCACCTACTTTTGGTTCACCGGTATATATATATATATATATATATATATATATATATTATATATATATATATATATATATATATATATATATATATTCACTGAAATCAATAGCTATATATAGTTAAACTTTAAAAACAATCAAATATTTACCAAGGAATGAATTAACAGGTTCTGTAAAGTTCTTATTAGCCATTATATGTAAATAATAAAACAAAGATAATAAAAAACAGCTATTGTTAGATTTTATAGTGCTCTTTAAATATAAAAATCTCTCTCTCTCTCTCTCTCTCTCTCTTTCTCTCTCTCTCTCTCTCTCTCTCTCTCTCTCTCTTTGAGAGACTACTATTGATGTGAATTAGAATTTCCCCCTGCAAATAATCGTTATGTAGAATATTTGATGGACAATACTGATTTAACATTTCTGGACGCTAATGAGAAAACATACCTGTTGAAATAAGGCTATTTACAATCATTCTCTAAGTAATGACTTTTTCTATTTTTATCCTATATAATTATCTATTTTGTATTCAAACGAGATGTGGGGAAAATACACGATAACTACGAGTTTTTTAAGTCATTATGGTTAAGTTATTACGTTACTGAATATACGCTGTATGAGTTCGTTTAAGTAATTAGGCTACATAATTAAATCACTACATTATTCATACACTGAATAAGTTCGTTTAAGTCGTTATAAGTCATTCTGCCCTTATAATAAAACTTTTTATAATGAAAGGTCATTTATAATAAAGTGGTCATCGCATGCGTAGAAAATCTTTTAGTTACATTTAATAAGGAAGTTCTGTTAATAAAATTAATTGGATAGAGGAGAATGCAGAATTCAGAATTATTCTTAAAATAGAAGGCAATTTATTTGATTTTAGGACTATCTCACACAACAACTTTTTAAATTGAATGGATGTTGAGATATTATAAATCAAGTGTCAACAGTGAATTGGTTCTTGAGAAGATGAATAAAAAAAGTGGTGATTTAATATATTCAAAATATTTCATATATTTCATATATTTCGCGTTTTTACAGATAAAATGTGGCGTTATATTTCATATATTATTTGTATAAAGTACTTTTTCTGAAGCTTAAGAGAAATAAATTTTGCTGTCTTCTACATGAATATTTTAGGATGTCCAAGAAAAAATAGTTTGTGAGAGATATTTATTACGTTTGGAAGAAATTTATTCTCTATTACACCCACTAGGCTACTTCCTAACCAGTGTTGTAACACCATTTCCCGTCGATCAGCGAAGTTAAGCGACATTGGTTCTAGATTGCAGTCGGATTATGATGTAGTGACCCGTGGTTCGGATCCTACGGAAAGCTGTAAATCCCCTCCATCAAATACTCGTATATGACCTCAGATGTTGCGAGAGAGATTAAACAACCCCCATCGGACAAAAATACTGACGACTCTTAAGTAATTTACTAACTTTTTTCTGTCATTCATTTCATATTTTTATGAGAGCTGTTTTTGGAGTAACTTAGACTGCATTCGAGCGAGATGCCAATCGACGCCTTACTAGCCTTAGTGGTGATAAGACCACTAAAACCACCCATCCTCACATACCCAAATATCCACATACAAACTGCAATCAATACCATGCCCCCACCCCATCTTTCTGTTCGACGTCGATAATTGTTACAATGGCCAATTGTAAAGAAATTATCGGAGTATTTACAGTTTGGCACGTAAAAAAGATAAAAATTATTATGTCGGCAGTAATAATAACTGTAAATTCTTCCAGATGATACCAAAAATTTGTCTTAAAAGTAAAACGAAACTGCTTCCTGGAGGCAATTATAAAAAAAACCTTTATACATATAGATAATTAGGGACTAAAAAGCTAAATACATTCAACCATAAAAATTATAAATGGTAAAAACTTTTTCTGGCACCTGAACATAATTAAAACTTTTCAAAAAACGTTTTATTAACACTATACAGTATACATACATTATGTTTTAGAAATTTTACTGGAATATAATGTTTATAGCAAGGGAGTACAAGTTTTATTTTACGTGATATCTACAAGTTTTGGTACCCGAAAAGTTTTTAAAAGAATATTTTTAATTATTTCCCAGCTGGTGGAGATTATTATTACAGATGTCATGCGTATATTCATACATTTAACAAAAGCTTCGTTCTATTTCACATATATACATAATATATATATACCGCAAAGTTCCTTATTACATAACAACTTTAGCTCATTTGGTCTAAGACCATTTCTCTATTAGGATCATTTAAGTACTTTGACTTGAATGTTCTTCGAACTTTCCTGCTTTTAATGGAAGATTTCAGTGTCGCGGAAAAACTAGAAAATATTGTGCAATAACTGGAAATTATTAATACTTAATCATTTTAATAAATGCAATTAAAATTTATGATTTTGCGTAAGATGAAAATCAAAATCCTCCCCAAAACCTCACTAAATGGTTTAACTGATTAATAACCTTTAAATGGTGATATAAAGCAAGAAGAATTAAGAATCATGAAACATATTATTTATCACCCTTATTTCTACGCTTCCAAAATGACATTAAACGTGACATTTTCCTTGTTTTTAATTTATTGAAGAAAGTACTCCCAAAATTATTCCGGAAGTAGCCATAAATATGCATAAAAAACAAATAAAAATCAACAATATTTCTCCGTGTTGACCTGAAATTGTACTTTAGAGACCCTTAAACATATAAAGGGATTCAGAGGGATGGAAGATCGCATTTGCGCTGTAGATACAACTGTTTAAGTTTCGTAATCGCCTAAAAGTTTGCATGGAAAGTTTTGACTAGAGAATTTTTTATTGGTTGATGGGGAAATAAGGTTGATTTGGTTAAAGGGTTTATTAAATTAACTGGATTCGGTTGCGTGAAAAGGCGTGTTTGTATATATATATATATATATATAATATATATATATATATACATAGGAGCCTATGGGAGAAAATAAGTTATGTATGAAAACGTAAATGATTGCGCGATCGTTCTCCGTAAACTGCAATAATTAAAATAAAAAAATTATCGTATGTGAATAGATTAAGTTTTTCCTAACCGGAATGCCGTAGGTGCCTGCTAGGAGTGCCAGGAATTTCATGAAAATGACGAAAACAAGTAACTAAAATGAAATAAAATATTCGCGATTTATCACATCCATAAGGAAACTGAACAGACTCAGTTGGGGGTTGCTTAACCTCTTCCGGTTCTTTGGGAAAGGGAATAGAATGTTGATGAATGAGAGATGAAAATCCTCAGGGGTGCCTCGGTAAAAAGAACGGACGGTATTGGAGTGTCTTGACCCAGAAAAGGTTGAGAACCCCTAGAATAAACTAAGATTTATATGAATTTATAAACATTATATTTATTCTTATCCACTAAGTATATTTGATGTAAATCGAAGCTGCATTTACATCAGACATAAACACGGAATTTCTTGATAAGAGACGTCAAATAAATAATCTCAAACTTTGCATGCAATGCGGTAAATACCGTAATCCTATATACTATTGAGCTAAAATGTGTCTGTGTGTCTATGTGGCTATGTGTCTGTGTGTCTGTGTGTCTGTCCGCTTTCTTCGGAACCGTGCACAGACTAAACGGCACATCGGAAAATTCTGCAACTACCACCAACTGATAGCCCATGAGCTGCCGATGTGCTCTGTCAAGTTTCCCGGTCCTAGGTCACAATTACTGGGTTCGAAGGCCCCAGCACCGCGATAAAACTACAGAAAAGAACGCAGCCGTGAAAATCTTGAGCTTCACGTTGTGTAACATATACTGCTACCGGGGTAATGGGGGTAATGGCGTTCTTTACTTTTGTGTGTGGGAGTAATGGGGGAGTGGGTGTGGGGTGGGGTAATGGGGAGTGGGTGTGGGGTGGGGTAATGGGGGAGTGGGTGTGGGGTGGGGTAATGGGGGAGTGGGTGTGGGGTGGGGTAATGGGGGAGAGGAGTGGGGGTAATGGGGGTAATGGCGTTTTTTACTTTTGTGTGTGTGGGTAATGGGGAGTCGGGGTGGGGTATGTGGGTAATGGGGGAGAGGGGGGTAATGGGGGTAATGGCGTTTTTTTAATTTTGTAGCTGGCTCACAGTGCTACCCTCCCGGAGGGCTACCTGCCCGCAGGGCCAAGTTATACAACGGTCGCGAGCGATAGCGAGCTACCGCTTGTAAAGACTAAATAAATAGACTAAAAATAAAATAGGTATTTTAAATACAGGGTGAGCGAAAAGTCCCTGTGCGCCTGCAAGAAGTGTTGTGAACCTGTACCTGCGCTGTGTTGGAAGTGGACAGGTGCAGAGGGACTTTTCGCTCACCCTGCATTACTTCTGTTTGTGTAAAAAAACAAAACACAAAGACCTAATCTAAGTCCATCTTCAAAAAAGAAAAATTATTAAAGAAGTAAAGATACGTCATAACCATATTGCAACACGGCTTCCTCAAAATTATTATTATTATTTTATTTCTTACCATTTCTTACCAGGCGCCTGATAGACCTAAAGCGGTCTGTCAGTTGGGACCCCTCGGACGAGACTCCTCCATGCCTCACGATCTCCACACATCAAGTTCGCCGTTGGAGACTGATTCCACACTTCTCGACAGCACTCTTGATGTTATCCATCCATCGGATCTTGGGTCTTCCAACTGGTCTTCTGTTTTGAGGGGCCCATTCCAGCATTCTTCTTGCTGTCCTTTCCATCGGCATTCGTTGGACATGCCCGTACCATCCATCTCAGTTGGTTCCTCTCAATATTCTCATTAACCGAAGTTACACCCAATCGCCTTCTTATTTCAGTGTTCCATATTTTATCCAATCTACTTACTCCTTCTATCAATCTCAGGACCCTCATTTCAGCTGCTTGCAGTTTCCCCCTCGTCCTTGTGGTTAGGGCCCAAGTCTCGCTGCCGTATATGATAGTAAGATTAGTTCCAATATTGTTGAGTATATATACGTCTTTACCTTTTTAGGGATGTTTTGGTCTTTCAATAGGGGTATAGGAAGGAAACATTTCTGCTATATTTAGCAATTCTTTCATTCACCTCTGCATCCATACCCACATCACTTGCTATCACACTACTAAGGTATTTAAATGTGTCCGTCTTTTTCATTTCCTTTCCCCCAACAAAGATTCCATCCTCGTTCGCTCCCCTCGTTACCACCATATATTCAGTTTTATCATAATTCAGTTTCAGTCCATACTCCCTCAATCTCTCATCCCACCTCTGCATAATTCTCTCCAGGGATTGTGCTGTGTTAGTCCCAACAGCCACATCATCAGCATATCCAAAAGTTTCTATTTCCTCTTCAATTTCCTCAGTTATGTGTTCCATAACCCTGTTGATGTAGGCAATAAATAAAATGGGTGACAGAACACTCCCTTCTTTAACTCCTGTACTTATATCAAACCACTCCTCCGATCCCACCACCGTGCTCCGGGAGACCCTACAGTATAGGTGCTCATTACTGCTCTCAGAAGCTTGGGTGGCACTCTCTCACTCAAAACCACCCACAGCTTCTCCCTGGGCACACTATCAAATGCCTTCTCCAGATCCAAAAAACATATGAAGCGGTCCAAACTGAATTCTCGGCTATTCTCAAGATATTGTCTTATGGCTGAAATTTGATCTATAGTACTCCGGCCTGCACGAAAGCCACATTGATACTCCAGTAACCCAGGTTCCAGTATGTTTCGTATTCTATGTTCCAAAATCCTTTCATATATTTTCTCCACATGACACATCAAAGATATGCCACGGTAGTTTTGACATTCCTGCTCACTTCCCTTCTTTTTATATATAGGACATATAATTGCTCTGCCCCATTCTACCGGTGCAATTCCCTGCCATGACTCCAGATTTTAAAAAATTTACTGGAGCACAGCTCTGAATTTACTTTTTTTCCCCTTACACCACTAGATAGGTTAATGATAGTAAACTCTTGAATTGACGACATACCAGTTACAAATTGTTTTAGCTAAACATAATAATACAATAATGTACAGTTTATAACTCACCTTAAGTTTATTTATTCATTGCAGCAGCAACAGTGGACGATGTTAGACCTTGCATGTAGGCATTTGTTGTGAATTTACCGCCATGTATGCTTGGCCACTGATCAATGGCTTTCTGTGTGATCATTACAGCAGATCTAGTGCCTGGAGCTGGACCCTCCTTCACAATTCTGCACAGCTTAGTCAAATGAGATGCTTAATGGATCCTTTGTGTTCAACAATGTAACCAAGAATGGAGAATGTCCCTTCAGCTGGTGCTTCACTCCAGGCAGTTGATCCATCTTTATCAAAATGCTTTAATCTCTCTGTGATTCCTTTCCACAGCTGTTCTATATATTCTGTCAGCCAATTTATCACCGAGTCTTTTGTAAAACTACTTTCAGATCTGGTTCTGGATGGTCTAGCAACTTCAGCAACCTGGTAGTAATCAGAACGTTTCTTGATGTATTTGTAAACTTCATTTAGGATGTAATCCTCAGCTGTTAGTTCCTTTTGCTGCCCTGTGGTATCGTGCTTAAATTCAGAAACTACATCATTTGCATTTCCTCCATTAGCTAATTTGGAAATTGTTTCCATCACTCTTAACATAACAGTTTTCCCTCCTTCTTTATAAAATATATTTTCTACAAATTCTGCGCTAACTGTGGTTTTTTGAGCTACTTGCAACATAATCTTTGTTACATAGGAAATCAATACATAGAACTTGGCACTAATTTCTTTCTCTTGTGGATGATCAAAAAACACACAATTTTCCACAAATCTGTCAAATTGATCAAATTCGTAATAACCATGCGAGTATCAGATTTGAGTTTTGGTCTCTTAAAACCAATGATATTGTCAAGAACCATATTGGTATAGTCAAGGCCTGATCTCAGATTTGAAGAGTGATTCTGAATAAAGTCTAAAAGCTCACTTAGTTTACAAATTTTCTTCAATGCATCAACGTGGGCTCTGTTCACAAGATGCATTAAGTCCCATCGAAATTTGAAATTTTCTCCAAACAACTTTTTCATTTCGTTTTAAATGGCTCGTTGTCCTTACAAAAAGCCCCATCTCCAACCATTCCAGATACCTTGGATTTAATTGCTTCTTCAGATAGTTTCAAGTGATTAGGAGACTTCAACACATCAAAAATTTCATTGGCCAAATAAACTCCTGATTTGCTGCGTACTAAATTTATCCCAGTAAGTTTTACAGTCTTATCTTCTTCACTCATAACTAATACAACTAGCATGCTTAATCCCAAAATTGTTCCAATGTCAGCTGTTATTGTTACTGAAGTTTGTTCTAAGAACCACTTTACAGTTTGTTCTTTAAGTTGATTATCTAATAGCTCACAAATTGTGTCGCACGCGTGTGTGCTATGATTCAAATTTCCAACCTCACAACCTGACCTATGTAATACAGCTAGAAGTACTGGATATAGAGCCCATGCAGTGTTTGTTTTCATTATGTAGTATAAGATGTTGCCACATAAGTCTTCTATGCGTTAGTAGTGTTCCGAGAAGATGTTTTCATCACTTCATAAACAGCAGCTCTTTGATGATGCTGAAGTTTAATTAAATGTCTCTTCAGGTGGGTTTTCAGATTTCTAAACCATCTCTCTTGATTTTCTCCTTGTTTGCATACATAGGTTAAATCTTTAACATTGAAGTAACCTTTTATGTTAGAATGTTTGTCTGAAGCACATGCTTTGGGGTCTGTGCAAGCTATGCAATATAATGTAAACATTTTATCATCAGAAGCATCATCAATATCTTCTTGATTATCATCATCTTCATCCTCAACAGCTATATCTACATCAGGCATATTAGTGTCACTATTTGCAATGTTTTCCATTATATCACTTGGTACTGAAAATGAATCATCAGCATGCCCTAGATCCTTCTTTTCCACCAATTTGAATGTAGATTTGATCAAATCATTGTTCAGGATTTCTTGTATTGATTTACACTTGCTTAAATGGGCTATGGAAATGTCAAATTTGTTGCTTTTTGCTTTATTATTTGGATGCAACACTTGAACTTGAAGGCATATTTTGACTCTTCTCTTTATTAACCACAACAGCTTGGTGAGTTTCTTTTGTTAGGCGCAAAATTGCATTCAATGTCTTCTGGATTTGGGAATTTTCAAATTCCTCTAAAGCAGTTTTGTTAGTCTGATGCGCAGATTCCTCACTTACCTTTTGTTTCTTAGGTGGTGGAGAAGCACTTTCTTCAGTCTGTGAAACATCTAGTGAAAAAGTTTCATTTCTAGATTAGCAGATGATGAAGTTGGTTCATTTTTCTGAGGTCTAGCACTAGCACATTTTGTGAACAAACTAAATGACTGCTTTGCCATATCTCTTTGCTGCACTTCATCCTGGTATTTCTTTACTGCAATATCTAAGCTGTGGGCTCAAACTCTGGGACCTCTCGTATTGTAACAAATATTTTTTTTGGAATTAAAATGTTCCTCCCAGTTTTGCTTCTTTGAATATTTGTTCTTGCATTGACCACAAAAGTAACGTCCCTTTTAACACCCTCACTTTTCTCTCCAACTTCATCAATATTAGGATCCATTATTGATTATTGACTACCTGAAAAAATATAAAATAAGTAAAAGTTAGTAAATATAGTATGGTAAAAGTGAGTAAAAGTAAGTAAATATAGTACAATGAAAGTAAGTAAAAGTAAGTGCTTTAAACTTAGTAAAAGTAAGGAAGAGTAAGTAAAAGTAGGTAAGTTAAAGTAAGTAAAAGTAAGTTTAAACTTAACTAAACTTTTCAATTCTAGAGTCATGGTGGATTACTTAAAACCGCACAAGTAATTATCTGGCCAATTTATCAAACCTGGCCGAGATCAATGGAACATAGTCCAATCCTGATAATTTTATATTAAAAAAATATACGTTTTAATAAAATTTTAATTATCAAAACATTGAAGCTTAACAAAAAATAAAAATAATTGTTAAATATGGAATTACCAACTAAACTTAAAATAACTAAATTTGTAATTTAAAAAAATTAGTTTGTACAAAAACGTATACGCAAAAAAATTGCATAACGTCTAGCGGATGAACAAAACCCAAACCCAAATTTACTTTTTCTCATGGTCAAATTTACTGGAGCAATGCTCCCAAGATCCCAGGAATCTGGAGTCATGTTCCCTGCGACCACACCACCCGGAAAATGCTTAGCAGCCAGTCCACAGTAGGATCACCAGCTGCTTTTAGTGTTTCTGTGACAATTGCATCCGGCCCGGGAGCTTTATTATTCTTCATCCTCTTTAGTGCTTGAATGACCTCCTCTCTAGTGATCTCTCTGTCCCCCTCATGCTCTTCATGATTTACCCGCTCCTCCCGTCTCACCTCATATTGGTTCTCGTTATTCAAACGCTGTCTAAAGTATTCGTTCCAGCGTGCGGCCACCTCGCTTTTATCAGTGAGGACTTCACCATGTGCATTTTTAATCGCCACTGTTGTTTTCTTGCTTTCTCCATTTTTATACTTCTTAGCCATGCTATATAGTAACTTCTTCGAGCCTTGAAAATCCTCTTCTAAGTCTCTACCTATTTTCTCCCACACAGAGCGTTTCGCTCTTCTTTTAACCTCGTTGGTGTGGTTTCTCATTTGGACATATTCTTGCCTTGTTTGCTCATTTCTATCCTTAAGCCATCTCCTAAAAGCACACATCTTATTATTATTATTATTATTATTAATAATAATAATAATAATAATAATAATAATATTATTATTATTAATAATAATAATAATAATTATTATTATTATTATTATTATTATTATGAAAGTGAAAATGCAAGTCGAAAAACAACTTTAATGTATGCTGACTTCCGCCAAGTTCGTTTGCATTTGTTTTTCGCTTTTTTGAATGTTAAGCAAATGAAGAGGGATTAAGTGGGGTTTTTTCAAAAGCGAAATTTGAATGAAGGAAATCTTCAGACATAAAAATACCGAAAGAAATGTTTTCTTTTAAAAAAAAGACATTTAATGAAAACGGGAACTAAAATAAATAATTTTGAAAGAAAAAAGAATAAATTCGCGACAACGGGGAGAAAATGGTCATTTGACGAAGGGGACCTACGGTTTTACGTGTGATTTAAGCATTCTACGGGTGTCTACATCATTTGAACGCAAATGATGGTCACCCAGCCAACTACTATACAGACCCATCGTCGCTTAGTCTCGTTCATCAAATGAGAAGTAGTGTTTCGATGTGGCTATGACATTACCCTAAACCACACACACACACCACACACACATATATATATATATATATATATATATATATGATGAGTAAAACCACGAAGGAAAGGAAACACAGAATGGTGCTCAAGCGCTTTCGTCTAATGAGCACCACACTGTGTTTCCTTTCCTTCGTGGTTTTATTCATCATAAATATTTTTCACGTGTTACTTTCGTGAAATAATTTTCATATATATATATATAATATATATATATATATATATATATATATAGAGAGAGAGAGAGAGAGAGAGAGAGAGATTTAATAAATGTGCGTGCTAAAATTTCGGTTTTTTGTTTTTATTTTTTCATTCATTTAAAGCGCCACACCCATCCAAAGTTATAAGAAATAAATTATTTTTGTCAGAATTCTGAATTCAGTTTACCTCCTCATTCAATTTGAACTTTAACAAGCGAAACTAAAGTATCCTTCGTTGTAAATAAGCGCAGATAGAATATTTATAGTTATTTGCATTCATTTTATTTAACCAATTTTGAATTCAAGGGACGAGACATGAATTTGGGGTTTGTCTTTTTATTCCCAATGTCACCTTGTTTGCCTTGATTTTGGAACTTAATTTAAAATGAATAAGCGAACGTGTTAATTCCTGAACTTAAAACTGAGAAGTAAAGGTCAAGAAGAATCACACAAGTATATATATATATATATATATATATATATATATATATAGAGAGAGAGAGAGAGAGAGAGAGTACACACACACACACACACACACACACACACTTTGGTTACTTCTTTTGGGTTTGAACAACTGTTCAGGGTCTATCTGTGTTTGATTCCTCCGTAGCATCCCGCATCCGGCCTTATTTCGGTGTTTTGATGAAGGAAAGAGTTGCTTTCAGCTCTTATCCTGCCTCCATAGCTAGCTGTGCATATACTGTATATATATAATATATATATATATATATATATATATATATATATATAGTGTGTGTGTGTGTGTGTGTGTGTGTGCGCGCTGACGGGAATGCACACACATCACTGATAGAAAAGGATTTTTTTTTAAAGCCTAAAAAAGTTTTCTTTAAATCTGGACAATTAAACTTATTTTTTTTAACTGAAAGAAAAAATATATTTTATATAAATAAAGACAAAATCTTCAAAGAATATATTTTTCTCAAGTCATTGAAAAAACTTTCTTTGTCCAGATTTTATAGAAGCTTTTTCTAACCTTTAAAATCTTTTCAATCAGTGTGTGTGTGTGTGTGTGTGTGTGTGTGTGTGTGTGTGTGTCCAGTATTAAAAACATAAAATATTGGTTCCAATAATCAAAATTTTCATAGTGTATTTCTTCGCTGTATACGACGCAAGTATTAGGACCCTCTCTCTCTCTCTCTCTCTCTCTCTCTCTCTCTCTCTCTCTCTCTCTCTCTCTCTCTCTCTCTCTCTAAACCTGCTGTAAACGTGCAGAGATTCGGATGTTTTGCAGGTAATGAAATCTGTCATAAACAAATCCAATAGGGAGATGGAGTAAGAAAAGTCTCTCCCTTTCTTTTAAATTGGACATCGGGACATCGCCCCCATTCTCCAAGTATTATTAATACCTGTCAGATTTAGGCTGTCTATTTCATTCGGCAAATATATAGGCACAAACACTATTCCACACACACACACACACACACACACACACACACACCACACACACACTTCTTCCGCGCTTCTTTTTTTTACCAACCAAAATCGAATGACACCCACACGCTTTGAGGGATGTCTTTGTTCGTTCATTCAAGATCATACACGACCCACAGTCAAAACCCGCCCTCATATCGGTCCCTTATTAATTCTCTCTCTCTCTCTCTCTCTCTCTCTCTCTCTCTCTTTCTATAACGTTATTATGAGCAAAAAATTACAAATGAAGTGCTATTTTTAAGACTTCATTATCACAGCGTATTATAAAGTTAAGTCTTTGAGAGAAAATTCCATTAATATCTTTATACATAGTTTCATTATATTCTATTATAGTTGAAAGTTAATTTTAACAGTTTTTAACTCATTTAGTAAAGTCATTAAATGTTATGTATGTGTACAGTATTATTATTATTATTATTATTATTATTATTATTACTATTATTATTATTATTACCCTGTACACGTATACATACAATAAAATTGAAACTGAAATTAAAAATATATTGTTTAAATATGTAATTTGGTCTCAATTAAAAGCGAAATTAAAATTCCATTTCTATGTATATATATATATATATATGTATATATATATATATATATACATATATATATATGTGTGTGTGTGTGTGGGTGTGTGTTACAGGGAATCTGTTTAACTAGGGGTTTCATGAAATCCCTAAAATGTTCAGGGATTTCATGAAAGGTTAAGTCGTTATATTTTCGTTAGTTTTAAAGAAAATATTACTACTTAACCTAACCAATCGTCAAGGGTGTACAATTGACTTAACCGGCATTCAATTAATTGGGAACTCAATGATTTTCCCGTAGGTGTAATGAAAATATCATGACTTAACTTTACATGAAATCCCTGAACATTTTAGGGATTTCATGAAATCCCTAGTTACATAGATTCCCTGTAACATGCACACACACACACACACACACACACACACACATATATATATATATATATATATATATATATATATATATATATACGTGTTAACCATTCCGTCTATGGCCTTGGGCGGTTCGAAGTTGTCGGGGTTCTGGTTAGGTGGCAGCAACGGATGTTACTTTGGAGTATCTGGTACCTTATAGGGAATCGCAGAAGTTTCTCTTATACTACGCTCCGTCTTCTTCTTGTAGTGGATCGGAGGATTCTGTGAGGTTGACTAAATTCTCTGATTCTTCTTATAACGTATCGGGAAATTATTTTTCTCTAGACTAAGTTCTCTGAAGAGAGCAAGGCTCGAAGGAGAAGACAAAGATATTCTCTTACTGTAGTTTACTGCTAAAATATTACAGGTAATGCTCAGCCTCTAGTCAGATCAGCTAAAATCAGAATGAACATTGGAGGAATTTTATGGGCTTATATACTGAAATTTTTACTGACATCATTATTATTTAATGCTGATCTATCTCAATAGGCTGATTTACTTTGCAAAATATTTAAAAACAAGGTAAATATTTTAGCTGTAGCAATGTCTAGACTGAGAAGCAAGATATTTGAAGAGGAAGTCATACTTTTATTTTAAACTGCATGTTTGACAGATCTGATATTATCATGATCTGCCGAGTTAACTAAAAATGGAAATTGAAATATGCCTTTTATTATGAATTACAATTAAACATGCATATGAGCAAAAATTAAATGCTTAAGATTTAAAATTAAATGTTAAGCAGGACATGACTTCAGCTTTTACAACGAAGAGAGAATGTATATAGGAAATGAACATTGCAGAATTTAACAAGATTACATTATTAAGCTAAATCTAAAAAAAATGATTAAGTAATTTAAAAAGAAATAAGTCACCAATTATTCAACGGAAATAAAATAGAAAGCAAATAATTTTTTTTAGCCAAACTCGTGTCAGCGTTATGCGAGTTGGGACTCTATATGTAAATATGAATATATGAATATAAATATACATAAGAATATAAGGCTTATATAAATATACAAATTATATGAATGAATATAAGAACTATATAAATGTAGGAATTATTCATTGTTCATTTTTACACTCGTGTGTGTATATATATATATATATATATATATATATATATATATATATATATATATATATATATATACACATAAAATCCTCTCTGTACTTGGCAATGATAATGTGAGCTGCTCGTTTCCTGAATAAGGGTATATGGTCCGAGTTGTGTTTTCTGTAAAATAATAAATCTTTCCCTCAAACATGAACTTAATCTGCTCACATGTCTTAAACGTTGATAATATATATACACTCTGCTCCAAAAAAGGTTTGCCACCTTTTTCTCCTGGTCAACAACACTACAATTCCAAGCATAACTAAATGAAACATAAATCATATTAAACCCTTTATTTGTATTTTCCATGAAATGAAAAGTAGTTTATTTAAGTCGAATAAATAGACTTTTTACAAATTCAACTTGAAAAATAGATGTCAGTAAATAAAGTTGACAAGGAGGGTAATTAGAGATTTAGTTGAACATTAAAGAAGTTTACAATGAACAAAAACCCAAATTGGGTAAAACATTAACGCAGCAAGTGTTCGATGTGTCCTTCATTATTATTAGTGATCAATTGTAGCTTTGTACGCCGCTGACAAACTGCTGCAGAAATAATGTCTTGATCAAATTCATTCCATGCTGTTAAAATGCACTCACGAAGTTGATTGACATCGTGAATATTTTATCTGTAAACTTTGTCAACTAAGCATTCCAAGTGGCAAACAGGGCTATAATTGGTCATTGATAATAATATAAAGGGTGTAATATAATTTTCTTTTCATTTAGGTATCCTTAGAATTGTAGTTTAGTTGGCAGGTGAAAAAAAGGTGTCCATATTTGTTTTCAACACAATATATATATACAGTATATATAAAACAACGATTAGCTGTACCTTATAAGTCATTAATTAATAGCTCTTATCCTGCCCTCGTAACATGCCTTTCATATTCGCTCAGGAACTTTGTTCGAGTATAATTTTAAGGGCTCAGATTAACTTTTACGATATTTTTTGGAAAATTTTAATTCTCACGACGCCTTTTCAGAAAACTGAAATTTTTATAGGTCCTTAATTCTAACTTTGGCATTCTGATGTCATTTTTGTTGTTTCGTTGTTAACCCTTCAATGCATACATGGGTTTCAGTAAGAAGGAATAAAATCTTCTGGCGTCAGCCAGAATAGCATAATAAAGTAGTATGTTATGCGATAAAAGGTTTAGTATGTTGTTGGTTGTGTAAGGAAGGAATTTGATTGATAAATGGCATTTTCGAATTTTGATTCACATTCTTCATTTAAAAGGAAAGGTAGCTGAAATTAGCCCAGGTTGGTTGTATTAATCATTTTCAGCCTGGGTTAGAGTATTTGAACCACGTTTTCGAGCTATTACTAGGTTTCTGACTGTTAAAAAGGTGGTCATGGCTAAAAATGGTTGATTTATACTTTAACCATTGAGCCGTCTTTCAGTCTAAAGGTTTGTTGAAAGTGGCACCAGTGAAACCACTTTAAATTGATTGAATTAAGATGCATTTTCAGTATTGTCTTCTTCTTCGACCACTTTATAGTTTCTGGTGAAGTGAAAAATAATTGCAACAGCGGTGCCCCAACATGTGGAACCTGTGTCTGGGAATGTTTGATACTTTGTTCTTACGTATACCTTTGGTAACCTTTGGTTAGCTTCCGCCCGAATTGTTCATTCTGACGAAGGTCAAGCTTTTCACTCCACCTTAGACCTACAGTTTAACGTGGAATCCGAACCACGCCCCATCAGCAGCCCAGTGTCTTAACCACTAGGCTACCTAGGGTACCCATTTATCTACCAACCACTTTCTTTATTGTGTGGAAGGATGAAGAGCTGGGTTTTGCTGCGCCCGGCTGCCGTCAGGTCTCGAACCCGTGGCCGATGGATTCGTAGTCAGCGACGCTAACCACTACACCACTGAGGCGCATATATATATATATTTATTTTATTTATCTCATGTCTGTTTCCATATATATATATATATACAGTAAAATTTCATATATAAATTTTATGGGTTTTTAAAATGTTTATCATTCTCTATTAATAGGGTTGTCATACGAACTTTTTTACTTTTAATATTTATTGTATATCGTTTACATTTTCTTTCAAAATAGTTTTGGTGACATTGCTCTTTTCATGTTCATAGTTTTTTCCGTCATCTTCTCTTCGTGATCATCATTTTTATTGTTGTCACTTTCGTTGTTTAATTGTCAGTGTTGTCACTTTAAAGAAAATCGAAGCGTTTCCCTAAACATAATTTTGCTCCAAATTTCAAGCGATTTCGAAAAATTAATTTGTCGATTTTCACTAATTATTTTGCTGAAAATTGGAATAAATGTTTCGCTAAGCGTCTAGTTTTACAGCCGGCTAAATGTTTGAACTATTTAGATTTGTTCCGACTTTCTAGAGCTCCAGAAAGTTGAGTTTGTAACCTTTCCATTTACAAAAATTAGATTTTTTCTTTCTTTTCTCTGTACTCATTTCCCTAACATTTATTCGGCTGCAGAACCAGATGTATAGCGAAACTTCTACTCCAATGTCCAACAAAATAATTAGTGAAAAATCTACAAATTAATCTTTTGAAATCACTGAACTTCCGACAAATTCATGTTTAGCGAGATGTTTACATTCCCATTAGGGGTGCTTGTTGTAATGACGTTCAAGACCAGCCATGAAGTTAACTTTGTTTTTCTTCATTTCAAAGATATTATTTATAATAATAATAATAATAATAATAATAATACCTGTCTTAAACTTCTATAATTAGAGTAGATTTTCTATTTATAAAACTTCATTCCGCTAATTTTATCTTAAAAATACCAAAAAAACATGAATAAGACTATTATTTCGTTATCCAAACTTGAGAAAAGTTTTAATATTTTTCAAAATAAAAAAGAAACAGAAGTTAATTCCTCTGTTAACGGAGTTTTTAGACTTAATCCTAAATAATCGCTGGTATTTAAGGGATATAAACTCCAATTTAGATTGAATATACAAACAAAATTTCTCTTTATTTTCCAATGTGAAAAGAGTATGTTTGACGTTCTTTTCATCTAAGATTGATGGAGATTTCATCCCTTTCGATTTTACCTCTTTTTCACATCTTTTCGTGGTTTGGGTCACTCTCATTCAGCGTCTTTTTCAGTGTTATTTTTCTTTAGTTTTTACCCTTGAAAATTTTAGTTGTTTTAATAATTCTCTCTCTCTCTCTCTCTCTCTCTCTCTCTCTCTCTCTCTCTCTGCCATAATAGTAAATTAAAAGTGATTCATTGCTCGGCTGTTTAATTTGTTTACGTCGTAGTGGTTATAAAGCGTCATTGCTTTACCGGTGATAATTTATTGAGTAAAAGTAAAGTGCTTAACCGCCCTTAGAGCAGTTTAACACGCAAGCAAGGGCTGGGAAACCAGGAAGACAGTCATAAAACTCAGTACGTCTCAGTTTTCCGGAAAGGAGAAAAGTGATCAGTTACCGGAATCAGCCGAGAATAGAAAAAGGAAGAAAAGAAGAGAAAGAAAAACTGGCAAGAAATAAGAATAAACAGAATAAATGTTAGAAGTGATTTAAAATCAGGAAGTTTAACGAAAACAATTTATGCTTTAGGGACTGCCGCTGCATGCGCTTGCAATTGCGAAACGGAAACTGATAAAACCACAGGCTGAAATGGACGAATGCACGAATCTGGGAATAAAGGATCAAAAGGTAATAAACAGAGTAAACAATAAATTCGCTGTTCTGTAAGGCTACGTTTACATCAAGTACATGAAAATGAATAGAAAAGACGTACAAACTGGGATGGAAAATGATGAGAAAGAAACTGAAATGGATCAAAATTTGGTTGAGAAAGGAAATTCTACTAATGCATCAACTAATATACCAACGGAACACCACGATGTAACAGAATACGCTGAAAACAACATGAATGGGGCAAAGAGCACTGAGAGCAACCCATTTGAGAGAAAAGCAGAACACTTAGACGAAGGAATACACACGATACAAGATATTAACTTCATGAATAAAAATGAAAGTACACCAAAAACTAAAAAAAACACTGAGTGAGTAGCACAAATTTCAGAAGGGTAAGTTTGAAAACGTAAAAGAATCCAAAAGACTGACCATGTGCGAATATCAAAGCAAGTTCATGTAAAAATAGTTCCAGATGCATATATAACCATCCTAAAAAATGTTTCTACATGGAAGTTGCATACACGGATCAAACTGCTACTATTTCTACTCTTCTATGCGCAGACAATCATTTAGGGAGAAAACATTACTACATATGAAGTGCCCGTACTTTCGCATTAAGGGTACTCAAAGAAGAGAAAAAGAAATGACAGCAAAAACCCTATATAAAAGCGGAAACAACAGTGTCGATGAAGAACATTTTTAAGAAGAAATGAGAACGATAAAAGAACAACTGTCCCTTTCAATGAGAAAAGACCGAACTTCGCAGATATATGTACACAAACAATACATGCAACATCCACTTGCCCAGTACCACCCACAGTCAGAGGCGGATTAAGACACCTCAGGGCCCCGGGGCAATGAAGAATATGGGGGCCCTTTTCTATAGCTTTTTATTAACAATACATGTACTGTACATGTACAGTACATAGTACATTTACACGAATTATATGTACGGTGCTCAGGCTAATTGAGAAACAAACTTAAAAGAACCTAAACACAGCGTATTTTGCCGTTTGCCAAAACCAAACAGTATTAAACAAACTTTAATTTAGGGCCTATAAAACATAAAACAAAACGGGGAATTTGTCACTTTGTGTACTCTGTCATATTTAATCAAAGAAGTTTCCGAAATCTCGAATTATATCATCGAAACTCAGTTGATTGGGGGGCTCCTTAAGCATGGGACCTGAGGCTTCAGCCTCAATAGCCTCAGTGATAATCCGCCACTGCCCACAGTTAACTCACCAACCACAATGGTACCAAGGGTCATATCCCAGTATTCTCAAATGCAACGGTCCATCCAATACCACCGACCAGGAACCGACAAAATCGACCGGATACCGACCAACATTCAACTCTTCTGAACACCAAGACTATTAAACTTTTAAATTTACTATATATAAATATATAAGGTTTGTACAGTGTACACTGACAAAAAGATTGAAAATTGTAATACCTACAAAATTTAGCTCTGAAAACCAACACGGATATTATATGCCTAACTAAAACACACTTGCATAACTCTTAAAAAGGCGGTGAAAATTTCATCGAAGACACTGAAATAACAATAAAGGACAACAATATACAGAGGGCGGATAGATTTGCTAGAAAAGGAGAAGGCTATTGCATTTATATAAAAAACCGTGACACGACAATTGGGCGCAGGACAAATGAGCGCTGACAAATGAGCGCCGACAATTGAGCGCCAAGACAAAAGAGCGCAAGACAAAAGAGCGCAAGACAAAAGAGCGCAAAAACAAAAGAGCGCAAAAACAATTGAGCGAGAGCAAGCAAATAAAAATTGGATAAAGGAAACAAAATAAGCTTGAACAAATATTTATTAAGGATGTTAAAAAAACAATATTTATTAAGGATGTTAAAAATAATGTAGTTAGGTTTAGGTTAGGTTAGGTTAGGTTAGGTTAGGTTATTTAATATTAGGTTATTTTTTAAATTTAATATTAGGTTATTTAGGTTATTTATTTAATTTAATATTAGGTTATTTTAGGTTATTTATTTAATTTAATATTAGGTTATTTTAGGTTATTTATTTAATTTAATATTAGGTTATTTTAGGTTATTTATTTAATTTAATATTAGGTTATTTTAGGGCATTTATTTAATTTAATATTAGGTAATTTTAATATTTATTAAGGATGTTAAAAATAATGTAGTTAGGTTAGGTTAGGTTAGGGTATTGTTTGCGCAAAAACAAAAGAGCGCAAAACAATTGAGTGAGGGCAAGCAAATAAAAACTAGATAAAAGAAACAAAATGAGCTTGAACAAATATTTATTAAGGATGTTAAAAAAAACAATATTTATTAAGGATATTAAAGATAATATAGTTAGGTTAGGTTAGGTTATTGTCTTGCGCTCTATTGTCTTGCACTCATTTGTCTTGCGCTTATTTTTCTTGCGCTTATTTGTTTTGGCGCTCAATTGTCGGCGCTCATTTGTCGGCGCTCATTTGTCCTGTGCTCATAAGTCGGGGTAGCATAAAAAACATACACACATATGAAGCGAAGGTATGCAAATCAAACAACACAGTCGAAAAGAACTCATTATGAACGTGTACAGACCACCAAACACTACAAAAGTGAATTCCATTTCGTTACAAATGAAGTAGAAAATACTTTAAAAATCACTTAAAACCCTAGCGTCAAAAACTTTAATTTGTGGGGACTTTAAGTTTCCATTCATAACATGGAAGAAGATGTATATATTGAGAAGTTGTAAATTTTGAGAAGTTCAATGGTAACGTTACAAAAGATGATAGAACCCAGATAATAATGCTATTAGATATCTTGGAACATTATGCACTTACCCAGAAAATATGACTGATATAATAGTAAATAAAATGTAACGCACACAAATTTCTCTGACAATAACCTCATCGATATACAAATGAAGTTACAACCAGGAAACCAAAATGAGTCTCAGAAAGTCAGAAGGAATATATGAAAGCTTAAATATGAATTCAAAGAAAGTACATTGGGAAAGTGTAAATGAAGATTTAAAGAAAGTAAATTAGGAATTGCTACTTCACGAGAAGACTTCAGGAGAAATACTATCTATAATAGAAACGAAACTAAAATCATATTACTGAAACATGTTCCGAAGAGAGAAAGAAGTAAGCATAGCAAGAGCGAGAGAAAAAATCAGGACATTATTTAAACAACGGAAATAAACCCTAAAAATTCTCCACGGATGCAGAATTGAAGCAAGGAGGAGATGTGCGCTATAGAAGTAGACTTGAAGCAAACATTTTCCACAATACTTCTACATGTTTGCGAAAAGAAAAATGCAATGTAAAGAGAGTATTGGTTCATTAAAAGATCGGACGACCGAATACACAAATGTCCCAGGAAAAGGTAGCGAACTACTTAAGGAACAATTTAACTATGTGCTCAGCATCCGTAAGTTTGAGAAGAAAGTAGAAAATCCAGATGAAGTCTTTGACCTAGATAAAAATCGGCCAAGAGCAAGTTCGAACACGAATCTATGGGTATATATGAATTTAGAGTTCTTGAAAAGAGATGTAATTAAGGCTCTATCACAAATACGAGAAAATTCAGCACCAGGGTCAGGCACATGGAGCGCCACGCTTTTGAAAAAATGTGAAGATAGTATTACTATGGCGAAAATCACTCGACACAGGACAAATACAACCTCCATTGAAGAACGCGAACATTGCCCCCTTATTCAAAGCAAGTAATAGAACAATACCTAAGAACAATCGGACAGTAGCTTTCATCTCCCAACTTATAAAATGGTTCGAACGTGTAAATAGAGGCAAAATTGTTTAATACCTACAAAAAAGAAATTATTCAATCCGAACCAATATGTCTTCAGGGTTGGAAGATCATGCTTATCGCACTTATTACAGTACTAAGTGAAAATACTGGGAGCATTGTGTCGAGGTCAAAACATAGATGTAATATATACTGATTTTGCTAAAGCCTACGATAAAGTAGAAAAGAATACAAGGAATACTGGAAAGCTGGGACAATGGATATTTAATTTTCTGACCACAAGAATACAAAGAGTAATAGTATATGGAGTTAGATCTGAAATCTCAGAAGTCGTCAGCTCTGTCCATAAGGTACAGTATTAACTCTCTCGTTGCTTATAATAATGACTGCATACATTGATGCAGATTTTAATGACAGTATCGTATCGTGTTTCGTGGACGACACATAGATATGCAAGTAAATATCAAATGAAAGTGACAGAAAAATTACAAAAACGACAGTGAAATATTAGTCGAGTGGGCTGAAGACGACAATATGAAGTTCAACGAAGAAAATTTCTAGCTTACAAGATATGGTAACAAGAAGTTGGTACAGAATAAAGGGTACAACACACTGCAAGACAAACAGACAACACAAAATCCACAAGTCAGAGATCTTCGAGCAATAATGTCATTGGATGAAAAATTCAGAGAACATTATAACATTGCAATCACAATAACTAGAAAAATAATGGGAATTATCTGGAGGAGTTTCTACAGCAGGAAAGCAAACATCATGATAAAATTATAGAGTGTCAGTCCTACCAATAACTGAGTACTCACTAGCCATACAGGAAACGAGACATTGCAGACATAGACACCATACAAAGGACTTTTACGTCTAAGATAGAAGAAACGAAGGTTGAAGACTACTGGTCTCGACTACAAACCCTGAAAATCTACTTCCTGGAAAGAAGACACGAACAGTATACAATAATATACGCATGAAAAATACTCGAGAGTTGTGTCCCTAATTTTAGAAATGAAACAGAAACATACTACAATGAGAGAAGAGACAGATTTTGTGCTGTCCCAGTTGCGATAGGACAGAGGACCATGAAAACGAGGATGGAAAATGCTTTCAGAATACGAAGTCTAAAACTTCTTAACGTACTACCAAAAGAACTGAAGAACCTCCAGCAAAACCAACCTGAATAAGTTTAAGAACAAATTAAACAAGTTTTTGTGCAAAGTCCCTGGCAACGAGGACAGGAGGAGAGCAAAAACCATTTCTCTCCTCAACCAAATCCCAAAAATGAGACGAGATCCTGCAGAGGGGTCGACCGCAGATTGATCCTGAACCGTCGTTCGAAACCATCATAAGGTATCATTCGGTAAGGTAAAAAAAAAAAAAAAAAAAACCTTTGATGCAAGAGTAATTTTCTGATTTACCATTAAACGTATCCAAAGAACTCAATCAAAGGGAAATTAATGATAAACAAAAGTTTTATAACCTGCAGCTGTTTAAAACTTGTCGAGAAATCCAGCGCAATCTGACCGACCTCGAAGACAATCAAAGCTATCTGAATGTGATACTAAAAACCGGAGGAAGCGTCCACTATGAAAAGAATTAAATCAATCAGTTGCATGCTTTGCTGCAGAACTGCAGGAAACTACTGCTAACGAGGTTGATCTGTCCATGGTCAGAGGTAAATTAGGTCATGAACAGCTATATGGATGTTATAGTATATGTCAATATCTGCTGACTTTTTTCACTTTTTTTTTACTGCAGTACATCCTTTCAACCGTTCTAACCCCAGCAGTTTCCTACAGTTCTAAAGCAAGGCAGCTGCTGGATTTACATCTCTCTCTTGAGGATCTGATTCTCAGATATTCAGTATTAAATTCTGATAGCTTTGATAGTTTGTTTTCATACACTTACGAAAGAATATTGATACATTTACGAAAAACTATCTAATTGTGAATATCAGTATACATTCAGCAACATAAAACCAAGTAAAAAGTTCTTTCAATGACATCTATAATTTGAGTCTTATTTCAACAAAGAATGGTTTATAATTGGTAAAACATTACTTTAGTGAATCCACCATAATCAGGGTAAAAGAACACTGAATCCATGTATTACGAAGTGTCAGGTGCCTAAAACTTTTGCACAGCAATATATATAATATATATACACACACCGGGCTTTTTTTGTGACGGTACGCACCGGTACGGCGTACCGGCACCTTTTTTGAATAATTAATTCGTAAATTATCTATAATCTTTCTTATTAAATTTTTAAGTTTTCTAAAACTTAAGCGATTTGTATTATAATATTCTGTAGTAAAATTATACTGTATAACCTATTTTATTTCATGGAAAGTATAGTTGTTATATGGTAAGCATTGAAATCAATTGTAGATAAACTTTACGTACACAACAAATGTAAGGCATCTAAAAATAAACAACACGAGCTAGTACACAATACAATTTATTATGCAACATATACTGAGTTATTTTGTGACAAACTGGCAACTGTAATTAATACTCATGACCACTCATGATCCTAACAAATACGTGGAGTCATGGTTACTCCGAAAGCGCCACTCAGCAGTTGACACTAACAGCAAGGAACGAAGTCGACATATTGAAGCAGATGAGAACTTGATGAAAATTTTGAATTTTCTATAAAACGGTAAGTTAATGTTATGATGTATGTTAATATATATATATATATTATATATATCCCAATGAGTACTGGCACCTTTTTTTTAAAAAAAAGCACTGTGTGTGTGTATATATATTATATATATATATATATATATATATATATATGTGTGTGTGTGTGTGTGTGTGTGTGTGTGTGTGTGTGTGTGTGTGTATATTTTTTCTTTCTTTTCTTTTTTTTCTCTTGCATTGGTATTCCGAAGGCAACCTTTTGTTATTATTTTCATGAGAAATTTTCAACTCTGAAAATGATTTACTCAAACTCCTCCAGAATATCTTTTCAGAACGAAATAATAAATATAAGTTTACGTTAGAATATTTCAGCTGAAATTTTCCGCGACAATAAATATACGTCATTGTGGGAAAATAGAGAGAGAGAGAGAGAGAGAGAGAGAGAGAGAGAGAAGAGAGAGAGAGAGAGAGAGAGAGAGTATTTATTTCCATTTTTTAGTGTCCTCAGTAGTTAGTATATATAATATATATATATATATACATACAGGGTGTCCCCAAAAAATGTACTCACACTTTGAATGACAATAAATGCAGTGTTTATTGACATAGATACAAGTCTAATAGGTTAAATTAAAGAAAATTAAATGAAATTAAAGAAAAGTTTAGTCTTTTCCCCCTAGTCTAGTCTACTCATTCCTGCGTGTTCGCAAATGGTCCTACGATGCCCAATGCTGATATCCCACACCACACTGTAACCCCTGGTAAGTTCAAATGTTGTTCCAAAGTAACATGCGGATTTTGAGGAGCCCAGTAGGTGCAATTATGTCGATTAATTGAGCCATTTAACTTAAAGGAGGCCTCATCGCTCCAGACAATTTTGTCTGGAAACGCTGTATCTTCCGCGCTTTTGTCCAGGTACCATTCACAAAATTCAACTCTCGGTCAGGATCATCTTCATTGAGAGCGTGGATTAATGTTGGAATGTAACTTTTCCAATGGACTTTTCAAAATGCGATGGACGCTCGATTTTGGGATTCCTATCTCACGAGCCGATTGTCGTATGGATTTCTTTGGGGATCGGAGGAGGGTTTCCAGCAGTTGTTTCTTCTCTTGCGGGGCTGGTGGATGTCCGTGGTGTTCCAGAACGTTGTTGTGGACGTCCTGAACAGTTCCATCTGCTTCAAACTTATCTCTGATACGAGCAATGGTGCGTCGCTTTGGTGGATCTCTGTGAAACGTCTTCTAAATTGTCTTTGCACTTCCGTGACGTTTTCGTACTTCCAGTAGCACTTTATGACAAATTTTCTTTCTTCAAAAGTTAGTCGTACGTCTGCCATTATATTCACGTTAGTATGGCCTGAAACAAATAAAGTTATATGAGTAAAGGGCTGTCTAAGAGTGAGTACATTTTTTTGGGACACCCTGTACTGTATATATATATATATATATATATGATGCAAACCCACAGGGAAAAAGAAAAATGATTCCAAGAAGGCCTTTCGTGCATTCAGAAGTACACCTCGTCATTCCCTGACGAGGTGTATTTCTGAATACACGAAAGGCCTTGAAATAATTTTTATTATTCCCTGTGGGTTTGCATCATTCATTCATTCGTTCATTTCGCGTGCTTAATTGTGAAATTCATTTCATATATATATATATATATATATATATATATATTTAGGATAAAAACGAAGACGTAGAGCAAAAAAGTCATTATATTTGGCTGCAGCCGACGTTTCGGGCAACTCTACCCATTTTCAAGGCCTAATAAATAAAAAGCTAAAATTAATACATGACAAAAATATATGAATGTCAAAAACTAAAACTAATTTACAGTACAGAATAAAACCTCCAAGAATAAAATTAAAAAGCATAAAACAAGCATAAGCCAAAAACAAAAAGTAAAATTTATATACATGACAAATATACACATGATAAAACTAAAACTTAAAAACTAAAAACATTCAAACAAATTAGTTAAAAACTTCACTAATAAAAAGTTAAATGAAAAAACGCAAAAGTGCACCAAGCATACCATGCTCACTTGACAGCCACAAACAACTGAGGCGAAAAGGAGACAGGGTCAAGGGGGGGGGGGGAAATTAGTTTGTAGGTATTTTAATTAATATAAAGGGGGGTAACAACTAGAATCAATATTTAAACTGGAGTTCAGAAATTTAATGCACAGAGATTCGTAAATACGGAGAGAGGATGGGCATTTTAATGATTTAAGAATTTTAAAGTTATTAACGGAAATATCAACCTTACACTTAACACAATGATTTCTAATGGCAGACTGTTCCTTTTTAGATAAAACTTTCCCTGTCCTATGGCTAATACCCATATGGGAGCAAAATCTTGCCTGCAAAGAACGAACTGTGCTGCCAACGTAGTTCCCCTGGGAACACCAGGGCAGGTAAACAAATAAACGACAGAACAGTTCATCGCAGGGGGGATTTTGTCCTTACAACGGAAAAAACATTCAAGGGTATTATTATTTACAAAAGCAACCTTAAAATCAGTGTGAAAATAAAATTTCCTCACCCACTAAACAATTGCTTTTTCACAAAAGTGTTAAAATGGTAGAGGTCAGGTAAAACAAGATATTTACAATTCTTAGGAACATCATACGTTGGGATAAGGTTGGGGGAATAAACATTATTAAGAAATTTACCAATAATAATATTGATTCTAGTTGTTACCCCCTTTATATTAATTAAAATACCTACAAACTAATTTCCCCCCCCTTGACCCTGTCTCCTTTTCGCCTCAGTTGTTTGTGGCTGTCAAGTGAGCATGGTATGCTTGGTGCACTTTTGCGTTTTTTCATTTAACTTTTTATTAGTGAAGTTTTTAACTAATTTGTTTGAATGTTTTTAGTTTTTAAGTTTTATTTTTATCATGTGTATATTTGTCATGTATATAAATTTTACTTTTTGTTTTGGCTTATGCTTGTTTTATGCTTTTTAATTTTTATTCTTGGAGGTTTTATTCTGTACTGTAAATTAGTTTTAGTTTTGACATTCATATATTTTTGTCATGTATTAATTTTAGCTTTTTATTTATTAGGCCTTGAAAATGGGTAGAGTTGCCCGAAACGTCGGCTGCAGCCAAATATAATGACTTTTTGCTCTACGTCTTCGTTTTTATCCTAAGTGTAAAACTACGTCTCCTTAGGAGGGATCCTATTTCATATGTATATATATTATATATATATATATATATATATATATATATATATATATATAGGGTGTCCCAGGAGGAAATGTCAAGAATGCACCATTTGACTCTTTGGGTATTTCTAAGTAGAAAGTATTATATCGACATGTGCCTGATTCCCGACCGTTACCGAGATACAAGCCTCTACATTTGGGTAACTAAACATAATAAAAAGCCGATCTTAGATAATATTCAATGACATTTAATGATACATTGGCAACTGTGCAGATCCTCACATTATTATTTACATCATTTTTTTGTCTGGGGGTTCTTGAAGAGTAACGTTTATCAGCGGGGTAAGCCCGAAACTAGGGAGCAGTTGGTTGCACGTATACAGGATGCGTTCATAAACCTCAAATGTAGAGGCCTGTATCTCGGTAACGGTTGGGAATCAGACCCATATCGATATAATACTTTCTACTTAGAAATGCCCAGAGTGAAATGGTGCATTCTTGATATTTCCTCCTGGGACACCCTGTATATATATATATATATATATATATATATATATATATATATATATATATATATATATATATCCACAGGATAGAACAAATATTTATTTCGCACATAGTGTGTGTGTGTGTTACACGGAACACAAAATAATACATAAAGTTTTATTCTTTCAGAGCATAACTTTATACAATTATTTTTCTTGAGCGGAACTTGTTATATGAATTATGTAGGTTGCTCAGATATAAAATTATGCTTAAAAAATACCTTTTCCCTATGCATTTGTGTTCATAATGTATAAACTTATACAGTAATTATTATTATTATTATTATTATTATTATTATATTATTTCCTACATTTTCCTTTAAGAATTTTATTCTGTAATTTAATTCCCAAAACTATTATTAATATCAAGTTTACAATTGAGACAGAAAATAATACATCGTTATTTCTTGATATTCTCTAAATATCAACTAACATTCATTATATCTTCACTATATTTAGAGAAAGAATACTTTAACTGGTCTTCGAATGAACTACGAGTCTTGTTTGCAGAGTAAATACAAAGAAAACCTAATCTTACTTTTATTATATCGAGCATAGAAGCTTTGTTTGACTTATGAAATCTCATATAATGAACTGGAATTCTTGGGAAGCGTTTCCATGATAAAAAATGGATTTTCTTTACAATTTATCAAAATGACCTTTCGGAAACATTTCGAGAACAAACCCCGAGTATACCCCTGAAGTAAAGGGTGCTACTATAGCGTGATTCCTACCTCGATTTGGCGGTCTACCTTTTAATTATAGCTTCTTACCTTGTTTACTAATTGCTTGTTTACATTCCAATGTCCATCGCCCTTGACGATTGGTTAGGTTTAATCATGATATTTTCGTTAGTTTTAACGAAAATATCGTGACTAAACCTAACCAATCGTAGGTAGACCACATACTATAGTAGCACCGAAACTATTTTTTAAATAAATAAAATTGAATAATAAATAGCATTTTATATTTATTATATTTTCATTTATACCTTGGATAGGAATCACACTCTACAGTACTGTAGTTTCGAACCAAAACGGGTAGGAATCACCCTATAGTATCGAAGTCACCGGTAGGAATCACGCTATAGTAGCACCAAGTAAAGTTATACAATGTACCCAACATAAATTTTTGTAAACTTCCTTACTCTGCAGAGCAAAATATGATACTTGACTAACATCTCGGATCAGGCAATTTTATTATCAGTTAACTTGTATACGATGTATTTCTAGTAAAAAAAACAACCGTAATGTTAGTTCGTTGTTATATATATAAAAAGGCGTTCTAACGCGTTTGCTCATCAATCATTTACAGATATCCGTGAGGTGAATACAACTCATTCTACATTGGCAAAAACCACACGCCAATTCACAAAGGAACAGTATACGCAATCACATACATTCTTCACAAAACTAAGCATTCTAATACAGGGTGTGTGTGTGGTGTGTGTGTGTGAAGTAACGCAACTGAAGAGAAATCCGATTTGAATTACATTAACTGAGTGAACATGGATAAGTAATATTTATTATGTGTACTTTATAACAACTGTATATTCGATAGTAAGGTTTATAAGGGGTATTGAAAATGTTTATAAGAGTTAAAAAAAAAGTTGAAACTAGTTTAAACCAGTTCAAATCGGATTTGTCTCTTAACTTGCGTTACTTCACACACACACACACACTCTGTATTAGGAATCATTGCGTTAAAATAACATACTTTAAAATACTCTGAAAACCAACGTCTGTACACTGACTGAACACAAGTGGTAACTATGTTTATAATTAGAGACATAGTATCTTAATAACTATATACTACTCTTCACAAGTTAAATAATTTAAGATAAAACGCGAACAGGCTGCATCTCTTGTGGTTCATAATACAAGTATAAGAGTATAAATTATATCGTTATCAAATTTTATGTATGGTTCAACTTAAAGTAAATTTTAGTCAAACCTAAATCTGCATTCACAACGATATATATATATGATGAATAAAACCACGAAGGAAAGGAAACACAAATGGTGCACCATTTTGTGTTTCCTTTCCTTCGTGGTTTTATTCATCATAAATATTTTTCACGTGTTACTTTCGTGAAATAATTTTCATATATATATATATATATATATATATATATATATATATATAAAAGGAATGAACCAAATTTGAGCTAATGGATATTGCTTCATACTTCGTCCGGTAACTTGATATAGCCCCCACGATTGTTTGACTGTGTACGTCATGCAATTTGAATTTCTCTTATATTCAAATAGTTTCCAACCATCTAAATTCAGCACCAACATTGTAAGTGACTTTATTTTTCTATAAAACAGTCTGTCCATCTGTCTGTCTATTCGTCCGTCAATCTATTTGTTTTTTATACAAAAATTTATCTATTTTGGTTTAGATAATTTTAATTGTTAATTTACGGGGTGAATATCTCGTTTCGGTTTTGCATTTCCTCCGATAGGAAAGGAATACGACCATCCGTTCCGCTGGAATCTTCATTTAGACCTTGTAGTTACTCTGTGAAGTTTGTTTATTTGTGTGTATAAAGTTTTCTTGTTGGTTTGTTGATGTATTGAAATTTGTTCCTTTGAAGTTGGATTATATAAAAAAAAAAAAAAAAATTGTAAATAAAATAACCAATTCGAGTTTTAATTAAAACAAAACATTTCGTCAGTCAAGTTTACCGAAGTTGTTAATGGAATCCTTTACGAATATATATATATATATATATATATATATATATATATATATATATATATATATATATATATATAGCCTTCGTCAGAATTATTAGGCACCCCGTCTTTTTTGTTTTAAACTACATATTAATTCGTTAATAATTTCAAATGTGTGTTTTAGTGATTAATTGAAACTTTAATGCTTTTGATAAAATATCAAGAATAAATAAAGAACATAAATACATTTATTTGTTTTTTCAGGAAATTTGTGAGATGTAAAACGAAGATAATACAAATGTAAGCAAGTTAAGAAGAAGAAATGACCTAATATCACACGTTCTATTTGTTTACAAAGTAGTTGCTACAATAATGGCGAAGGGTAAGCTACTTTCAGAAGGTGAACGAGCCCAAATAGTCTTATTACATTCGCAAGGACTATCCCAGGTTAAGATTGCAAAACAATGAAATGCTCAAGATTTGCAGTACGGACAACGTTAAAAGGGTACAAGGAAACCAAGTCTTACAAGAATAGGGCAGGGCAAGGTAGGAAAGGTCAACAACGGCCCGAGAAGACCGGCTGCTGAAAAGAATTAGCCTGACAGATCGTAAGAAATCATCCTCGGACGTCGCTGCAGCCTTTCGGTCAACAACTGGGAAGTCCATCTCCAGTCGTACGCTGGAAGAAGGCTTGCAGAAAAATGCCTCAAAAGGACGGAAGGCCAGGAAAAGCCGTTTCTGTCTGAGGTCAACCGAAAGAAGCGTCTAATGTAGACCAAACAACACCAAAATTTGACCCTTGAGGTCTGGGCTAAAGTGATCTGTCCGATGAAAGTAACTTCGAGGCAAGATACACATTCAGAGTAGTTACTTATTTATTGTTACATTGTATAGAAATGCATTTAAATGCGTTACAACCGTTATGGTAAAACATTCGTTTATCCTACTTTTTTGTCAGATTTTCGGGACCCCTGGCGCCGTTTATGTTCGGCCGAAGAGCAGGTGAAGCTTACCATGCTGAATGCGTGGTACCTACTGTGAAGTTCGGAGGGGGTAGCATCATGTGTGGGTTGCATGGTTCTGGCAGGGACCGGAATATTGAAAATCTGTGACGGCAGGATGAACTCTATCAGTACACCACCATGCTGGATCAAGTATACGAGCGCTCAGTAGCCAAAATCTCAACAATAATGTCCCTGAAGGTGTCATCTTCCCACCAACAATGCTCCGTGCCACACTTCTCGTCACAGAAAAAATTGGTTCGAGCAGAATAATTCATAGTCATGGATTGGCCCCCTCAATCGCCAGACCTAAATTCCATCGAACACCTGTGGGCCCATCTCGGGAAGAGTATCAGGAAGCACAGATGCACCTCTCAAAGTGGACTGAAGAACATTATACAGCAGGAATGGGATAAACTGCCAAGCTCAGTATGCAACAACGTAGTGAGCAATATGGCAAACAGAATAAAGGCGGTAATTAAGGCCAAAGGCAGACATACCAGGTATTAAAATTAATGTAAATAATTAAATTAACAGGTATATCATTGTTTTTATATCCTTTATTGCACTAACATATATTTTTATTTAGAATTTTAAAGGTGCCTAATAATTCTGACCAAGGCTGTATATATATGCTCCTCGGTGGTGTAGTGGTTAGCATCGCTGACTACGAATCCATCGGACCCGGGATCGAGACCCGGTTACAGCAGACGACGCGCAGCAAAACCCAGCTGTTCATCCTTCCACACAATAAAAAAAATTGGTTGGTAGATAAATGGGTACCCTGAGTAGCCTAGTGGTTATGACGCTGGGCTGCTGATCGGGAAGTCAGGAGATCGAGACCGGGCGAGGAATTTGTAGTTTCTGACTACCCATGGTGGGGCGTGGTTCGGATTCCACGTTAAACTGTAGGTTTAAAGTGGAGTGACACGCTTGACCTTCGTCAGACTGAACAATACGGGCGGAAGCAAAACCAAGGTTATATATGTATATGTATATACAGGGTGTTTCATAACATGTGGGACGCACTTTCAGAACGGATTCAGGACCTGAAAACAATGAAAAATGTTTATATAAACATATGCCCGAAATCGCTTTGTTTCCGAGTTACAACCCGTTATGTGTTCCAGCAAGTATCCGCCTTACCTTTAAAGGAAGTGCTCAAAATGACCACCTTGCGCTTGAATACACACCTGAACATGCCTCGTCATAGACTGCCTGACGCGTTCAAACATTCCAGGTATTGCTCAGATTTTCTGGCATCCTTGTTCTACACGTTAGCGAAGCATTTCAACGTTGTCAATGGATGTCACGTAAACGATGGATTTCAGATGACACCACAGGTAAAAATCGAGTGGATTCAGGTCCGGGGAGCGAGCAGGCCACGCAATGGGTCTTCCACGGCCTATCCATTTATCAGAGAAATGGTCATCCAAACAGTGTCTGGCTATTCAACTAAAATGAGGCGGTGCCTTGACTGGATGATGGCATGCGGATTCTCTTCGGCCCAGTGATGAGTGTTGTGAAAATTAATCACGCCATTTCTTGTGAAGGCAGCCTCATCAGAAAACAACATGGAGGATAGAAAAAGAGGATCGCGAGCACACTGTTGAAGGAACCAAATATAAAAAGCCTCTCGTGGTGGTAAATCAGTTTCAGTAAGGTCTTGTACTCTCTGAATGTGATATGGGTAAAGCTGTTGTTCCCGTAAAATTCTCTATACAGTTGTGTATTACACCCCCTGCTGCTGCTATTCTTCGGGTGCTGACACCAGAATGTTCCTCCACGCGATTCAGGACCCGCTCCTCCAACTCAACAGTTCTGGCGCTGATTGGTCTACCACCATCTGAAACTCGCTTGTTGAATGATCCTGTATCACCAAGACGCTCGTCTATTCTCTGAAAGGTCTTTTTATCTGGCAGACGGCGATTCAGAAACCTTTCCGCATACAGACGTCTTGCTGCCACCGCATTACACTCGCCAAGTCCATACATGAGATGCATGCATGTCTGCCATTTCTCTCTTTGAATAAGCCTCCATTCTCACTTCAATTGCACACTATCACTGAATAGCACAAAAAGTTTTAAGGGCTTTTTTCAGTGGACTGAACTTATTCACAGTAAGAAGTTACGAATACGAGCAGTGAAACACCGCGATGCACCTCTGACTGACTGATGGCTCTACACTCAACGATATTGAAACATGTCATAGAGTGTATGAAACATTACAATCGGCAAGGACATACATGAAATAAATCTCGTACACACTCACAAACATTGTTGGCAAGCAGTGTTTGTAAACAGTTTGCGGAAAGAATTGCTGGAACACAAAACCGGCTGTAACTCGGAAACAAAGCGATTTCGGGCATATGTTTATATAAACTTTTTTCATTGTCTTCAGGTTCTGAATCCATCCTGAAAGTGCGTCTCACATGTTATGAAACACCCTGTACATATATGCAAAATTATTCCCCTCAAGATTCGAACCCAGACCTTTTGAGTGGAAGGCGAGGGTGCTGACCATCTATCACGCTTCAACAAAGTAAAAGTGAGAACAACCTGGCGTCTATATATATATATATATATATGTACAGGGTGGGCCGTAAGTTTCCATACATAGGAAAATTTAAACGTTTGTTTTTATGTTTCAGATACCCTAAGAATATGCGTTTGTAAGATCTTGTTTACTGATGAAGCAAATTTTTACGTCAATGGAGAGGTTAATCGGCAAAACATACGTTATTGGAGTAATGCTAACCCTAACTGGCTGAGTCCGACGAAGATGCAAGGTGCCGGTAAAGTGATGGTGTGGCCGGGATATGGGGTGACAGAATTATTGGACCAATTTTTGTCAGTGGAAATCTTAATGCCGAAAGGTATCTTAACATGTTGCAAGAAGAGATTTTCCCATCCCTGCTAAACGAGGAAGGTAACTTCCCAGTTTACTTCCAGCAAGATGGAGCTCCACCTCATTATGGTCTTCACGTGCGTCGGTATTTGGATCAGCAGTTTCCGGATGCTTGGATTGGTCGGCGTGGTCCTGTGGAGTGGCCTCCCAGATCCCCAGATCTCACCCCCCTTGATTTCTATCTTTGGGGGCACTTGAAGGCCATGGTGTATCAGGAAAAGATACGAGACATAAATCATCTAAAGGAACGTATCACCAACGCCATTACAAGCATAACGTCAACTGTGCTAATGCGTGTTCATCAACAGTGGGGAACACGTATTGAAATGTGTTTTCAAAACAATGGCAACCATGTAGAGCAATTATATAAATAAAATGGTTGTCCATAAAAAAATGTTTATTTTTCCTATGTATGGAAACTTACGGCCCACCCTGTACAGTATATATATATATATATATATATATATACAGTATATATATATATATATATACACACACACAGCTATATATATATATATATATATACAACACATATATATATATACATATACACTGTGCTTTAAAGAAGGATATTAGAATACAGAGAATCCCTATTATGTATCTAATATAAATTCTGTACGTATAATTTCTATATCTGTTTTGAATATAGAGTCTATATTATATGATATATATAATGTCTATACGACTATACCCCATTTACCGTATTATACTACTAACAGCACGATTTCAAACCGTTACGGAAGCCTTAGTATATGAAGCGTTATCATCCAACGTGCGAAAATTTCTTTGTATCTGTTGCACATAAGATAAAATTGCCGTGAGCTTTTCTTGCGTTATCGGAAAATCATTCCGATAAAGAAAAGACACTTTCGCTGTATAACAGCTATTTTTTTTTATGAGAATCATGAATACATTTTGAACAAACTTTAGCATTTAAAATACGGTTTATAACAATAAACTATAGAGAATATTCTGCGAAAAATGTTCTTTGAAAATTTTCATAGTCTACTCTACTCAGGACCGGTGACAGTAAAAATATATTTCAGGTTAAATTTTATGTTTACGTATTTTTGAGGTAATTGAAAAAAGCGACCTGTTGTACCTGAAATATGAGGACTGTTTTAAAATGTTTGGAATATTTCAAGTAAAATTTATATATGTTATCTATTTTAAATCTATATATATTTATATTTATATATTTATTGGAAATTTACACTATAAATATATAATTTATATATAATTTATATATAACGTACATAGTTAGGTTAGGTTAATTAGGTCAGGTTAAATTAAGGATTACATTTTTTTAAATTTTGAATTTTTTTAGGTTAGGTTAATTAGATCAGGTCAAGTTAAATTAGGTTAAGCTAAATTAGATTATACTAGTTAGGTTAGGTCAATTAGGTCAGGTTAAGTTAAATTAGGTTAAGTTAAATTAGATTATGCCGAGCTAGGTTAGGTTAGTTCGGTTGAATTAGTTAGATTCTAGGTTAATTTACGCTAGGTTAGGTTAGATTACATAAAATTTGATCAGGTTAGTTGGATAATTTTTTTTTTTGGCCGTTATTCAAGATAAAATTTTTTGACGTCTCAAAAATTTGTCTCATTGTTCAATTTTTTTTCAAGAGTCGACACCACCTTTTTTCATTTATAAAGAAATCTTTTTTATTTAATATATACATATATAATCATCGATGCAGTCATACTTTAAGTAGGAGTATGAAGAGTTAAGCATCTTTTTACAGAGAGCACCCATTTCAGTCTACGAGCAGCTCGCAGAAGTGTTCCCAAGCAAATAGGGGGTTCAAGGTATTGACGAGGCTTTCATACGTGGTTGCTCACCACTGAAAGCAACAATGCTCCGTGTTAGTCTAATCCAAAGAACATCCATATCCGTATTCAATTGATTGCATATATATACTATATATATATATAATATATATATATATATATATATATATATATATATATATATTTGAAGAAAAGCAAATGGTGTAACTAAAATGACAAAGTAAATCAAACAAATAACGTTTGTATTTCGACATTAAATCAAAATATATAAATGGAAAGAAATTCATATATATAAAATATTTGGTACAAGGAAAAAGTGCCACTCGTAAATTTTTCCTAAAGCGAATTTCTAAGACAATTTTTCAGAGAAATAAAAGTTTATCTTTTTTTTAAGGATTTTTATTTATTTTTTTTTTTTAACATTTTCATTACTTTTTTTTAACCAATAAAAAGTTCATTTTCTTTATGTGAAGATTTTTCTTTTATTGGTCATTTTGCTTTTTAAGTGCAATTAAAAATTTTCACTCATTATTTTCTCTTTTAATAAAATAATGCTTCAGGATTTTTTCTGTTTTTTTTAAATTTCATCATTTTGTATTCCTGTTGGGTATATTATGTGTATTTGTCAGTATATATATATATATATATATATATATATATATATATAGATATACACAGACAGTGCATGGAACAAGGAACTCTTCTGGGATAATTAAATCCACTATAGTCCGAATAAGTAATGGTAAATGACAAATACCATAGTTTTTCTTTTTCATGATGTAGCCCGACGTGGGTAACGGGTCACTCGCAAAGAGGTCCCATAAATATAGCTTCCTCACCAGCTATCTGCAAAGCAGAGCTAGGCTGCTTTAAACCCTAGATCCATGTCCCAAAGCTGGATCCTGTCTGCTTTGCAGATAGCTGGTGAGGGAAGCTATATTTATGGGACCTCTTTGCGAGTGACCCGTTGCCCACGTCGGGCTAGCATCATGAAAAGAAAAACTATGGTATTTGTCATTTACCATTACTTATTCGGACTATAGTGGATTTAATTATCCCACACTATCTGTGTGTATCATAAAAAACTCAGGGAACCATTCTGAGTTCATTCCCATATTATATATATATATATATATATATAATATATATATATATATATATATATATATATATATATATATATATATATATATATATATATATATATATATATATATATATATATATATAAAGCTTTTTTAAAAAAAAAATTTCAGGTAAAAAGTCGTTCACTTTTATTCAGAAATAAAATGGTGAAAAGCGAATATTATATTTGGTTAGAGGAGGCCACAAAACATATAAGATTCGCCAACTGTTACTGCCACAGTTGAAATATACTTCCCACGTTGATATTTCGGCTATTTTTATTTTTTCTCTTAGGTACATGCGACTAATAATTTGAAATTTATTCAGTGAAGGTTTCGGAACTTTAGCACAAATGTGTTGACGATAGAAGGAAAATAAACCTTAATTTTAGAGACAGAGTCTGTAACATAAACAAAAAGGAACTATCGCTGCCTTTTTAATGTTTATACACCGCCTGCGCGAAACACTGTTTTGAATCGTGTTGAAAATTTTCAGATTTGAGGTAAGGTATGTGACAAACCTCGTTCAAGAAGACCCCAAACCGTAAGAGTGACTTAAAATATCGAACGAAATCTGGTAGTCTGTCATTTCACAAGAACCACATATTGTTAAATCCATTCGCGATCTTCTTCCAACTTCTGACTGTAATTGCAACTGTTTATCATTTTTGAATAACATATGTTGCACCTGAACTATATATGCGAACAATTTTAGATTACTCTTCAGAAATCTCCGAAGTGTCCAAACCCATTAAAAGACAAGAGGAGACAGGCTCAGTAAACAACAAGAATAAGGGCAAAAGTCTTATCTGAGCCATATAAATAAGCAAAAGCGATTGAAATGGGCAAGAGAACACCAAAACGTTACATTAGTAGAGTGGAAACAAGGTTTTCGAACAGTTACACGACCATTCAACTTTGCCTCTATTTAGTCATCTTTGGACAGTTGAAAATGAGACACTGTTTTTTTCTTTTATGTTAAATTGCGTTTAGCGGTTAGTTGAGGTGCTGTCAGGAATCCATTTCTTTAGGACTTTCTAACCAGTAATCTATCTTCCCTTACCTGTCGTCTCTCTTTTTCTTTCTCAGCGGTCCTTCTTGTTGTTTATTGAACTTGTCTCCTCATGTCTCTTAATGGTTTTGCACAATCCATTCCAAGAAACACCAATCCTCCGTGCAATATCTCTTTGTGATAGCCTAAGACGATGGAGGACCATTATTTCAATGCGTTTCTTTGTAGGAATTTCTTCTCTGGGGACCATTATTAATTTCTGGAAAGGAAAAGTTGTTGCTTCATAAATGCTGAATATTTTCAATGAAAAACAAACGTCATATTTAGTTCTCAGTACTTAAACGATGTTAGACACCTAATCCGTGTAAATTATGTAAAATCTGGGAGTTTTTTTATGAGTGCATAAAAATATCTAAGTATACGTAACCTGCATCGAGATAATCAGCGTTCATAAATTTAAGAAACGTACGATTAAATATAAACTACTAAAGCTAGGAGGGCTAAAAGATCATTGTAACTATTGCCCTACGTAAAAATTGTATTGGTTTTCGCAGCAGGGCTTTTAAGCTTAGCACATTTTCTAGTAACGCCATAATTTTCACCGCCAGAGTATATATATATATATATAATAATAATTATAATATATAATAATATATATATATATATATATATATATATATATATATATACACACAACACACACTTTTTTACTGTTGTAAATACTTGGTTAAAGTTATTTTGTATGCGTTAATTTGCGGATTATGTACGGTCAATTTTAATGATGTTATACAATTACAGAAATTTGAAAAGATATTAATATTTATTTATATAAATTACGGTAAAGGTTTACTCTCAATTTCTTGCTTCAGTTCATGATTGGAAACAGTATTGCAAATGCCATTTACATTTAACTTTACAGTTAGTAAGAAATTAACTCTTTTATTTTAATCTATAACTTAATAATTTGTCAACCTTGAACGTATTCTCCTCTTCGTCCTGCTCTAGAACGAAGTTCTTACCGAATTATATGCAAATAGACTGTATATATATATATATATATATATATATATATATATATATATATATATATATTACAAAACGCTTCAGGCTAAGACTTAGTTCAATAATGACTTTTACCTTCGTTACAGTTTCACGAGTTGCATGTACGTACTCTGAACTGTAAACCTTTGGAATTGAAGTGGTGACATATATGTTTAACACTTTTCCGGTAATTTATACAGTAAAGTCCATAGCAACACTGAATTCAAGAGAAATATATATATGCTGTGCAAGATATCAGAATCTGGTAAAGCGTTATCTTACACTGCCATTTACACAGATATCGTAATGGAATTGTATTCCAGCAGCGATCAAGAAAGGCGAAGCGATCATGCAGCGTAAAGCACTCAACTTCCCTCTCAAATGTCAAAGCGAAAAAAAAAAATAGGAAAGAAGCGTCATCGCAGAAAAATAATTGGTTGCAATAACCAAATAGATGATTATTTTGCTGCGTTCAAAACATACTTAAACGATAAACGCAATCATCAAATGGTGGATTAAACGTTTCGATTGGGTTAAAATAGTTAACTAGTATTTGGGTGTTGTTAACGTGAATTTTATGCATTCATAACCTCCGTCAGCGCATAGAGCGGGATGGAGGCAGTCTCCGATTATGCGTGTGTGTGTGTGTGTGTGTGTGTGTGTGTGTGTGCGCAAACGGCAACTAAGCATAAGTGAGGTCGAGTATATGAGAATTCACCGATGAAGTGGGGTAATTTTTTTTGGATCTTTTCCAAATGGACGACCCCACGGGATTTAGCTGAAAATTTGTATACTAATAAATTTTTATATTCTAATAACGAAAATGACATTATTTTCCTGGAGAAATATGCGCAACATACGAAAAAAATTGCATTTATATACGCAGTAGTTTGCATGGCGCAGGACCGTTATCTAAATTATGTGGTGTTATGTAGTGGGTTTTACAAAATAAAACACAGATAATATCCTTTATTTATTAAAATTTGCAATATTTAATAATATTTTAATAAATAAATTTTCATTTGCATACCTTTTTCTCCATACGAACTCGCATAAACAGTAAGTTTTGCTGTTGTTATTAATGTTTATTTGTTGCCTGCTTAGACCAAGTTTAGTCTGAATATTATTGTTGTAGTTTGAGCATATGATAATGCACTGCTGTGATCTATCTACTTGCGAGTTGCCCCCGGTCAATTGAATGCCCGGTTAGGTCAATTGAATGCCCGGTTAGGTCAATTAAATGCCAGGTTAGGTCAATTGAATGGTTGGTTAGGTCAACTGTACGCCCTTGACGATTGGTTAGGTTAAGTCATGATATTTTCGTTAGTTTTAACGAAAATATCACTACTTAACCCAACCAATCGTCAAGAGCATACAGTTGACCTAACCGGCTATTCAATTGACCTAACCGGGCATTCAATTAACCGGGGGCCACACAGCAACCTCGTATCCGGGCGTCATGAGCGGTGTAAACTAGATATAGCGGTCATAGCCGTGCAAACTAGTGGCATATAAATGCAATTTTTTTCGTATGTTGCGCATATTTCTCGAGGAAAATAATGTCATTTTCGTTATTAGAATATAAAAATTTATTAGTATACAAATTTTCAGCTAAATCCCGTGGGATCGTCCATTTGGAAAATATCCTTTTTTGTGAGCTAACACTTTTTGTACCTCAAAAAATTGAAAAAAACCCGATATAAAAACTAGATACATTTTTAGTGTCGGTAAAAAGATATGTTGGTCATGGTTACGCTAGATTAGGTTAGTTAAGGCTTGGTTAGTTTAGGTTAGGCTAGATTAGGTTAGTTAAGATTTGGTTAGGTTAGGTTAGGCTAGATTAGCGAGTACCTCACCATTTCATGACTTAACAGAACTCACTCTTAGAGCCCTGAACTGCGTCCAAAACACTTATTACGTCCTTCTCTGTTCAATGACATTAATATTAGGTTAGGTTTAATTACGTTACGTTAGTTAGTTTTTAAGATATATAGATTTATAAAAGTCGGTACCTCGCTTATGCGGAGATGCGTGTGTGTGTGTGTGTGTGTGTGTGTGTGTGTGTGTGTGTGTGTGAGCGAGCGAAAACGTTCATTTTCCAAGTATGATAACAAATGCATAAATATTTAATGTTTTTTTAAAAGCTAGCGAAAATAACATTCAACATTAATATTTCGCAGATACCTTCAAAGCTAATTTTACCTGTAAATTATATATTGCCTGTCTATGAAAATTCAGAATCTGTAACTCTGTAACTCTTTAATTCAGTGAAACGTAATTTAATAAACGTAATTATTGTTATTAATTATTGTTCCAGAACAGCAGAAAAAAAGTTAGTTTATTATTAATAATTAAAATCTAAAATTATGAAAAAGGTTTCCATTTTTTTTTATTTACTAAAAATATTTTATGCAAAATTTAATTTCAAAATTTTAAAATTTCAATGTCAAATTCATAAAGATGAGAGGCACATTTGCTGAATTTCATGATTAAATTTCCATCATGTAACTCAAAAACATTTTAAATTTTAATATTAAACATTTTTAATATAATTAAAGGAAATTTTTAAAAGTAAATTATTCCTAAACCAACATATTATGATAATGATAATAATAATAAACTTTAATGGCAGGAGACAAATCCCATAAATAATGTACAGTATGAGAAAGTACAGTAGATATACATTGTCCTATCAAAACAATTTGGTCTGCCATAATGAAAGGTAGTGCCAAAAGCTGTGTAAATACCCAGTGGCACTATCCTTCGCAATAGCAAATGCTGAACCTGTTTGGAATAGAATCTAATTGATTTTAAATAACACTTTGGGGCAGGTTGTGTTTTACGTTTGCGGCTTTACTTCAGTTCAGTTGTTGTACAATGGAGAGAAGCGGACAATCTGTTCTCAGCTTGTGATGTAGATGACCACCGTTAAAAAGGATTTAGATACATTTAATGGTAAACAAGTTAAGATTTTACCCTCTTTCATATAGAGCACAGACGTGCATGAAATAAAATATAGACTTCATAAATTTGGCCTGAGCGCTGTACCAATTTTTGGCCTTCCTGACTGATTATTTTGGTCAAAGTAATAGGTGTCGGCCTACTGTCCTCTGACGCATTTGGGATGTGCAGCCGATATAAATAAAGTGCTGACAGTGAGTTCAGGCAAAAGGAGCAAGGAAACATTGTTTTTGCGATATAAAGCCATTCCTTTTGCTGTATCGGCGTTCCGATAGTCAGTCTTTCGTATAAGTTGTTTCCTCTGTGTTGAGTTATGAGAGTATGTTAGCGGCAGATGCAAATGGAATACTCAGATCTGTAGCAATCTGTCTGTTACTTCGTCATTTTGTCTACATTCGAAGTGGTTTACAACAGTCCCATGAAAATAGAACGTCGTTTGTAAACACGCAAATCTTGTTAACTGTCCAGAAGAAAGGGTGGCCAATTTATTTTGTTTGAGCATTTTATATATATATATATATATATATACATACATACATACACACACCATTTAAGTGGTCAATCAGTTTATTAACCCTTTTAATTGGATCTATTTCCGAATTCCATAATGTAAAGAGCATGGATCTTATTAAGAAACTGAAGTTTCCTAATGATCCTAATTTCAAACTGGTAAGTTTTGATGTATGTTCGTTATTCACAAAAGTCCCTGTTGATGACTTACTCGACTTTTTAAAAGATAAGATCACTTTGTATTTGTTCCCTGTTCAGCACAACACTCTTATTCAATTAATTAAGCTTTGCGTCAAAGATTGTAAATTTCAGCTTGAAAATAAGTTTTTTGCTATGTCGTTTGGATTGGCGATGGGAAATCCCCTCTCACTTGTATTACCTAATTTATATATGAAATTTTTTGAAAGTAGAATTTTGCCCACTTATGTTAATTTTAACCTTGTTTGGTATCGGTATATAGATGATGTTTTATGCCTTTGGCCTGACAATTTGGATGTTAACGAATTCCTTGTTAGGCTCAACAATTTAGTCCGATCTATAAAATTCACTGTTGAAAAAGAAAGTGATAAAGTGATAGATGCTTAGCATTTCTGGATCTAAAAATTCGGAGGTGCATGAATCAATTCAAATTTGAAGTTTCCTGGAAGCCTACTAAAAATAACTTAGGTTAATTTTTATTCTGACCATCACCCTTCGATAAAATCTTTTATTTTTTCTTCTATGTTTCTCAGAACATTGAGAGTTGTCAGTCCTAAATTTTTAGATTCTGAGTTATGCAATATCATGAATATTGGTACTAAATTATGTTATCCTATTTTATTTCCAGATAACTGTCTTAGGAAAGCTAAAAAAAGGTATTATAACCGTGTAATTTTAAATGAATTTGATCACAGAAATATCCTTAGCTCACCTTACCATGTAAATTTTTAATATCTTCCGACCTTACTTAAAACAATTGGCATGAACGTAGTCTTTAAGTATAATAATACGGTTAAATCTCGCCTAGTAAAGAATAGCCCAGATAATGTTGTTGGCTGTGTTTCGATAGGATGTACACAATGTAACTCAGTTTAGGTAGGCCAAACGGGAAAAACTTTAGATATCAGAATAAAACAGCATAAATATGCGCGTAGAACAGCAAATAAATTGTAATGCATTGTTTAACCATATGTATTAAGGGGAGAGTTCTAAAGTTCTCGTTAAAAACAAAGACATAATTGAAAGGAATATTCTAGAATGTGTATTCATCCATTTCAAAAATAATTTCATTAACAGTTCGGTAACGTATGAAATTGACAATATCTTGTTAAAATATCTTTTGTCCTTTATCAGTATTTGTTAATCTTTTGCTAATCTCTTTTTACTATTTTGTTTTGATGTACATAGGCATATATTTTTGTCATCTTGCCTTTACTCCCTGACGAGGGTGTTGAATACACGAAAGGCCTTGGAATTATTTTTCCTTTTCCTTGTGGATTTGCATCATTAATTTATTTCACGTGTTTAAGCGCGAAACTCATCGTTATATATATATATATATATATACAGTATATTAAACGAAACCAGAATCCCCTGAACGTTATTTTCGCCCGAATGAATTAAAGATTTTAAATCTTTCACCAACAATTGACTGCGCGAGTAATTTCATCAACTCTAAAATATTAACATTTTTGCGGTGATCAGCTTTTAAAAATGAACCGAATAAAGCCTAATATTTCGCTTGTTTTAATTAAAAGTGGCCAAAATAATTCCCGCACAAGCGTAACTTTAGATTTAACTGAGCGGAATAATTTAATTTCTGTCCATTTACTTTTGGGTTTAATAATCTGTATGCGTCGGGCATAGATTCGGACAAAATGGTAAATCAAATAGATTAAATTTTCGTAAAATTGGCAAATACCTTTTAATTATTTACTGATACAATATATATATATATATATATATATATTAATATATATATATATATATATATATATATATATATATATATATATATATAATGACTAGCAGTTAATCCCAATGGATTTTTGTCCTATCGATTCCTGAGTATAAATATAAATAATCCCGTAAATAAATCCTACGCAATACTATAGAGAGGATCGAATTACTTTAATTTGTTGTTTGTAGAAGAAAGGGATTTGTTATAAAAACGTGCGTGGAGTAAGGAAAATAATTACAAGAAAAACCTCTGTTCTCAAGATTAAGATAAGAAAAAACTTGCCTAATTTATTATTTTGTAGTTTTCAGTACAATTTTTTTTAGTTTTTTTAGTTTTATAGTTTTCAGTATGAATACTAACTTAATGAAAAAAAGTCGACAAGTTCAGACGAAATTTCAGACTGTACTCTGAGTTGTCTAATTAATTAAGGCAAACTTTCATGAAGTTGCCAATTTTATTATGAAGAAGCGAGGCACTGTGACGTGCAGTTTCGAAACGTATTCGCAGAGAAACATTGAATTTCTAAAAAGTTTTAAAAAATTGCAAATCATTAAGGAATTTCGGGGGGCACTGTGATGTCCACTGTGATGTCCTTTCAGCTCATTAACTTCTTGCAGTAATGTGGACGGAGTATCAGTTGAAATCTGAGATATTTCTTGTTCAACTGATGCTTTTAATTCTTCTATTGTGTATGGATTCTGTTTAAACACTCTATGTTTTAAATAACCCCACAGGTAAAAGTCACAGGGGTTTAAATCTAGTGAAGTTGATAGCCATAATATTGGTTTATCATAAACCGCAGAAATCTGTTGAACAGGATTCTTCCGTCGAAATATCATGTAAATATCGTGAGCTTAGAGGTCATCACGTGGAGCATGTTTTGTACTAGGGTATTATTAGTTCTCCATGAGTAGAGAAGGTACAGTAAAATGTCAAGCTTTTATTTTGTTAATAAAAATAATACAAACATTTAAAGTATCAAATATTCCAAAAAATCACCTATTACAAGGTCTTTTCCCAGAGTAGAGACATGAATTTTTTATAGTATCTAAGCACCTTTTACTCTAAAATCTGTCCGCTGAGTGTACCTTAGATCTAAGCGGAAAGAAAGGACTACATGTACCCTGGGTTTAAAGTATGGAAATATTACACTCGGTAGAACGACAGTACACAGAGATTTTCTTTAATCTCTGTAAGTGTATTCTTTGTATTTTTCACTTAGAAGACATCACTTGTCAAGAAGATAATTGTTTCAGCTACTCTGTACCTACTGTCGACATACACTCTCTCTCTCTCGCTCTATATATATATATATATATATATATATATATATATATATATATACAGGGTGGGCCGAAAGTCTGGATCCATAGGAAAATATTTATTTTAATACATAAATTACAACAAATGGTAAATACTTAAAATGAATATCAACTTTAACTCGTAAATGCGTATCCGTGATACTGTACAGTGGTTCGTACTCCAGTATAAACAACAAATTATAACAAATGCTCAAATTGGCGGCCTCTGACATCGAGACACTTAGGGATGGAATTTATGATTTTTAATAATTCTTCGAATTGACGTTCTCGAGATGCGTGTTTCATTTGATAATCTTCTTGTTGACTTTACTGGACTATTCGTTAAAGTTTCACATACCATTGCAGAGGTATTTTCATCAGTTGCAGTTTTTGGACGACCAGAACGCCGTCGATCATGTACACTTCCTGTTTCTTTGAAACGTTTAAACAACTTGCCAACAGTCGCATGTGTTACTGGATGCTTATCAGGATGATTTCTATTGAATTCGGTAGCAACTTCTCTGTGTGTAGCGCCCTGTCTTGCGTACATGAGCACAAGTTCTACCCGGTCTTCTGTTGTTAGATTCGAAGCCATTTCTGGGCTGAAATAAAAAAAGTATTTGAGTATTTATACTGGAGTACGAACTACTGTACAGTATCACGGATACGCATTTACTAGTTAAAGTTGATATTCATTTTAAGTATTTACCATTTGTTGTAATTTATGTATTAAAATAAATATTTTCCTATGGATCCAGACTTTCGGCCCACCCTGTATATATATATATGAAAATTATTTCACGAAAGTAACACGTGAATAATATTTATGATAAAAATAACCACAAAGGAAAAAGGAAACACACAATGGTGCTCAAGCACTTTCGTCTAATGACATCCTCAGGAACAGTGAAATAAATAACAAGTTCGAGACTATATATAGGTCACAAAAAAATAAAATAGAAAAATAAAAATTGTAGGGGGAGCATACAAATTTATAAGGAAAAGCTACCAGAGTCTTAGCACTTTGCCCCTCTTGTCTAAATCCGTTCTGAACGAATTCAAAACAACAGGATCAAGCGTAGAAAAGGCCGTGGCTAATGTTAAAATTATTTGTAAGTTGAATAATGGCAGACTCAAGAATATTTCTATTAAGGATGTTGCTTGAGTAAAACAAAACTGAAGCATTATTCCAATCAATAAAGTGGGATAACTCTGACAAATGGACAAAAAGGGCACTGGACGACTGTCCCGTTCTATCGGAATATTGATGACATCCCCATCAAGAAAGCCATATTTTCTCCAATGTTTGTCCGCGCTCTTGGGATCACCAGTCCGGAATACATGGATGCCGAATTAGAAAATATCAACAGTATTGGAAGTGATTTGTATTACCCACCTGCTTTTTTGGAATCTTGTCTTAACAAGGCAAAACGTACTTTCTATCGTGTGAATAATAACCCTCGCACTTTGTCAAAGAATATTTTAGTACTTCCATTTTTCCCAGGCATTTTAAACATTGATAATGTACTTAAACTTTTGAATATTAATGTAGTATTTTCGTATGACAGTATTAATGAAAAATATCATAGTAAAAAATAGCCCTACCAATAATTCAGGCATTCTCTATAAAATTGGTTGTAAACAGTGTGATTCCTTTTACAGTGGACAGACAGAAAAGGATTTGCACACGCGTGTAAAACAGCATCAATATTCCGTTAGAACGGGACAGTCGTCCATTTGTCAGAGTTATACCACTGTATTGATTGGAATAATGCTTCAATTTTGTTTCACTCAAGCAACATCGTTAATAGAAATATTCTTCAGTCTGCCATTATTCAACTTGCAAATAATTTTAACATTAGCCACGGCCTTTTTTCGCTTGATCCTGTTGTTTTGAATTCATTCAGAATGGATTTAGACAAGAGGGACAAAGTGCTAAAACTCTGGTAGTTTTTCCTTGTAAATTTGTATGCTCCTACAATTCTTATTTTTCTATTTTATTTTTTGTGTGACCTATATATATATATATAGTCTCGAACTTTGTTATTTATTTCAATGTTCCTGAGGATGTCATTAGACGAAAGCGCTTGAGCACCATTCTGTGTCCTTTTTCCTTCGTGGTCATATATATTATATATATATATATATATATATATATAATATATATATATATAATACACACACACACTAATAATAAGTGATTTTTAAAGATAAGTTCGTCAACTTTTAATACCCACTTTGTATTTTAGTTCGCCTGGGCAGAAATCCCTCAAGATCGTATTGTCAGTGATTTGTATACAAAGTTATTCTGTTGAAATACATGAATTAAATCTGATGCACTTTAATTATTTAGCATTTTCTTATATTAAAAGACACAAACTTATGAATGTCGGGTAATTTATTTAATTAATGCGCTAGCATAAATGTTAGACCAGATTAACGAGGATTAACAGGATATCACAGATAACAAAGCCTTCCTGCAACCTCCTAAACATAGAAATATTATCTTCTAATGTCTCAAATCGTTCAAAAAGAAGTTTTGAAGGTCATTTCTTCTATCTAAAGAAGTTATGTATCATTAAAAAGAAATTAGTATATCATCTGACAAGAAGCTCTGATACCCAAAAGAAGGAAAAACATCCTTTAGAATGCACCTTCAGAAAGAAGTTGTCAGGTCTAAATTTAGACGTTTTATTTTGAGTGTAGGCGGATACTAATCTATCGTATCTTATGACATTTTCATAGAAATTGACGTTAAAAGGTTTCATTTGCATTTTTGTTTTTGTTTTTGAGTCATTGTAGTATTGAAGTAAGTGCATTACATGTATACAAAAGTACAGTACAGTACAGTACGGTACAGTACAAAACAGTTAGCGCCATTCCTTAAATAAATTTGGACTGAGGAAATATAATTTTTTTTGCATTTTCCTTGATATTGCCCTCTGCATTAAAATTTAATCATTAAAACGAGGTAAATGCAAAATTCTTAACTTTTAGCTTACATGAAAAATAATTATGTTATAAAAATAGGTAGAATATGTGCAGGTTAGGTCGGCGATTAATGCGCAATGCGCATTGCGCATGATATGCGATAGAAACGCGTTCTTTGAAGAAGAACTACAAGGGGAAAGTATAACGGACTTCGACTTTACGACAGATAATATTCACAAACTATAGGGAAACTAAAAGCACACTCAGCGGCAGGACCGGACAAATGGAATGCCACACTCATCAAAAACTGCAAGAATGCAATCGCAGAGCCGCTATAATGGATATGGAGACGTTCATTCGACACGAGATAAATACCGGGCATCCTGAAGAGCGCGAACATAGTCCCAATATATAAAGGAGGAGATCGATCCGAGGCCAAAAATTATAGGCCAGTGTCGCTTACATCTCATCTCACTGAAATATTTGAAAGAATAGTTAAACAGAAAATCTATGACTTTTTGGAAACTCAGAAAAAATTAAATGATAACCAACACGGGTTTCGGTCAGGCAGATCATGCCTATCACAACTAATGGAACACTACAACAACATTGATTCAATGGAAAGTAATGAAAACTATGATGCAATATGCACAGACTTTGCCAAAGCGTTCGACAAGTGTGGCCATGGAATCATAATACATAAACTGAAATATATGGGAATAACAGGAAAAGTAGGAAAATGGATATATGATATAATTTCCTTAGTGAGCAGCGGCAAATCGTTACAGTGCAAGGAGTATCTTCATCAGAATCAGAGGTCCTCAGCTCAGTACCACAAGGAACAGTATTCGCTCCACTACTCTTCATAATCATGCTAACTGACATAGATGAGGACGCTACCAGAGACAGCACAGTAACATCCTTTGCTGATAACACAAAGATCAGTAGAAAAATAAGAAACCCAGAAGATATAGGATCCCTACAAACCGACATGAACAGAATCTACAAGTGGACGGAAGCCAACAATATGAAGTTTAACACTGAGAAATTTCAGCTGTTACAATACGGAAAAAGAGAAGACCTAAAATCCATGGAATATTATACCCCAAATGGACAGGAAATTCAGAGAAATTCTAAAGCAAAAGATTTAGGGGTTGTAATGACTGATGATGGGAAATTTGAAACACAAAATAAGATAGCAGTAAACAGAGCAAAGAGAATAACTGGGCAGATACTGAGAACCTTTAAACGAAGGGATAGGAATATAATGATTCCTCTACTGAAAACACTGATCATATCCAAATTGGAATACTGTTCGGTCCTAACATGCCCATATAAAAAAGAAGACATTAGATAGCTAGAAGGGATTCAGAGAAGCTTCACAGCCAAGATCAATGGGTTCAAAGAACTAAATTACTGGGAAAGGCTACGCGAATTAAACCTATATTCACTGGAAAGGAGGAGAGACACACACACCATTATTTACACTATTTACATTATTTACATTATTTACATTATTTCCCCAAACAACAGTGGGAAGTAGAAAAGGAAGACTGTGTCGTGTTCTCAAATTAAAGGCTAGACAGGGAACATCGTCAATCCTGAAATAAAATAGTTTTGTTGTGAGAGGACTAAAACTGTTTAATCAGCTGCCCAAAGACCTAAGGAACACGAGTGGTGTTGCGGTGGACATCTTCAAAAGAAGATTAGAAGTCTGGTTCAGAACAATCCCCGATGGGCCGGGCGTACCTGGCTATGTGAGGTGGAGAGCATAAGAAATCAACTCACTACTTCACCAGGCCAACTCGAGAGGAGGGCTGACAAGCTTGACCTTCGTGAAATAAGGAATCATCGCACGGAACATTTGAAAGGTTGAAAGGTACAAAATTAAAATAGACCATGTTAAGTAAAACTTAAGATTCTCCGCTTTTTAATATGATGATAATGATATTAATAATGACAATAATAAGTTATATATTTCACTGAAAATATACTACGTATGTACCATATATTTTATAAGCTTCTCATACGTTTCAATATTATACGTTTCAGTATGTACTCAGTTAACGTTATACGAAGCAAGACAACTAAATATAACGAAGAAATTACTTTATTTTGTAAATATAAAGGAATTATAATTTATACAGGACTTTAATCATAAATTATATTAAAATTTCTTCATATATTTGTACAGAGATTCCATTTTTTTCGATGTTTTAAAATCGAGCCATTACCTTCTCTGCATTAGTGAACAAATGTCAAACAATGGAAGGTAGAAAATTAATGACCCATTTTTTGCCCCGATATAATCTTTGCTTCCATTTTTTTCAGTCATTTTTGTCGCTCGTGTTTGCATTTCGCGAAGAAATCCTACTTTCAAACTTGGATTAATATTATCTTTATGCAAACCTTTTTTTTTTGTTTTTTTTTTGTTTTTTGTTTATTGAAAGAGACGGATTTAAGTTGTGAAGTCGAAACTTTACAAAAATTATTCTGTTCAGTACTTTCTGTTGGGATATCTCGCAGAAAATTTTTTTTTTTATTAGAAAGAAAATGATAAAAAGAATATAAAAAAAAAAATAAAGAAAGAATTTTTTGAGGGGGAACCATTCAAAAAAAACACTTAAAAAAATAATAAAAAAAAACTTTTTTAAAATTAAAATAATTTTAAATTCATTTTTTCTTTTTAAAGTCGTTCGTTCGTGGAAATATATTAAGATTTTTTTCAACGACTTCTTCGACGACAAAACATGAATGCTGACGACGACATTTAAAACAACGGCGGCAACATTGAACGACAAACGCTAAAAAAAAACAAAAAAAAAATCTAGTAACTATAAAGCTATATTAAAAATATAATAAAAAAATAACGCAAGGAAAATGAAACAAGGAAAATAAAGAAAATAAGACGCTAAAAGGACGATGACAAAAGAAGGAAAAAAAAAAGATAGAGGACGAGACAATCATATTTTTATGAAAAATATTATCATTAGCCTTAAGCTTTAAAAGATAAGAAAATTCATCCATTTTTGTTATATGCTCCTAACATAATCTCGAGTTAAATTTTCACAGAATTAATAGAAAAAGTGTCAAATATAATCTTTCTTATCCTGATAATAGATTATACATAAAATATCTTAGAAAATTGATTGGACTTTGAGTGAACTTTGAGTGAACGTTGAGTGAACTTTGAGTGAACGTTGAGTAAGCTTTGAGTGAACTTTGAGTGAACTTTGAGTGAACTTTGAGTGAACTTTGAGTGAACTTACGTACAATGATAAAGAAACTGAAATGAAAGATTTCCAATGAATGGTAATAAAAATTTCATTACAGACAAAATGTTCTTTACATTCGCTGTTGTTCTTTTATTTCAATCACCTAATACAGTAAGGAAGGGGTTCCCAAATTGTGTTCCGCGGAACACTTTTCACGGTATACAAGTGTTCCGCGGAACACCAATTTGGGAACCCCTGCAGTAAGAGATTATGCTATTTGCAGTGCAGCTACTTTTTATTACGTATCGAAGGGAAACCTATACACAATATTCAATATTCATTTGAATCCGTTGTTGCGTAATTAAATAAATATATATATATATATATATATATATATATATATATATATATATATATATATATACATACACACACATTAAGGTGGTCCATAATTTCACTTTTTAAAATTTTTAATGGTCCAACGGCTAATGTTGTGGGCATTGGTGCAAGAAACAACGTGATTAGCAGTTTTTGGGGTTTCGGTAATATCATACCCCCCCCCCCCCCCCCCCCAAATTTATGTGGGACCTAAAATTTGACTGAGAAAACGAAAGTTTTTCCGCTTCTCTGTGAATAAACATATGACTATATTTTTCTTGGTAATAATATAATTTTAATTAATTATATATTCTAGGGGTGTTACCGCCACCCTGAAGCATCAGCTCAGGCAGCCTCGCGGCGATGGGCTCGAAATTAGACCAGCTTATCAAACCAGCTACAGTATATTTCGAGTGAGAACAAACCTGATTCCAGGTCCCCATCGTTTTTTTTTTTGTATTTATTTTTAAACAAAAATTAATTCCTTTTACAATGATTAAAAAATTATACCAAAGTTTAATTAAAAAGATAAATGCTTCTGCATAACATTACACAATAAACGCTCACTTAACATAATTATACATTTTAGTCAAAGATTTTTTCTTGAAGTCTGGAAGAAGGCGTCGATGTTGCTCTATAACTTTTACCAGAAATTGTTTTTGTGATTCATCATTAACAATTCTGTCTTTGAAATCTTCAATCAGCTTGATTGCTCTCTCGGCAGGATCATTCACAACTTTCATATTTTTGACAAAGTTCTCCATAACTTGGAAAGATTTGCAATTTTTCCAAGAAGTAACAGGTTCATTTAGCCAGTGACCACTAGTACCCAAGCATTGGAAAACAATTGAAGAACCCTTACCAACTAACTGACACAGCTTAGTTGTATTTGTTAGCTTAGGGAAGATTGGCTGACCTTTGGGAGCCAGTTCACCTCTATTTCCCAGAGGCGACTACAGAGAATGTGCCGAGGTTGCTCTATTACTTCTTGGGGAAAACGTCTCAAACACTGGTGTGAGATGGGCTAAGCCTCGGGCAGTACACTATGCGAGGTGGATGCCATCTGTATTGTATCCAGCAAAGATGTACACATTCTCTGATCAAGCTGGGTATAATTCAAATATGATAGCAAAACTAGAGAGAATGTGCATATTCAACTGCCTCTACTATATAAAATCTTGGTTGCTTGCTTCCGTCGCCTGTGATGCACCTGTCAACGATTTAAATCTTTTTAATGAACTCATTGAATATAAAAATTATGATCACGATGTAGCATCCAGTGCTCTTAAGGGATTAAATGGTCAGCTATGGTATCTGACTGAGGAACTAGTACCACTTGCTTTGTTTTCCCGGCAAATTTCAGATGCAGAAAAAAGTCTGATTGCAAAGTCAATGAAGAAAGTCTGTCAAATCAACCCGTAACACCATCCTCCCAAAGGTCAGCCAATCTTCCCTAAGCTAACAAATACAACTAAGCTGTGTCAGTTAGTTGGTAAGGGTTCTTCAATTGTTTTCCAATGCTTGTTTACTAGTGGTGACTGGCTAAATGAACCTGTTAATTCTTGGAAAAATTGCAAATCTTTCCAAGTTATGGAGAACTTTGTCAAAAATATGAAAGTTGTGAATGATCCTGCCGAGAGAGCAATCAAACTGATTGAAGATTTCAAAGACAGAATTGTTAATGATGAATCACAAAAACAATTTCTGGTAAAAGTTATAGAGCAACATCGACGCCTTCTTCCAGACTTCAAGAAAAAATCTTTGGCTGAAATGTATAATTATGTTAAGTGAGCGTTTATTGTGTAATGTTATGCAGAAGCATTTATCTTTTTAATTAAACTTTGGTATAATTTTTTAATCATTGTAAAAGGAATTCATTTTTGTTTAAAAATAAATACAAAAAAAAAAACGATGGGGACCTGGAATCAGGTTTGTTCCCACTCGAAATATACTGGTCTAATGCTGGTCTAATTTCGAGCCCATCGCCGCGAAGCTGCCTGAGATGATGCTTCAGGGTGGCGGTAACACCCCTAGAATATATAATTAATTAAAATAATATATTATTACCAAGAAAAATAATATAGTCATATGTTTATTCACAGAGAAGCGGAAAAACTTTCGTTTTCTCAGTCAAATTTTTAGGTCCCATATAAATTGGGGGGTTGGGGTGTGTCTGATATTACCGGAACTCCAGAAACTGGTAACCACGTTGTTTCTTGCACCAATGCCCACAACATTAGCCCGTTGGACCATTAAAAATTTTGAAAAGTGAAATTATGGACCACCCTAAATTATACATACAGAATATCTTCAAATAAGTAGGTAGATCCATTTTATTATGATATACATAGTTTTTTTAACGTAAGCTAACCATTTATATATAATATATATATATATATATATATATATATATATATATATATATATATATATATATATATATATATATTAGTCCTTTAAAGACCATATACAGTAGAGATCAGTAGAAAAAGTTTATATTAATGATATATATATATATACACACATATATATATATTATTATATATATATATATTTGCTCTTCTGAACTCTCTAACTGCATGCCTCCTCCTTTAAGGAGAGCACGCAGTACCAGCTTTTCGACACATTCTCATTCTTTTTCTGTCCACCTCTCTAATGCAAGCGTTAATTCTAAACATTTCATCTACTCAACCGGTCAACTCTGGAACAATCTTCCTCAATCCATCTTTCCCCCTGTCTATGACCTTCAATCTTTCAAACGCAGAGTGTTCGGGCATCTCGAAAACTTTGGATCTTGATTTTGGTTCTCTTCTTCTTCTTCTATGGAGGTTTGGGAATTTGCCCTTGGCCCTTTATTCCTGCATAAAAAATATTGTACATATAATTACAGCAGTTCTTTGTTGTAATTGTTGGAGGATTGTTTTCTGTATATATTTACGGACTGAGACTGTTTTGTCATGTTTAGCCTTTGTCATGTAAAGTTCAATGCAGAGAAGAGCTTAACAAGAACAGCTTTAACTCGCTAAATTTTTAAAATTCTCAATTCTTTGTTGTTGCTTCGTCTGGATTCTAGAATACTGGAATACAGAAACGTTCCACCCCCCTATTAAGTCGCCTTGTTTTGGGATGAGCATTCTGCATAGAAGAGAGCCCCCCCCCACCCGCCTCCTTTCCATTCTCTGTCTCTTCCCCCCCTCCCACCGGTCTGGCATATCAGGTGCCGCAACAGAGTTGGCTCTGAGCCGACTTTGGCGTCAGAAATATTACGAACTGCATACATAGTAAAATTGAAGAGAAGGCTTATAGACTCAGCCGTTTAGTTACGTTAGCTTAAGTGTTACGAAGAAGGCGTCTTATCATGTGTTGAGAGGAAAAGCCACTTAGCGGATAAAAATATGGAAAGTTAAGGGTAAATATGAAGATGAAAATCTTTCCAAATAGCAACGTGCAATTTTTTTTCAGTCTCGTGTGAAAAGTAAGTTAATTGTCCTTTATAATACTCTATTTAATTATAGTAAAATTTGATAATAATGTTATTCAAATCTAAATTAATGTACAATTCTGGAAATAATTTTGAAGAAAGAAGATGAAATTGGAAAACGCCAAAAAATTAATAATGGGTAATCTTTAGCATTTTTTAAAATTATTTTAAATTCCAAATTTGTAATTTTTTTTTTTTTTTTATAAGATCATAATCCGGAACCATCGTTCTGAATACGATAACGACTTTAACTACGTTTGATATTTGATGATAATTACGATAACTACTAAAATGAAAATCACGTAAAAAATTAATGTTAAAATATCAATAGCTTACAAAATTAACAATTTTAACACAGCTAAGACTGCAATTCCATACTCACATTGTGTATATAAACCTTAGATATTTAAAAAAAAAAAACCAAAACTTTTACTTTCTATCTACAAATTAATCCAGAAATATTGTGTGTTCAAATGTTGATATATATATATTATATATATATATATATATATATATATATAATATAATATAATAATATATATATATATATATATAATAATAATAATAATTAGACAAAGTGACGTTCAGAGAAAGGATTTGAGCTTAAACTTACAATTCATTCTTGGAGTTAAGTTCTCAATTTAGTTGCAATAACGATTAAAAGCTTCAATTTAGCTTTGAAATCTTAAGATTTAAAGTATGTTCGCTCGTTTTGCGATCTTTTGATGCTCATAAAACGAAATTGGTTTTCGTCATAATCTCAAAAGTTTAGAAATGGAACACCAACTTTTTATATTAAAATAATAAAAAAAAAACCGTTTCATAATTCGGATTTGTATCCATCATCAGGCTTTGTTTAAAATAATATATATATATATATATATATATATATATATATATATATATATATATATATATATATATATATATATATATGACATAAATTTTACACTTAACACACAGACACCACACACACACACACACCACACACACACACACACATATGTTGTTTATAACTTGTTTTCTGAAAAAATAAAAATATGACTTTGTTTTACACTAATTGCGCTCGTGTTTGTAGGTAAAGCAGACAAGCAGATTAATTGAAGAATTCTTTATAGTTTTCAACCTGATATTATTCAGTTTTTAAACAAAACAGGTTATTATAATAATTAAATAAACATTTAGGAAAGATAACTATTTTATTTAAAATTTCATATTGTAAATTTAACATCTATTATTTGTTTATTAAAAATTATCAGTCTTTTTACTCATTTTTGTTAGATTACAGAAAATGTTTGAAGATTATAACGAAGGAGTCCTGCTAAGGATTATATATGACTTTGTAAATTAGTATAAAGGTTTATATATACACACACTCATGTGTGTGTGTATATATATATACTGTATAGGCCTATTTATTAAATAAATAAAATATAAAATTAAATACAAATAAAAATATATAAATAAATGTAAATGTAAATAAATAAAAATAAATGAGTTATTATTATTATTATTATTATTATTATTATTATTAAATATAAATATAAGAACTGTAAAAAAATAACCTTTTTGGATACATTTTTTCTAATTAAATGTTAGATAGAAGACGTTTCATCACCTTTACAAAGCCCTCTTCCGTATTTGCTTGCGTGCGCGCGGAATATGAACTTGTAAATGACATATTGGTATTCATACTGTTCTTGCTGTCGGTGCATGCTTTCGCCGTGACTTCATTAATAATTTATTTGACTAATTAATGAAATGAATCAATTTGTTAATCACAAGGAATGTCTGATATGAAAAAATTAATTTGGTATTGCGACACATAGAGACGGGTGAGAGAACAGGTCTAAAAATTATATTTCCCGAGCGCTTAACCTATAATGAAACGTGCCTTACAATATGATGCAAAATTCTGCTCATGCGTTTAGCTGAATCATAAGAAAAGGGGGAAGATGCGAACTATAACTACAAATTGCTTCGTACCCTACATATGGGAGTTTTTATCCCAAAGGACACTCCATTTCCAAATGTCATCTTTGAGACAATTTCATCAACATTGCATCGCTTGTAACTCGCGAGTGTTTGAAGAATGTTTTCGATGTTTTTCAGGAAAGGAAAATTTTTCATTCTGAACATAATCTTGTAACTGAAATTGTTGGAAGAGGTTATTATAATAACAACAATGTTCAACAAACATTCTGTTCCTTTGGTAGTGTTGGGTATTCCTTATTGACTTTTTAGTGCTGATTTCGAAAATAATAGTGACATCTTTCCATATTTATTTATTATCCCGCACGAACACTCCCGTTCCACTGTTTCTAGTTGTACCCCCCTCCCCCATTTGCTGGCAAACCACTTGTCTCCCCATTAAATGCAATTCGTCTAACTGCTATTTTAGCCATTTTCAGTGCCACAGCCCCATCTTCGGCCGCAGTATTTCTCGAAAAGTGTAGTTCTAATGCTACCAATTATACTCGTACAGTAGCTACATATTCCTGATTTTGAAACAAAATTCAAATTCAATTTGTTCAAAAACTGTTGGTGATGGAAACATTTCGCATCCATATTCGTATTCTGCGCAAAAAATCTACCAGAATCACCCTATTTTACTTGAGGAAAATGAAAAAAATTATAATTCGTTGTCCAATGTAATTTATATTTTCTTTTCTTTTTCGTCTTCTTCTTCTACTTCCATTCTCTTGAGTTTTGCATTATTATTGTAAGTAATGCTGATGCAGTTTCAGAAAAAACATTGCTACTGTATTTGCATTACATCATTAGGCAAAACCACTAAATCCATGAATGTGTTCCACATTTCTCGGTTGTTCTGTATATATTTCATAAGTACACGTATTCACACAACAAAAAAGCAAACAAAAACATAAAAAATTGCATAATTCAACTGTAACCTACTAAGAATAAAGAACATAGAGCAGTAATTTTAGCAATATCATTTTTTTTTTTAAAAAAAAGGTAATATGTTTCGTCAGAATAAATTGAACAAATAATGGACCTTTTCCAGTTTGTGTACCGTTTTTCATATAATTTATTTTTGATTGATCATACAACCGCCGTCGATTATAACAACTTTTTAAGAGAGGTAAGTTCTTGATAACCTAACCTAACCTAACCAAACGTAACCTAACCTAACCTAACCTTCTGTTTTACTCTATGCTGTGCCTAACAGAAGCAAAGAAACACTAGAAAGTTGCATAAAAGCCAACATTCTGCCTGGATCTACTATTATTAGTGATATGTGGAAATCTTACGATCAAATTGATAAAATCCCACATTATAACTTTCGTCACTACACTATAAATCATTTCCGAATGGTCCTTGAATAAATAATTTCAATCTAAAAATGTTTACTATGCTGTATGTAATGTACTGTAGAAAACGTTACATAAACTGGAAAATGTCCCAAATAATTATTAATAATAAAAAATCATAATAATAAAAATATCAATTTTCTGATTGTAGCTTCGAAAAACATTACACAAACATTGGCCAAAATTTATATTTAACAAATATAACATTTCATTTTAATTTGAGAATGAATAATGAATGTCAAAGCGTGTAAAAGAAATTTCAAACACGATATGCAGAATTTTCATTGTGTTTGTACAGTACAAAATAATAATGTAAAGAAATTCACTTGAACGTACTGTAAAAATTTAATATTTCTGTTTCGCTACAAACAGATTTTCGAGGCAAACTATCAGCTATATTTCACCTTTGCATAAGAGTATCGAATACTTTCGTAAGTCATTTACTCTGCACAAACACTGAGTATTACGGTGCTGTATGTAGGTCATCTATTAATTCTATTCATTGTTATTAATATTACAGTCATGTTATTAAACTTTTAAGCCTTTTGAAATACTTTAGCTATCGCGAAATTGCTCACTCTATAGAATATTCAAGCCTTGTACTGTTTGTACACCTACATTCATTTTTAACACGCATGCGCTCATGAAGAGGAATCTGACATTCAATCCAATATACTTAATGTATACACTGGATTTCAAAATTTTAGTAAATTCTTAAACTC